>BNCR01000001.1:36563816-37148816 GCA_014656515.1 Oryzias celebensis | reverse complement strand
GTCATGAAAATGAAATGTACCATTGTTGTACATGTATCATCAGTAAGTATTCTTTTGGAAAATCCAAGTTACTTCCACTTATGTCGAATGGACGATGCTGTTATTTGGTGCCCCTACCTGCGAGTACTGACCTCTTACTGACCGTACAGAAATCCTGCACACACATGATACGCTCATAGCCTGCCCACACAAACTACACTGATTGTCTAGTCTAAAGAGCGCCCACTTCACTCTTGAACAGCACCAATCTCCATTGCAAAGTGCCCAGGATTTGGGGGGGTGAAAAAATGTGTATAACATGCCTGCATCTCACCTGCTTCACCCTAACCTAACCTTACGTGTTGTACATGTGTTTGCTGTGAGCTGTTGTTCGTAGCATGCCCGTATACAAAAATGTGCGTGAACATCTTAGCTCAGGGGACTCATGGAGCGTTTATTTATACCCCACAGAGGTTTGCCCATTTTTCAGTGGCAGGCAGCCATATCCACCTGTAAGTTGTGACTCAACCATTAGAAATAGAAATAAAAATAGAAATAAAAAAAGATTGTGAATCTTCCAGAGAACAGATAGGATAATTGAGAGGGAGGATTTCTCATTTCACCTCATTACAGGTTTGTTTATGGAGCTGCCGGGGCTCATCCATGGCCTCCGTAAGTCTCTGATAACTGCAGATGAGAAAGTTCTTGCTGTCAAGATAGAAGAGACTATTCTGACCCTCACTGGACCCACTCTGTGGCAGCGTGGACGATTGGAACCTCAGCTGCGACCCAACCTTTGGCTTCAGTTGACCTTTTTTGTTGGAGTGTTTTCTCTAGGACTAAGTTCAATGTCACAGAAATGTCGGGTCATGTGTTTATGTTGCACGTCAGTCGTCTTGGTGACTTGAAGCTGAGAATTCATCAGTTTTGTCTGTAGCTGAGGACCTGAAGGGATTTGGGGTTTATTTGGAGAAACAAAACTCTAAAATGTCACAGCTCTTCATGTGAAATCTGACCTAGTTTGATCATGTGACTTTATTAGACCCACTGTGTAGAGAGAAATCAATGAAAGTGATGCTTCATTGCTCTGAACTTAGTCTGCCTGCTCCCGACTGCTCCCAGCCTCTCTTTACACTACACCATGACTTATGACTTAAGCATTTAAGCCACAAATACTCCTCCATGAATTCCTCATGACTTTATGCGAGCTGAGATAATATTAGAATAAGTCTCACAGAAGCTTCAAAGAGCTGTGGAGGCTTTGAAAGGAGCATGTATGATGCATTTCCCTGTTCTGTTCATGTGGTCTGTCCTCAAAGCTGCAGCTCAGAACGGTCACAGTTCTGGATTCACAACATGATCTGCAGCAGTTAGGATTTCTGTTATAACTACCATCTCTGGGTCTTTATTCTGACCAGATATTTTACCAAAGTCTCATTTCTGTAGTGATGTTAAAACGTCATGGAATTACTTTTAGCTGCTCCGCGACAGACTGGCGTTATGTCCAGGGTGTACCCTGCCTTCGCCCACATTTAAACCATTTATGTATTTAGTTTTTCTGGAGAGGAACCTTCTGAAGTCACCTGTCCATTTCAAGATCTGAACAGAGAGAAATTATTCCGATTATTTTGTAAAAGCTGAGTCAGAAACCATCAGAAACCTCGTGCACCACTTCTGGTGCACATTGTGGTGTTTGTAAGCTCAGATGCGCTGGATAAAGTTGTTATTTAAGAGTTTTATTCTGAACTTAATTCTGAAAATCAGAAACTGATGATCATATGTTGATGTTTTGTACAGGAAGAGACCAGAGCGCTGTCATGAACAAAAGAAAAACAGAATTCAGAAAAGAAAAGCAGGTTTTAGTTCACAAAAGTGAAGGTAAAATGAAGGGAGAGGTCAGAGAAGGTGTTTTTAATTCAAGCATTTCTTGAAAAGGAGTTTTCACTTCCAGCAGAGAAATGGTGCTTTTACAATAGAGATAAGCAGATCTTTGAGGGAAGGGGGGCTGATGGTGAAGAGCAGACAACAGGCTGTTGGAGGGTGGGATGAAGGTGATGAAGATGTTTAAACAAACATGAAAACAGTCGGGTAGAAGACGCTTCACTTTAAATAAAAAAAAATCAGAGGTCTTTTAGATAACAGGTTGTTGCTTAGACAGTGACTGCTATAGTTGTTTTTAGTTTGGACACTGAAGTAAACATTATAACTGTATCCTCTAGAAAAACACTTTTCTAAATTGAATGTTGCAATCAAATGTGACTGAAATAATTATAACATTTTACTGTCAGCAATGCAATTATTTGAGATTAACTACAGACAATCATGCAATGAATCTCTAAGAAACAAGGTTTATAGTTGTGTGAAATTAGATGGTTATGACAATTGTTCCTGCAGATGGAGGTTAAATGTCATGGTTGGATTGTGCAGGGCCTCAGCTAACTGCTGATGCATCTGTAAACCACATTTTAAAGCTTCTTGTCTGTGAACGTTCTCTTCCATCCACATTATGTTATCAAAGTAACAAGACTTTAAAACTTAAAGTCCAAATGGTTTCTAAAAAAGGAGGTGTATAATTTTTTGTCAAAAATATAATAGAGCAAAAAAATAGGTGTGAAACCCTGATTTACAGCAAGAAGTTTCTATAAAAGTCTAACAGGGATTACAGGAGGACATGTCCCATCTGGACAAGACCTGGAGAAAGAATGTGGAAGTGTTTTTGTCAGTGTGCTCACAGCAGGTGTGTGCAGAGAGGGCTGGAGGAAGCATTAAAGTGGAGTCAGACTGGAAGCAGTGTGTGAACAGAATGATGTCAGTGTGTGTTCAGGGTGACAGAAACAGAGTGAGAAGTGTCGCAATGTAAAAGCAGTTGCTTGTTTAAAGTTCACAAAGGATCAGCATGTCTGTCATTACGTTTCATTCTGTTTCTGCTCAAGGCAGAGAACTGCACTTTACAGAAACTGACGAAGAGCACACCTACATCTGTAGCAACATGACGTTGATGTCACGCTATGAGCTTTTTATATCTGTTAAGATCACTAAAGATGCTGACACTTCACCAACAAATGCAAATCACATTCAAGAGGGAACAGACGGACACAAAAACTATATCAACTTGCCACTGAGTTTTAGAGGGTGGAGGTAAGCTTCCCCTGATATCCCATCATCCCTTTGTTTACATTCGCACGTATGATGTATCTATTGTCTATTAGTCTACAAATAAATCCATTTGTCTATAAGTGGATGTATCAGAATGGAGCGGAGCAGGGAGACTTGCAGTTTCTACATCACAACTGAGAGCCTTTTCAAACAACATTTTTTAAAATCTTCTCCTGATTCATCGCAATCTGAACAAAGAAATAATCAGAAGAAACATTTTTAATTTTCAGTTATTTCATATATGTCCTCCATCATGAGAAAAATACTACAACAGCATGTTAAATCACCAAAAGCAGACAATTTTCATTGAAGTGGGTCTTTAGGGGACTATGTTCTGGAGAAATGTCCTTGCCTCTAATATGACAGGTTTGGCCTTGCTCTGATCTGATATAAGAATACATGTGTACATGTTGTGCAAGATATTTTTCTTAAGATTAAATTTTGTTTTCAAAATGTTAGCATTCTGGCAGAAGTTGGAACAGTGGTAATACAAATTGTGCATTTCTTATTAAGAGCATTTTGAGTAAAGATAAATGAATTTTCTGGTCAAAGAAATACACCAGACCGCACTTCCAGCTAATGAGGGATTTCTTTCGATCTTTGAATGTATAGTGGCAGCTGAAATGTCATGATACACCTGAGACAAATACCTTTTTTTCTAGCAACCAGGTAAAAGAACAGGTGGCAGGTCAGGGTGACATCCTTTCCTTTAACGGGGACTCGTGTCTTCCTCATCCTGGCTGGGGACACATAATGATGGCTTAGAGGGTTTCAGGACGTTGGACTTTCTGGGAAAGCAATCTGAAGAAGGTTCTTCTCATTTCTGTGCAGTGTGGAACACATCAACTTCAGATGGCACAAATCATTTCACATTTTCTGTTTTATGCTAACTCACACGTCATACCAGAGTTCAGATGTGTGACTAGAACCTAAGTGATGGGTTGACACAGGCTTTTAGCAAACTGACTGTAAAATGGAAAACTGGGGGTTCAACTGAAGTTCAGTGACTGAACTGCTTTTTGATTTCAGTTTTTTATCATCATCGTGACAAAGAGATGGCAGTTGGCCCAGAGTTTGTGCTTTTGGTACCACTTCATGAACCATTTGACTCTGTTTGCCAAAAAATAAAATCAAATGTAGAAAAAAGTTGCAGGACGCATGCACTTTTGAATATGTTTTAACATAGTTGTGCTTTGGATCTCTTGAAGAAAATAAATGATCAGACAGTTTTGAGGACGTAAAGCTGTAGCAGTTTTAGTGTAGCAATGTTTTCCCCTTTTCAAAAAGCTGATGTGAGTTCTGAAGACCTTCATTAAATATTTGGTTTTGTCCAACAGTCTTTCTATGTAGGAGATATGCGTGCTGAAAGCTTAGTGGCTCAGTCAGGCTGCTTTAGCCATGGCTACACCAGCTCCTATGAGTGGATATGGGCTGTCTGTGGGTGAAAAATGGGCAAATCTGTACAGGGCACAGATTTCGCCTTTGGTTTGACCTCAAGTGACCTAAGTCCCGCACACTCAAGTGGCTCAACGGTTTGATCCACGCCAGAGCTCTAATGAGCTTTGACATCTAAGTGAAGCAAACAGAAATATTCTGGAGTAAAGTTTTAATTTGTTGGTGTTTCTGTGAGAGGGTCAGAAACATCTGCAACTTTGAGGCTACGTGAATACATGAATCTACATGATCTTGTTTCTGAAACAGATTGATTCATTACATTTTGCCTGCAATATGTAAATCATGAAAAACCTGTTTAATGTGTAAAGTACTTACATTTTTATGGAGTTGTGTGACTATGGCCTTTTCTAATTTGATTGGCAGCTTTTATCCTAAAAATCAGAAGAGCTTCAACTGCATGTCTCTCAGTGCATGCAACAGACGCAAAGCCGTCCGAATCCAGTTTCTCCAGAAGGTCATTTGTGGACTCCCCCATGAATATATTTTTGAAAAATCAAAGGATTTTTTCCTTTCTCATGTCTTTTCTCAGAGACAAACACTTCCTGTCTCTTCCATGCTATTCATGGCTTTCAGGAACTTGAAAGTTCAAGTTGAGAACCCGCTAGGGAGCAGAAGCTTTAGTTGTCCCAGTCCTTATGAAAATGGAAATGTCAGCGTTTTTGTTCTTTTAAAGGACAGATAGAGTTGTACCATCAGAAGCTTGACTCACAAAAGAGGAAAGATCTTTTTACCAGAGAAGATAGGAAAGAGGTAAATACAGTGATGCTGGATAATCTGTCCAAAGACAAGACAGGTAAAAAATGACATCTATATTTATGGATGAGAAAGAAAGCAGAGGAAAAAAAATACATAGAGGAAGATGGATAAACCACCAAAGTAATTAAAGCAAAACAGAAGGGGTGACTCCGGCTGCCCAGGTTAACCTGAAGCTTTATCATAAAGATTTCAATGAATCCTTAAAAAGAGTTGGTGTCTGTCTACCAAGCTAAAAATAGCAACTTGGTTCCATAAAAAGGAAGTTTGATTTTTGTCAAGAACGGTGATGACAGATCGAAATTGTACAACAGGTGAAATGGACATTCTTACTAAATGAACTGAAACATGACAACAAAAACTCTACAAACATGAACTTATCCCAAAACTTAAGGTGTCAAAACAAAACAAAGGTGAGTGTGCAGCTGAGCTGAAAAAGGTAAACTAAAAACCAGACTCTTCAACATACCAAAGATGATCGATCCAAATGAAGATAGCTTGAGTCACTAACTGAGCACTAACTCATTACAAAAGTAATGTATGACAGCAATATAGTACTTTTTTGTTTTAACAAAAGACGTTTAAGACAACACTAAAGACACTTTAGTTTTGTTATACTTATAAATGTTCAGGATGTGTTATATTTCCCAGAATATAACAGAAAAAAATCACTAAAAAAGAAGAAAAAAGCACTCCAGATAGAAAGAAAGAAAAAGAAACTGGGATCAGATCCTCCACACAGAAGGGGGCGTCACTGAACAGATTCTTAACAGCTCCAAACACAGAAGACACAGGTGTCTTCCAGGGGTGGTTGGTTCCAAAGTGAACAGAGATCTCCACACTGTCCAGAGAAGTCAGAGTACATACTGGGTTCAGACAGGATAAAGACAAGATGCATACAGACTACAGTCAGGGAACAAAAAGGGTAAATGCAGAGTACAGAAAAGGTACATGCAGTATTCATACAGACTACAGTCAGGGTACAAAAAGGGTAAATGCAGAGTACAGAAAAGGTACATGCAGTATTCATACAGACTACAGTCAGGGTACAAAAAGGGTAAATGCAGAGTACAGAAAAGGTACATGCAGTATTCATACAGACTACAGTCAGGGTACAAAAAGGGTAAATGCAGAGTACAGAAAAGGTACATGCAGTATTCATACAGACTACAGTCAGGGTACAAAAAGGGTAAATGCAGAGTACAGAAAAGGTACATGCAGTATTCATACAGATTACAGTCAGGGAACAAAAAGGGTAAATGCAGAGTACAGAAAAGTTACATGCAGTATTCATACAGATTACAGTCAGGGTACAAAAAGGGTAAATGCAGAGTACAGAAAAGGTACATGCAGTATTCATACAGACTACAGTCAGGGTACAAAAAGGGTAAATGCAGAGTACAGAAAAGGTACATGCAGTATTCATACAGACTACAGTCAGGGTACAAAAAGGGTAAATGCAGAGTACAGAAAAGGTACATGCAGTATTCATACAGACTACAGTCAGGGTACAAAAAGGGTAAATGCAGAGTACAGAAAAGGTACATGCAGTATTCATACAGACTACAGTCAGGGTACTTGCCGCATACAGACAGGGGGAATTCCAGGGCATATCAGGGTTTAAAACTGGTTTCGACAAACAAAACAGGCATAAAAACACCAAGCTGGAAGGCTGCAGGGAAACAACTTTCTGTCAAAGAACCATTGATTAGCAGAACAATAATAGGCAGGTGAAAAAGGGAGTTTAATGAATGTAATGGTTTAGGATGACAGAGCAGACATGGAGAGTAATAGGATCCAGACAAACAAATATAGAAAATATGGAGCTTTTTGAGATCAGAAGAAACTTGAGAACCTGTCGTTTTTAAGTTATTAGAGTACGTTATAAGTCTGTTTCAAACAGGGAGCCTAAGCTGAAACGTGCTTTTGTGTATAAATGGGATCTCTTCAACCATCTTTCTATAGAATTCTTGTCCCAGTCTACAGCACAATAATTTAGAAAAATGATGTAGTCTGCAGAAATCTCTGCTGGAAAATGTCAGATGTTATAGCACAAAAGCATGAGCCTGTGTTTCATCAGTCTGGGACATTTAGGGGTTGTCCTTGAACAAAGACAACACCCTTTGTGTCCTTACTGCTCTTTGTTATCACAAAAAAAAAGATCATACAACTGCTCTGATCATGAATGTTTGTTATTTTTCATTTCAAAAAGCTTACATTAACTTTGGGGAACTCATAAGTTCTGACTTTCTCAATCCTTTTGTCCCGTCCTCTCAACGGTCAGGACATTAGTAACACCTGACGTCCTCCATGATTACCGATGACCATCAGCACTTCCTTGCACGCTGCCCCAGCTTTATGCTGCTTTCATGGGGCATGATTTAATACATCTCCCGCCAAGAAATGCAGAGTGACATTGAACCAGCAGCTTCAGGGATTGTGCAGTGACAGTACACGCAGTGCGGCGTGTTGAGCTGAATGACATGTTTATTGTAATACTAATTCTGATGGGAGACTTCACTCCAACCCCTCAGTGTGTGTGTGTGTGTGTGTGTGTGTGTGTGTGTGTGTGTGTGTGGGCTGGAGTTAGACAGCAATGTCAGATTATGTTTAAGTGTATTTTAGTTTGACTTTTAACTTTGGCTGCATAATGTCTGCAGAAGAAAATCCTGTCAGCATTGATCAAACCTGATAAACATTTGAATCAGAGTACAGAATTGTAATACAAGTTGAGAAAGAACCACAAGAGTGATTTACAGGTGTTTATTGACAGAGGAGGAACGGATTGATCTCCTCTGGTGGGTGAAGTCATGGCCAAATGACGCCAGAGTATTACCCAAAGCATATCAGCCACTTAGGAATATCACAAAACATACTGAACATTTTAGATCAACAATACGAAACCTTTTTTTCTGATAATGTTGTCAATAAATCCCAGTCATGAGTCAAATCAATCTTAAACTTGAATCATCCTACTGGGGTGTATTATTTCATTTGGATGCACCAATCTGTTTATAACCAGCATACGTCTGTCTGTTTACAGCTCAAACTGGGTCATGAACAGAACCATGACCCAGGCTCTGCCCCAGATCTATAACAGTTAAAATGATTCAGCTTCCATGTTAATGTTCTAAAAACTTTAGACCTCCATCAGTCTTTTGACCTTCAACGAGTCACGTTGTTGAGCAGCTTGATCAGCACTTGGATGGAGGAGGGGGGCGCATTAGAGCACTGCTGCGTGTCAGGTATGTTTGTCTTCACACAAAGACTTGAGAAAAACTTGATGTGCAGAGATAGAACTGTCACACATTTGGTTTGCCTGCAGTTCTCCAACAGCCACACACAGCTGTGTGGATGCTGAGAAGGTGATGTAGAAACAAAACAAAACCCAAAAGGACACATTATCGCTGTGCAGCATCCATGCATCTCTTTGAGGGCTCTTTTGGACAGTTTAGGTTTGACTTTGAGCTCTAAGAGACCTTATTAATACTTCAAAATTGCTTCATCAAAAATCTCCTTCCACTGGTTATTCTTCCCTAAAGGGCATCCCTCTTTTTACTAAAAGAATGAAAACTGCATTTTCCGTCCGAGAAAAACATGTCAGTGGCGTGGAGGTCTAACAGACATGAAATCTTTTCCGTGCTGAGGATGTTTGAGACAGTGTCTGGTCAGGTCGGATGCAGCACTCTGTGTCAAGAGTACTTCTCTTGAAATGTCTGTGACTCTGAGTCATCCTGACAGAGCGTGAGCTCATCTTTGCACTCAAAGTTTTTCACCTGTTCAGCATCCATGAGGCCCAACTCTCATGTCTCCAGTAGGTACAGCCAACTTCTGCTTTCATAGTCAAAATGAACAAAACCTTTTCTCTTGAACCTGTGACTTGTCAGCAGACCTCTCTTTTGATCCTTTTTTGTTTTTTTACAATGATTTTCCCAAATGCAGTTGAAATGCTGTGTTTTCTGCACAATAAAGCAGATATTATAATAAGGTGCAAGGCCAATAAATGATTTATTTTTGAATTTCTGTAATATGTATGGAGTGATTTTTGTGATACTATAGTGCGAACAAGCCAAAGTTTTAAAATCAACATTTTCTATATTGAAAAGAAAATTTTACGTTTTAAGAATGAAAATGCATGATTTGCAAATGAAAATACTTAATATTACCTTCAAAAACTTTCTTTTTGCGTTAAAAAATTATGTTGCTTTTGTAACAAATATTTTCAAAAGCGTTCAGAAGTCTCTCATCTCGCTTTCTCCCTATCTTTGATTTTGTATTAATAAGTTTCAGTTTAGTGGGATATTTGTGCCACCAATCAGCCTGCTCATTGGTCGAGATGTTATCCAATCAAATTGTCATATTTATCTGGCATGGCATCTGCTGCGAGGCTCAAACACTGAACAGGTTCTTCTACCCTAGATTTTGCCTCCTTGGCTAAAGGAAATAAATCATTTTCAACCGTTTTAAAAACGAAGTCATGCTTTCTTTCATCCTTAATTACATTTTACTCAGAGTTGTGAATTTATGCTAAGGATCTTCTGAAATCGCAAAAATATACAGTTTAAAGTTTATCTGCTAACATTACACTAAACAGGCTGAAGTGATCTATACATTAAAAAAAAAAAAACGAGTAAAAAGTTTGATTGTATTAAAAACTTGTAATTTTTACAGTGGCTTGCAAAGGTACCTCTTGAACTTCTCCATATTTTCTCACATTATGAACACAAACATATGTATAAACAAAAATACCCCCCTCTAACCCTCTGCAGGTGGTACCTCACCCCAACCTCAGGTCCTCTACAAGAGGCCTGGAGGTTGAGGGTCCTGCAGTATCTTAGCTGTTAGTCCTGCACTTTTCTGTACTGAGATATCTGAGGTCTTTCCAGGGGTCTTCTGTAGCCACTCCTCCAGTTTGGGGGTTCCAGCCCCGAGTGCTCCAATGACCATGAGCACCACTGTTACCTTCATCTTACAAGCTTTCTCCAGTTCTTCTCTGAGTTCCTGGTATTTCTCCAGTTTCTCATGTTCCTTCTTCTTGATGCTTCCATCTTTTGGTAATGCCACATCCACCACAACAGCTTTCCTCTGTTCTTTATCCACCATAATGTCTGGTTGGTTCCATTTCCATTCTGTCGTCTGTATCTGGACGTCCCACAGGATCTTTGCTCTCTCATTCTCTACCACTTTCTGAGGTGTTTCCCGTTTTGACTTTGGGGTTTCCAATCCATATTCTGCACACATGTTCCTGTGTGCAGGAACATGAGCTTCAGCTTGATGTATTCATGCATCTTGGATGTTTCATACTGGATAGTGTCTTCTACGCTCACTAGTCCTCAGCCTCCTTCCTTGCGGCTAGCATTGTATCATTATCAGGTTGCTGGATTTGGGACGGAACCCTCTGTGTATGGTGAGGAGCTTCCGTATCTTAATATCTGTTTTATGTATCTCTTCCTTTGACCATCTTATGATTCCTGCAGGGTCTTTGATGACTGGCAGTGCGTAACTGTTTATTGCCCGGGTCTTGGTCTTGCCATTAAGCTGGCTTCTCAGAACTTGCCTTACTCATTGGAGGTATTTGGCTGTTACAGCTCTAGATTGCCATTTGCCTGTGAAATTCCAAGGTTCTTGTAACTGTCTGCAATTGTTCCTTTTGGGAGTGAAACCCCTTCAGTGTGGACTACCTTGCCTCTCTTTGTCACCATTTGACTGCATTTCTCAAGCCCGATTGACATCCCATTGTCAGTATTGTAGATCCTGGTGGCGTGGATCAGGGAGTCAATGTCGCGCTCACTCTTAGCGTATAGTTTGATGTTATCCATGTAGATGAGCTGACTGATGGTTGCCCCATTCCTGAGTCGGTTTCCATAGCCAGTTGATTATTTGGCTGAGGGGGTTTAGACCTATGCAGAACAACAGTGGGGTCAGAACGTCTCCTTGGTATAGGCCACATTTGATGGACACTTGTGCAAGTGTCTTACCATTGGTTTCTGTGACTACGTATGCAGATGGCTAATTGAAATATTAGTTCAGGTCCTAAGAGGTGAACTGTGTTTGTTAAACTACCAAACATTTTATTTAGAAAGTTGTTCGAGTGAGAAAAATAAGCAGTAATCTTTCAAACTTTTGTCTTTTAAAGATTTTAACTTTAATTTGAAATAAAATCAATATTTGTATTTCCATGATGCCTTTTGCATTTCTTAGGAATAAGATCACACTATGCAAATATCAGTCAGTGTTTATCCGAGTTCCCTCCCTACTACCTAATTACTAAAAAAAAAAAAAAAAAAACTACGTATTGCAGGACTATTGCCCTCTCTGCAGCATAACAGTCAGGCAGCAGCAAGGAGACCACACAGATCTGTGAACATTAGTTTGGAGAGACTTTTATCTTTTTTCTCCGTTCCATCTATGTGTATCTGCCCTCTGGACATGTATTTCATGTGCTGGCCTCCTGCTCTCCCTGCCCGTCTCTGCTGCCATAGCCCTCAGCACAAACAACAGCAGACACAGAGGTGAGGCTGTGACACCAGGAGAGGGGAAGCGTAGGCGATGGATGGGCTGACAGACTGGAGAGGCTGCAAACAAAAGGTATGATAACAAGCTGGAGACAGCCACCATGTAAGGACTGAAAGAAGCCTCTCAGAAGCTGAGAGATGGAGTGATTTGTGTTCTGCCAAATGGAAACTCTTTTGCAGAGGTTCTTTCCCCTCTTCTTCTGAGCTCCCATAAACTGCAGGACATGTTGTCCAGTTTGCTGAATTCCATGCTTCATGTAAGCACCAGAAAACACTAGAAGAAAAACCCTGAATTAGTAGGATTTTTAAAAACATAATTTAACATTTCAGAAGCTTAAATTTTAAATAGTTGGATATCAGCAAGAGTTGTGATGAGTCAGCCTTAACTTGCAAAACAATTATAATAAATTAAAAAGAAACTTGTTTGTGCCATCTTGCACCAAACATTGATAAGATTTTGAAGTTGTTACAAGCATAATTGGTTTTCCAGTTAAAAACAGTTGCTATCCTTGCTATCTGTCCACCCATCTGGTCAGGACTGTGGCCCAATGCGTGGGAGGGATGGGGATGGGTGTTCTTCTGGGACAGAAGATCAGTAGAAGCTGTGTTCATTGGGCATTGACTTCCTGGACCTGGTGATCTCTCTTATCACTGAGATCTCTGGCTGTCCTCGAGCCACTTAGTGCCTTTTTCTGTTTGTAATCCTACCCTCTTCCCATGTGTTTCTTTAATAATAACAGATTGGATTTCTGAGCTTTTCCAGATGTTCACAGTGCTTATGTTTATCCAGGATTCATTCACTCCTCTTTCATACTTGGTGATGGTGACCTACTGATGTAGCCAATCCTGGGGATTGGCTACATCCCTGGGGCAGACTGACAGAGGTGTGGCTGCCAGTGCACACCTCTGACCATCACCAGGACATTCATGCATTCACACACCAGTGGAGCCACACTGGAGACAGGGAGAGTGAGGTGTCTTTCCCAGGGACACAACAGGTTGACTGGGGGGAGCGGGGGTTGAACCACCAACCCTTCAATCATTGGCCGACCTGCTGAAGTCTGCTCCCCTTTCCCTTTTTCTTCTCTCATTTATTTTGGTTCAAAATGAAATTTACACAAACACATTAAATATAAAATTTAGTCTCAAATACAAAACGTATTTATGTCCAAAGATTCATTACCCGCAATTGTAACAGTAACATCTGTCCAAGACAAGAGGCCTTCAGCTACTGTCTGTTTAATCAGCGGCTGGGCAGGACAAGAAAAAGCACAAAAAGGCCTTTTTCTAAACGTAAACAGAAATGATTACGAGGAGAACAAAAGAAAGGCCCAAGAAAAACCCAGATAAGAAGATAAGAAAGAATAAACCAACAGAAGCTGATAGAATTTTTAAGGGAATTGATGGAAATGTGCAGAGAAAAGAGCAGAGACACCTTAAGGTGCTCTCTGCATTGGTTAGATTATAGCATTACGAAGGCCCAGAAATGAAAACAGAAAACCACAAACAGCACAAGGATGTGAGATTTTTGTTTAGAGGCATTAGCATGGAGAGAGACAACACAATGGAGAAGATTCACTGAGTCAGAGGAGAAATGAAGAACAATAGAGGCAGAAACAAGGAGCAGAAAGGGTGAAGGAAAAACAGAAGGGGGCGGGTGAGGATATGTGTATTTGAAATTACTGCTGCTCTTATGTTGTTTAAAGCACAGGAGCACAAAGTTAGCCTTTCATGCTGCTTTGTGAGTCTCTTTTTTGAGAGTCTGAAGAAGATGAAAGGGCTCAATTTAGCTCTGCTCTGGATTTGATGTCATAGAACACTACAGGACTTTTCAACATGTTTTGTTACTGAAATGTTTGTTTTTTTCTTTTTAATCAAAAAGCAAACGTTGTACTTCTGGATTAATGGCAGAAATGATACCTTCAGTATAATGTTCTAGGGGAAAGTTTCACCAGTGGTCAGGGTTTTTGTTTTTTGTCCTGTGATCTTCAAGAAAAACCATAGTTCAGTAACAAGATACCTTGCCGAGATTCCAATCGGAGCTGACCTTCAATTCAGTGGAGATCACCACCATCGATCACAGATCAGTGGATTTAAAACCACGTCCATCATCTTCACGTTCATCATCTTTCATTTGTCGTAGATTTTTGGAGTTTTGCACTTTCAAAAAACAGTTAAAAATCCTCAAGTAAAATGTTAAACCCAAATAAATTGAAGAAGAAAAAGAGAGTGTCATCCCACCTCATCTTTAACCCTTTGACACCGGCAATATCGCTGGCAGCGCCTAAATAGCATGCTCTCTGACATACTGTAATTCATTGACCGTTTACATGATCCTGGCTTTATGAAAATTGCATTTCATATCAACTTCAAAGTGATATGTAAAACGTTACAAAAGTAAATGTTTGCATCATGGGATAATGCGCTACTATCTGTGACAGAATCAACAGATTTACATTGGATAAACACTTTACTACTGCAAAGTGTTGCATACCAGTGCAAGGCTAATCTTTTTCAACTTCAGAATCCTCTAGAATTATGTGAGTTGCATGACTGAGTAAAGTGCTACACTGCTTGAAAGAAACACTGGAACTACAGCTCCAGCGTTAAAAAGGTTAATCTGATATTTTTTGACATTTTTCTCTAAACTTAGCACTCTTACCTCACAGCAAGAGAGCCCCCAGTTCGAGTCCCTAACCCTAACCCGAGTCCCAGTTGGGGGACTTTTCTGTGTGGAGTTTGCATCTTCTCCCTGTGCATGCGTGGGTTTTCTCCGGGGACTCCAGCTTTCTCCCACTGTCCAAAAACATGCTTCGTAGGTTAAATGGTCATTCTAAATTCTTAGGGTGTGTACAGGTGTGTGATTGTGTCCTGCGAGAGACTGGCGACCTGTCCAGGGTGTCCCCTGCCTTCCCCCATGAGAGACTGGGTTAGGCTCCAGCAGCCCAGTGACCCCGAAAGGGACCAAATGGATTTAAAAAATGATTGGATGGACTTCTTCTGAGAACTTAAGGTTTTACTCACAGAAATCAATTCTCTCTGACTTCGGCTAAAGCACTAATTATTCCCTGTCCAGCACTTACATTGTAACAATCTTGGCCTGTGCAAGGATGCTACTGTTTCACCCACATAAGACATGCAGCTGTGCGCTCTTTTTATAGGTTACATCCAGCAGTAAATAAAGGGAATAGGTCTTGTGGGCACGTTTCTTATAAGATTATTCTTAAAAGAATGTCGATTTTTGTTTTACAGTTACAAAACATTTTAGCCAAACGACACAACACATGATGGATGTATTCTTTTTTTTTTTAGAACTGAGCATGTGAAGCAGTAACATCAGTACAATTTACCTGATCCTATGGATGCCAAGTTTATCAGTTAGAAACTGAATTGTATGTTACAACATTGAACTAAATCATAGGGGAGTTATGCAGGATCCCTAATACAACCAGTGTGTTTATGGGGCAAGTTTCAAACACTTGTGTAAGACGGATTTATCATTTTTTTGTTGTATTTTATTACCCCAGGCTTTGTATAAGCCAACCGAAAGGTTTTTATTGATTGTTACTTGCTTAGTAGCAAAATAAAAACTATGATTTACACTGAATTTATAGTTTGTAATACACAAATCATACATCCAACTGAAACTGTCAGAAAACACGGTGTCGTACACCCAAGAAGGAGCACAATGAGGTCTAAATCTATAGAGTTTGAGGCTCAGGAGGTATGGAAACGTTGCCAGATGCCCGGGAGAATCTTTAAAGGAAATACAAGAGAGTTATTGTAGGTCAAATCAGGGGAACAGTGCACAGGCGTAGGTATGAGATCTCCAGCAAAGGTCTCAAGATTAAGAGAGTAGACTCTAGAGAATTCAAATATAGAGATAGAAGGCAGCGGAGAATCTCTTGTTAAATCCAGACCAGGGTCATACACGTGAGATCTGATCCAGAAGAGGAACACACTAAAAGTGCAGACTTAACTCAACAGGCTTGAACGGGCTTGGACAGGCTTGGACTTATACAAAGGCAGAAAGCTCAACGAACTGGCTGGGTGAAGAAGAAAGAGAGGAGCTAAAGTATCCCAGGGCCCAGCTGCATGGAGTCAGCAATCAAGAAATAGAAGGTCAAGAGGGTCAGAAAACCCACAGCTCATGACAGAAACAAAACTGGGACCAAAAAATTTAGACTTACTAACTGAATCGTAGGGCAAGGGAATCGTTGCATTCCTACTAGATACAGTGGGGGTTAAAAATTACGGCACCCAGTTCAAATTTTTATCATTGTGCATAAAGAATCCACGATTGATAAATCTCCTAAAGACATCAGTTTACAGATGATAGTTTTTTAACATGTAGAAAAATATAGGTTTTATTTCCATCATTTCCTCTTTGAAAATAACAGAAAACAAAATAATGGCGCGTGCAAAAGTGTGGGCACTCTGCAAAATTTATAGTATGCATCACCCGTTTTGAAAAAAGCTGAGACCTGACAGTGTCATAGATTGTTCACAATGATGGTTTGCAAAGACCAAGTGATTTGAACTTGAAAGATTGTAAATAATCTGAGTCATCTGACCTCGTCCCAACAATCAGCATCATGGGTTCGCCAGCTCTTGCTGTAGCTCACCAACCTAGATTGCTGAACCTGCAGTTGGTGCCACACTGGGGCAAACTTCTGCAGTTCCAAAGAGTCTGGCAAAATTCCTCCGGTTTCTGTTTTACACCTCATCAGCTGACTTAATTCAGGGTCTTCCCCCTGTGCCCGTGCTAGCTCATCTATCCTTTCTGCTCCGTGAGGCTCGGATGGCAGTGTTTCCTGCAGAACACACACTTTAGGATTGGCCGGAAGAGGGTCTTTTCTCTGCAACGGACCTTGTTCAACACAAGCTGGCAACTGTGAAAGGCCATCTGCATTACAGTGTAACCTGCCTGGACAATGAATGATCTTATTTTCAAAGTTTGCAAGCTGTTCCATCCACCTGGCTAACTGGCCCTCCAAACCCTGAAAATTATGCAGCCATCGGAGAGAATTGTGGTCTGTACACAGAATGAACTCTTTTCCCAACAGATAGTGCTTGAAATGTTTTGTAAAAGTCACCATGCTAATAAGCTCCTTCTTCATTGTTGCATAATGGCGCTCTTGTTTGGACAGGGCTCGACTAGCATAAGCAATAACTTTTTTCACTCCTCTTTCCTCTTGGGACAACACGGCACCAATCCATACATCACTTGCATCTGTGTCTTAGATAAATTGCTTCTTTAGGTCAGGATGGGCAAAGACTGGGCCTGTCGTGAGGCTGATTTTTAATTGATCAAATAACCTCTGACAAGCCTCATTCCAATGGAAGCTTTCCCCCTTCTCAGCAAGTTGGTGCAAAGGTTTATCAATGTCAACAAAACCCTTCACAAAGCGTCTGTAGTAGGATGCCAACCCCAGGAAACTCTGTACCTCTGTGACATTTCTTGGCACTGGCCATCCCCTAACTGCTTCCACCTTGGAGGGATCTGGCATCACCCCATTAGACAAGATGACATGACCAAGGTATGGAACTTGGGTGGAAAATAAGTTGCATTTTGATGGCTTGACCTCTAAGTTAGCCTGTTTGAGCTTTCCCAACACTCCACCAAGACGGTTTAGATGCTCCTGGAAAGAACAGCCAAATACAATAATGTCATTCATCATTCATTTTCTAAACCGCTTTATCCCTTTCGGGGTCACGGGGCTGCCGGAGCCTAACCTGGCTACTCATGGGCGAAGGCAGGGGACGCCCCTGGACTGGTCGCCAGTCTGTCGCAGGGGGCACATTCACACACTCACGCACACCCACACCTAGGGAGAATTTTAGAGTGACCAATTAACCTATGAAGCATGTTTTTGGATGGTGGGAGGAAGCCGGAGTCCCCGGAGAAAACCCACGCATGCACGGGGAGAACATGCAAACTCCACACAGAGTTTGTTGACACTATTTCAAGTCCCCCAGCCAGGACTTGAACCAGGAACCTTCTTGCTGTGAGGCAAGAGCGCTAACCACTGTGCCACCGTGCTGCCCTACAATTACAATAATGTCATTGAGATAAATCAGACAGGTTGTCCACTGCAAATCAGCAAGGATCAAGTCCATCAATCTTTGGAAGGTACTAGGTGCGTTACACAACCCAAATCTTAATACGTTGAATTCGAACAACCCTTGTCGAGTTGTAACTGCAGTTTTATACCTATGCCTGGGGTCCACTTCCACCTTCCAGTAGCCGCTAGCTAAATCAAGTGTGGAAAACCAGCATACCTGACTAAGGCTGTCCAAGGCATCGTCAATCCTGGGAAGGGGGTAAGCATCTTTTCTGGTGACATCATTCAACTTCCTGTAGTCAGCACAGAATCGCAGTCCTCCCCCTTTCTTTTTCACCAAGACTACTGGAGCTGCCCAAGGACTAAAAGATGGTTTTATTACATGATTAGCAAGCATCTGATTGATATTCTCTGAAACTTCTTGTTGTAAATGGATGCACTCTGCGGGGGTGCATTTTTATTGGTTTTGCGTCCCCTGTGTCAATGTCATGCATAGCGAGGTGAGTTCTACCCAAGTCATAGTCACCACAGCTAAACACAGACAGATGTTGGAATAACAATTGCCTCACTGACTTTAACTGTTCTTCAGAAACCCCCCGCTGATCCATGCCAAATTTTTCCATGAGGGCTAAAACTGACCAACTCTGTGACACAACTCCAGCTTCATTCCCCTCATCATTCTCCTCTACGGAAATGTCTGTATGCAACATGCCAACTTTCATACCCCTTTTCAAAACAAGTGGTTTATTTGTTACATTAATGACTCCAACAGGTAACATGCCTTTCTCAACTTTGCATATCATGCAAGCAACCAGAAGGTCTGTGTTTTGCAAGAGAGTTTGAAGGCTCTAGCATCCCCTTGACATAATCAACCCCTTCGTCTTCTACTTGGCCACAAACGATGGCTTCACTACGTGGAGGCACCGTAGTGTCAGACTGAAAAACCACCACTTTGCATCCTGAAGAAGGGTTTGGATCAACCAATGGAAAGCACTTCCCCATGATCTGGCAGACATTTCTCCCAAAGTCTACAACAGCACTGTACTTTGATAAAAAGTCAAAGCCCAATAGTATCTCTTCTGATACCATGTCTGACACCAAGAAGTCAACAGTCAGGGTCAGTGACTCAAGTTGACCCCATGACAGCTAATTCCCCTATATTTACAGCTGTGGCTTTCCCCACATAGTTCACCAATTCTGCCCCTCCCATTGGTGATAACTAACCACATAGACTTTGAAATAACAGAGTGTGAAGCCTCTGTATCGACAAGCACATAACAGTCAAACTCACCAACTTTGGCTTTGAGATAGCCAAAGCCATCTGCCAAACTTTTGAAGGCCACATCACTTTTGGGAGTAGGGGTGGGCGTTGGGCCCTCTGTGCGCGCCCCTTTTAGTTTCCCTGCACACAAGGACGCCATAACTCCCAACAAGCTTTGTTAAACCCTGAGTTGCTTTTGAGTGTAAGTGTGCGTGACTTGACTACAGGGGAACAGTAGGGGGTTTCCTGTGGCTAAACGTCAGAGGGCAGCACCAAACTCCCGAACAGTTTCATTAGGCAGCCTCATGCGTGAAGAAAAGGTAGCTCTACTCCAATGTTCACTATCGCAGGGGTCCAAACCAAGGCCCATTGCATCTTTTAATAAAGTATAAATACGTTTGGCAGAGGGTGATATGCCGCTATATACTTTGCGTGCTCGGCATGCCAGAAGAAGACTCATAAATTTTTATTTTTTTTTAAATTTCATCTCAATTGTTTACATCAGCTGCAATCTCAAATTGCTCAACCCAGTCTGACCAATCTCGCCCGGAACCTGAAAAGGTCTCTGGCATGAATATTGGCCGAGAGATATTTAGGACTGGGTTAGCTTCTCCACCTTTACCAGACCCTGCTGGTTCGTTCACTGGCTCTGACATTTTTAATGGATCCCGCTTCTGACACCAGTGTAATGTTTGTTGCAGGGGTTCCAGGACAGGGATTAATCCTGTCAGTCAGGGACAACAACGATGGCTCATAAAACAGTGGAAGAGGTAGACCTGCAGAATACATAAAGTTCCATAAAACCAACAGTGACAACAGACTGCACAGCAATAATAAAACACCCCCTATCTGGGGCACTGCAAACTACATGCATAAAAACCCACTTAAAAAGGGGAACTAAGATTCCTGCTGGCTAACTCTTCCCATAAAAATATTAGGCACAATGTAAAAAGCAAGAGTCTTTAAAATGAAACGTGTGTGACGGTGCGCTACTTAGCTCATCTTTATAGAGACTTCTAAAACTAAAAGAAGATGAGGAGACTTTTACACTAAAGTCACAGCGATTTTTGTCCAGAAGGAGAGACTTTGATGCTGGTACCCTGGTGGACTCAACAGTTCCCAAAGAAATGACTGTTAGTTTATTAATCACACTCGACTTATCATATTCCACGTTTTTTTCTCTTCTGACTTTGACAGTTAACACAGTTGAAAAGTGCAATCTATTGACAAGACAATACATTTTAATCTGGTATTAATAAGCATCATATGAAGATATGCTCCTGTCACTTTCCTTCTTGGCAATGTAATTTTACGTTTAAAACAAATGAATTAGCAACACTTTACAGGCACATAGCGACCCCGGAGAAAAAATCCTGGAGCTGCCCCTGGTTACAAGTGTTACCAGTTTAGTTGAAGTTTAATAAAACTTCTAATATATGTAAGTCGTTCTACCCTCCTCAGCAGATACTGTTTAATTTTCAAGATTTTTTGGTTTTTATTTAGTTTTCTGGCATGTTGTATTTTATTGTATTTCATTGTAAAATTAGTTACATTTGTACTACAGAAAGAAAAAAAATTAAAAGCAAATTTAAATGAACTCTATAAGCGCCAAAGCAGCAATTTACCAGCATGTCATTCCAGGCTCCCTGTCTTCAGATCCCAATATTTTGATTTCTGATCAGTTTCAAGGACTTAGAAAATTCCAAACTAAACTCTCTAACAGCAGTTGAATAGAATAATAAAGAGAGATCAGTTTGGATGCTCCAGAGTTTCAAGCCTCATTATGAGCTGGATTATATTTTCACTGAAAATCGGGCCTAAAGAGTCAAAAATTATTATTTATCTTTAAGAAAGAAGTTAGAAATAATCAGTCAGAACCAATAAAGTTAACGGTGAATGAAACATAATTCATTTTCAACGATAGTAACATCAAAAAACTGAACCCAGCAGTAAGGAGGCGTTGTCTCAAAAAGCAAGTCCTGAGAATGCTGTCCTGAGAGTTCTATTGGTCCTCCAAGCCTGCATAATTGTGACTCACTGGCGGCCAAATGGTGCAGTGGCCCAAAAGTCTTGAATCTCCCGATTACCCAGCACGCCATTGCTTCCACTTTAGGGCTCTTTCTTATCCACTGACTGAAAACAGAAAAAAGATGAGTTTGAGCTCAGTTTACAGTCACTCCAGATATCTACAGTGACTCAAACACCCATCTTCACACTGCTTGCTTAATTTGAGCTATCTTTGCACCCACACACAAATAATCCTGCTTTGAAGAATAAAAGCAGCAGAGAAACAAGCCCCTCGTATAAAATCCAATTTTGCACACTTGTTCTCATCACATCAGATACTCAGAGGAGTAAAAGAGGTCTCTGATGGAGCTGCTTTGTCATCTGAGAGTGTACATCAGTTACAGTAAGAGGCCTGATTTTTGTGCGTTTGTGTTTTTCAGTTAATGCCTCATTGCTCTAAGAATGCATAAGGGAGCATTCAAAGTACGAGCCTGTTTTGCCTGAAACCACAATCATCTGAGCATTTAAATTCAAAATAGAAACAGAGCAGTGGAGTGGCTCATCTGAGTCGTTGCTTTCTCCACCAGGAACTAATCAGATTCAGGAGCGCTGATACAAATCCTGGAGGACCGGATCTCGTTTTATGTGTAAGGAAATTTCTGTCTTGAGTTGGCAGAGAACTTTAGAGATCTTACCGGCTACTTGTTCTGGACTCATTGGGAGATACAGAGAAAAAAAATGGAAATCTGAAAACATTATTTGTGCATTGTAGCAACTGAACATGTACCATAAAACATTCTTCTTGTGTTGTTTGTGCTTATGCACAGCCTAATGAAGCACCTATGTAAGAAACAGAGTAATATATAGTGCATCTGGAGAGTATTCCCAGCTCCTCACTTCTTCCACATTTCATGATGTCACAGCCTTATTTCAAAATAGATTAAATCAGTTTTCTTCCTGAAAAGTAATTGAAAAACACCCCATAATGACAATGTTGAAAAAGTTATTTTGAAATTGTTGCAAATGTATAAAAATAGCCTTTGCTGTGAAGCTCCAAAGTGAGCTGATGTTACTTCTGTTTACACTGAAGAACCTTGAGATGTTTCAACTGCTTCATTGAATCCAACCTGTGTTAAATCCAGTAGACTGGATAGGATTTGGAAAGGTAGACTCTTACATGTATGTATATATATATATATATATATATATATATATATATATATATATATATATATATATATATATATATATATTAGGTCTAATCATGTTAAAAAGAACTGTCCAAACCTCCTCCCCCAAAAATCAATACTTTGCTGGTGTAGTCAGGAGAACCCGTAAAGACAATCCAGCATCAGCAGAACAGAAAATACAAGACATGCACAATCTCTTTCCAGACCCTCAGTCTGAATTATCTCACTCACTTTGTCTTTAAATATCTTGGGTTTGGAAAATGTCTTTGTTTCTTGTTTCATCTCCATAAACAATGAAAGTCTTCTAAATCTGTGTGTTTTAGCTTAATATTATGATCCTCCACGATGCAGCATTTACTTGCCCTTTTTGGCCCTCTGGTTTCTCTGTTTACAATGATGATGCAACATGATGTCTCCACTTCAGCAGCAGTTTCTAGTGCTACCTGCTCATTTCAGCAATGTTCAATGTCCAAGTCATATCCACAGTGCAGAGCAAGTTTGCAGTCCTTGACTACCTCTCAGTCAAGTCACGTCTCTGACTCCAAACCTTCTGAAACATGTTCTTTAGTTTGAATTTTCTATGTTGCATGTTTTCCCCAAGCTTTCCACAAAACAGACAGACTTCTTCAAGTCACTTTAATAGGCCTACAAATTCCTCTTAGTCTTTTTAATGGATTATTCCATTGTCATCCTCCCCCTGCCAGTGCAGTCTAACTTATAGCCTTCAAGTAAGAGAAGTCTGAACTGTTACAAATTCATTGCATGTGCTGTGCAACATTTCTTGTGCCTTTCAGTATCTCTTAGAAAAAGCTATAAAAGATATAGCAAAGGGCCTCTGTAGATACAGAAGTTCTTTGCTTGCTGTCACAGATGGGTACTATCCATCCATCTTCTTCCTTCTCCCCACTCACTTCTTCCAGGTACTCTGGGGGGACCCCAATGTGTTCCCAGGCCAGGAGAGAAACAATGTCTCTCCTGCGAGTCCTGGGTCTTCCCCAGGGCCTCTGCCCAGTGGGACATACCACCTCAACAGGATCCTCTTAATGTGAAAGAGCAGCGGCTCTCCTCTGAGCTCTCTCCACAACGTCACCCAGATTGGCAGTAACGGGGCCCCCTCCCTGGAGTCATGCCTGGGTTTGGTGTTAGGAGGCGATCACCTGGTGGCTGGGTCTCATCCAACGGGACCCAGTCTGGCCTGGCCCAAAGCAATATGGTGCAATATGGTTTGGGTGGCAACGGAAGGCGAGTGCATTGGTGGCCCAAACCCCATCTGATGCAGCACCGCAAAACAGAAACCGTTGTACTTTACTGACAGCAGGTTCCATTTTGCCCTGACACAGAGTAGAAATCTAAAATGGTTCGTATGGACAGATCTTTCAATAATGCTGGATAAAGACAGACATTTACAAAGAAGTTCTGTGTGGAAATCTTTGCTGGCTTTGTCACCGCCCCCTTCTTGACTTGTTTTGACTCAAGTGTGTCTGACTGCAGGAAAATGCACAGTGCTGCAGGGCTTCGTCATTCTGTATTAACCTTCACACTTAGTACTGGAGAGATTCCAGCCACACTGAAGGACTCCATGAACCACAATGATATGCAGAGGCAGTTTCTATAAAACTGGGACCCAGGACAAAACCACAATGCAATTTCAAACCAATTCAAATAAACTGTTTATTCTCCTTGACCCCCTCACTCCTCCAATTCCTTCTCTTGATTTCATCTCTGCATCTATCACAGAGAGGGAAAATCTCTCCATATTCTCACCCTACTGTTATTAAAATAAGCTGCAGCGCAGTAGCTCTGTCTGCTGTAATTTCTTCATTTCCTTGTGTCTTAATCCTTCTTCCCCAGTGTTTGTCTCGCTCGTACTTTGAAGTTCAACTTTTATTTGTCCCAGTGGGCAGCTGGTCAAGCTGCAGCTATTAAAGCCAGCCTTGCATGAAAAGAACTTGAGTGCTGCTGTGCTGCGCTAGTTGTGAAATCAACAGCTGTGAGCTTCTTAACAATTAAAGTTCCTGCAGAGAACTACTTGATCACATTTTCCCAAACACTTCTTCAGCTTACAGTGAGTGAAGCTATTGAAGCTGTGGCACAACATTCAACCTGTTTGTCCCTTCACAATCTTTTTTTACACCTATATGAAGTTTTCCTGCAATTTCCACATAAAAACACAATTATTAGATCAGGGATGAGCAACTCCAGGCCTCGAGGGCTGCATTCCTGCATGTTTTCCAACAAACCATGCTCTGGCATGTTCTAATTGGCTGGACACACCTGAAGCAGGTAATCAGTCATGACATCCTCAGTCTTGGACATCTGGAGATCACGCAGACATTGTGGCCCTCGAGGCCTGGAGTTGCCTATCCCTGTATTAAATGAATAACACTTTACAAACCTCAACCCCTCCCTTAATGTTCTTCAGCCCTACAAAGGCTAAAAGAGAAATCAAAATGTGCTGCATGCAGACAGATGAATGAGTTTTCAAAAGGGGATCCTCACAAAAGAATTGTCTGCAGCAGGTTTTATGTAGGTCCAACAGGTTTAAATGTAGTCAGTACTCAGGCTTTTTACAGGCATTAGTCTTCCCCCATATGTTTAAAACCCCTGAAAATACTTGTCATTTTGTCTCTCTTTCATTTTCTGCTCTTCATTTTGACATTTCCTCTGCATTGTGAAGCCGAAATTCTGCTCTTTTCTATAAAGCTTAAACTGATGTTTGTGTTTGCTGATTGCACCTCCACTAATCTTCCCTTCTCTTCATCTGGCTCTTTACACCCACTGCAAGAGATTGGAGGGCAGGACTGAAATTTACCATGAATGTGCTAGTGCTGCTCCTAAAACGAGTCTCAGTGGTTGGGAAATTCCAGACAATTTAACTACAAAAACCAGAAAACGTCTATCCTACAGACTATTTTAAGAGTTTTTCCATGACTTTGACAGTCAGAGTCCCACCTGCAAGCTTTATTTGAAGCCCGAAGTACGAGAAAAAGAGTCAAACAGCTGGCGTGATTTTTTTTTTATTGCACTCACAAGTATTGAGTTTTTAATCACTTAACAGTATACCATTAGTGCCATTAGTGGACATCCTTAATAATCTACGGCTATTTTACTTTTTAAAAATGCATGGTTTAGAAGAATAGCTGGAGGCAGAGCTTTGAGCAAGAAAACACAAAAGACTGCATCAAGCTTTTTGTAGACCTTAATGTACTCAACCCTTTTGCGGGAAAGCTTATCTTCTTTATTTATTGCATGATTTCATGCGATTTATCAGAGGTCATATATACAATACATTGAGGAGGATTTACAAGCCTTTTGAATGTGTTAAGACACTATGTAAACATGTTAGAAAGGCTTTTTGGTCTTAAAACTTTTGATTCGGTTAGTGGTTTTCAGTGAGGAAACTAAGTATCTGAACACCCTGTGATTTGTGAGTTCTTCCACTTAGAAATCACAGAGGGGTCTGAAATTTGTGACATAGTGTAAAAAAATCTGGAAATCCAATTGTATGCTTTTTCACGCATCCAAATGATCAGAATCAGGTGTCCTAGTCATTTGTCCTGCCCACAGGTGTATACAATCTTTTCACAAACATTTGTGAAAGAATGGGCCGCTCTCAGGAGCTCAGAGAATTCCAGTGTGGAACTGTCTTAGGATACTTCCTGTGCAACAAATCCAGCTGTGAAATGTCCACATTCCTCAGTGTTGGTTAAATTACTTCTAAAAAGTAATTAATTACATTACTTAAGTTACTAGATCAACATTGTAATTAAATTATTTTACGTATTACCTATTTGAAAAAGTAATTCACTACTTGTTACTTTATTTTTTTCCCACTCAAATATAAATTTTGAAGGGAAAAACCTATATAGCACAAACAAGATCCTCTTGTCTTTCATTTAAAAGGGCTTTTTGAACAAGACATTTTTAATCTCAATAGGACTTCTGTGGTTAAATAAAGGTAAATGAATAAGATATATTTTTTTAAAAATATGTATTTTTAAAGCAATAACCTTGTGCAAGATATAAACATGGTTAAAGACATAACCAGGCTTCATTTGAATTCAAACAACAGTATGAAAAATGACACAAAAATATGTTACAATGTATATATCCATATTTATATATTCATATATATTAATGTCTGTATATTCATGTCTATATTCCTCTACATATTAATCTCCATATTCATGTCTATATGTATCTCTATATTCATGTCTATATATCCATATTTATATTTTCAGATATATTAATGTCTGTAATAATGTCTATATTCCTCTACACATTAATCTCCATATTCATGTCTATATTTATCTCTCTCAAATCTGAAATTAAGACAGTATTTTGAATAAACAAAGAACTATAAATGCCTTCATGTTCATTCTTGCTGATTTTATTTATTCCATTACAATGAGTTTCCTCAGTCTCTCTCTCTGTCTCTGTACCTCTGACCGATCCCTAACTCTGCATTAACGTACATGTGTGCGCATTTGCGCCAGTTACACCATTTGCTTTTAAACGAATCCTTATTTCGTTTCATTTTATTGAGAGAAAATGTCAGAGCTTAAAAAACCTAATTAACAAAGTAACAATGGTTTCTGTTGTCCAGTAATTGCAATTAGTGATCAAAATGTGAACTGTAATTCGTTACGTTTCTCTGTTAATGACAAAACGAACTAAATTAAGTAATTTGTTACTTTGTAATCTGTTACCACCAACACTGACTGTACCAAATATTAACATTGAATTTTTCAGGTGTTAAAATGTATTTACAGCAGTAGCATACAAAGACATTATTTTAAAAATCATACAATGTGATCTCCAGATTTCTTAGAATATGTCTTTCACCGTGGACATGCGTTTAGGATGAAAAGTTCAGACCTCTCCACGATTTTTAGCAGGGAGAACTAGTAAAGTCACAGGATGCGATCTTTCGATCAGAAGTCAAACGCCCAACATCTGCACCATGCCCGTACCAGAGATTGTAGATTGAAAAATATGTTTTTTCCTCTGTGCTCTAAGGCACTGAGAACACTGAAGTACTTCCAGTGCAGTGTCCACTCCTGCTGAATTTGGACAAAGTGAGCTTTCCATTACTTTGATGAGCATATGCAAGTGATGCATGAGCATCATCAACATTAATGGGAACTTCATATTAGTGACTGAATGCTGTCACTTTTCCAGATTGATGAGACCATTAACATTTTGCATCTCATGAGTCAGAACAAGCATAGAGACTGAGAGTTCATCAAAAAGCTTCTGCAGTGATGCTGACAGGATTCTTAAACCTGTTTAAAGATGATCACAGAAAGCACAAAGTTTCTTTTTTCAGGAGAAACACATCAGATATGTTTGCTAAATTCTAAAAAAAACACTGCAAAACTAGATTTTTTTTTCAAATCAAATAACACTGGCGGCAGAAATGGTTCAATCAATGTAGACAAGTGCTCACTTTTATATTTATATATGTGAAGCTAGACAAACAGACTGTGAAAATGTATGCTTAGTCTGTGTACTTATGTGGGGCGGTGATCATGATAAGGTTAATTAGACTTGATCTAGAAGGACATTTAGTGTTTGGCTGAGTGGGACTGTCAATTAGTTGGGTGGGATTTAACGAATCACAGACAGACTTTAGGCCATCAGAGAATTCAAGGCAGTCAAGGCAAATTACCCACCAGAACAAGTTCAGTCGAATTTAATTGTACAATCTGATTATACAGTGAGATGAGGGCCTCACTGCTGCCTAAAGGAGGTTTGTAACAGTCCATAATTGTGTGGGGCTGACCCCTGGAGAATTTAAGGTTTAATGCCAGAAATTCAAATTGTTTTGAAGTAAAAAGGTTAGAAGAAGGCTTGTCTGAAGCAGACCTTTAGCCATGTTTCAGGAAATACAAGAATATCAACATCAGTAGACATGCTTTTAGGAACTACAACTGAACAAACACAAAGTTCTGTAAAAATGTATGTGAATGATACCAAGACCAGATCTGACTCTAAAATCGTCAGGGATTTTATAGTGTCATATGACACAAATTAAAGGAAAAGCAGCAGTGTTTTTATTTGCATAAAAAGACTGTATGTCTGCATATTTTGAAAGATCACTGAGTGGCTCAGGGCCTGGCTGATTCTGGCATATTTCTGAGGTCACCATCACTGCTTGGGACTTCAGTGACAGAGAACAAAAGTGTTAGCAACATTGTAAGATGGATTATCATAGTTACTCTTCCAATGTGGAACAGCTGGTAAACGAGTCACAAAAGTCAGTCAAACTGGGACCTTTCGCGTGACATGCCAAACAAACCATAGGAAGGGCACGACACCTGATGGCTAACCCAGGCTAGCAGTCACCAACCTGTCGCTGGTGAGTCTTTGGCTGTTGGTATTTTCACCCGTCCATGGCTTTATCAAGGTTGCAATGCTCTGGCCGTTGACTTGTGACCAGTCACCACTCTTAAGCATCTGGTGTACAGATCAGCATATCAGGACAAGCAGATCCTCTACAAAAGTATACATCAGTTTTGACGCCTGTTGAGTCTGAGGTGGCGCAGGGGACAATTCAAGGAAAACAATCACAGAGGGTTTCTGTCTTTACAGGTCCAGGCGTTAGTCTCCACAGCACCAACAGGTAAAGAAGAAGACCCAGGTTGCGGTAGTTGGTAGTTGAGTTGCTGGTAGGCATGAAGCACTAAATCGTTGAATCTGAGATACATGCTGAAACCAAAAAAGTTCATATGGTATTTCCAAAAGAAAATTTACTAACAATGCTCCCCAATTGGGGCCCTTTCCACAGACCTCAGTGGGGTCCACCCCAAGGTTATATTGTGGGATTTTTCCCCTGTGGGCCTACCACCTGTAGGAGTGGGGGATACGTCTCTGAATCTTGTTTTGGTCAATGGGCTGATTAGTGCATGGTCTTCCTGGTATTTCTTGGAAGGTGTACTGAAAAGCACTCCTAAGCAGCACTCCACTGTCCTCCTGGGAATTCAAGGCCCATGTGGGCAATGACAATGGCACCTGGCAGGACGTGATTGGAAGGAATGGCCTCACTGATCTGAACCCCAGTGTTGTTTTGCTGTTAGACTTCTGTGCTCATCACATCTGTCTTAAATTAGATTAGAAATTGATCATTTTAAGGAATCAAAGGTTCTCATTTCAGCTCATCAGTGTAGTGTTTATCAGCCTGCTCAACCTTGTACCCCTCTCGAAGTCTTGTTTGCACTCACAGTCTCACATTATTCTCCTTTTTGCCTCTCCATGTTTGACCCGTACCTGTCTGTTGTCATTCTGCCGCGCTCCTTGTCATTGACCTCTTGCCTGTTTTCTGACTACGTCCTGCCTTGCCCTTGTCTGTTTGCTAATGCTAATAAAAGATTTTTAGAGATAGCGGTAGATCCCGAGCGCCATGATTTCCTTGATATTATATTTGATGACTCTTTTGCTTTATTTGTGTATTCAGATGTTCTTGATAAAACACTTTTCAAAGGTTTTCATGTTGTTAACAACCAGTACCTTGGTCCGGTGGACCGAGTGGTTTAACAAAGTTCCTACAGTTCACGACCCAAGTGTTTTGATTTTCCTCGTGACTTCTAAGAAGCCTGGTATGTTTACCATTTTCAGCATCCTTCTGGTGGTTGGATGGTCGTTCAGATAAACAGCAGCTTCTTTCAGATGTTTCCTTTGCTTCATCAGAGCTATCTTGCCCGTTTGATTCACAAACCTGATAAGAATCGCTGGTTTATCTGTCTCCTTTCCCCTGGGAAGCAGGTGGCAGATCTCAATGGTATTTAGATTCAGAGAAATCACTTTAGACGTGAGAAATGATCCAACTCGGCTTTCAACAATCTCACCGGGAGTCTCAGCAGTGCTGCAGCAAGCTTCAATGCTAACAGAAGCTTCACTAGCCTACATCATTCATTCTTACTTGTTGATCTGTGTCATGTACTCTTCTCTCCAGAAGGTCCAAGTGAACCACAGGACTTTCTCTGTGTTCTTTGCAGATGATGTCCTGTTGGTTTCATCATGTCAATTAGGTTGGTTTGCCGCCAGTTGTAAAGCGGCTAGGGTGAGGGTTAGCACCACCAGGTCTGAGGCCTGTTTCTCAACCTGAGGAGGGTTGTTTGTGTGCTCAAGATACTCTACCCCACAGAGTATCTTGGTTGCGTGTGAAAGAAGATCAGAGCGGGGGGATTGGTGTGGCAGCTGCTTTCAAGTGGTCATCGTGCCGCTACGTAATGGTGAGGAGGGAACTAAGTCAGAAAGTGAAGCTCTCAGTTTACTGCTAAGTATTTGTTCCAAATGATGGTCATGAACTCTGGGCTAGGATCTAGTTTTGGTCAACAGCGTCTTCAAACAGCGAGTTGCTGGAGTTGTTGCATGATTTTCCAGGCGGTTTGATCCACTTTGGTTGTGATATGAAAACATAATTTTGAAAGATTCATTATTATCAGGTTCCCTCTACTCCTAACCCTATTCCTCCTTTAGTTTTTTTCTTGTTTGCTTTGGTCAAAGCTAATCCAGCAAAACCAACAAGTTTCCTCTTTAAATCCATTAGCTTTTCTTTTTTTCTGTTGCATCTTTTTCTTTCCATTTTTTAAATTAATTTTCCTGACCTCTCGCCTTCTCTTTATCTGCTTTGGTTATGGCTTTATTTTTTTGGAGCAGGACATGTTGCTGAAAGCATATTCATTGGACTTGTAATTTCAGCCTTCTCAGCTCAAATAAAGGTTCATTCTGTTGAGTGGACGCTCCTGTGGCTGTTTGAGAGTCTGTTGGTTGAATAGAAACTCTATAAATGGGTCCCTTCCCTCATGCAGAAACCGCTCATTTATCAATCCAACATCTCTTTTGATAAAAGGCTGAGAACAAAGCAACATGAACATCCACAGCACCACGCCATGTTCCCATTGACGAAAATGAAGGTCATTAGACTACACAAGTCCATATCAAAGTCAGGCCAAATTTTTAATATTAATGTGGCTGAAGTTTAAAATGTAAATCTCTGTAAGCCAATCAAATCAAAGCACATTTTACACCTGAGGCTTTTATTAGGCTAAGTTTCTATACCTCACATCTATTGAGTTGAGAAAAAGAAACCTCATTCAAGTCTTCCTTCATACAGCTACTTTTGTTTCTCTAGACTGTATTTCTCAATATAATTTTGATGGCTGTCCTTTTGAATGTATGCATGTGTCAAATGAAATGGCTAACATGAAACCTTCATCCAAAGAGCTCATCAGTTTTGTTTGTACTGTTGCCACACTGATAAGCTTTGTTAGTAAAACCTCAGATCTTAGTAGAACCGCAGATCTGTAAGTCTCCTGTTCCCGTCCAACAAAGCAACACATCAGGGGACAACCCTGATTAGTTTGATGTTTTTGTGAAGATATGAATCTTTTTTCAGAGTTGTTGAATGTTATGTCAGGAAGATGAAGTACTAAAAAGACCTTGGTTAGATTCTCAGCTGGCTCATATCTGTGTAGAGTTTGCATATTCTCCCTTTGCATATACAAGTTTTCTAGTGAACTTGCTTCCTCCACCAGTCCAAAATTATGTATTTGGTAAATCTAAATTGTCGTTAGGTGTGAATGTGAGTGTATGTGGTTGTATACTGTATCTCTGTGGCCCTCAGAGGTTCAAAAGCAATTAGACTCAACACAGTATGTTTTTTTTTTATTTAACCTTTGTTTAACCAGGTGGAACCTGTTGAGATCAGGATCTCTTTTATGAGGGTATCCTGGCCAAGTGGTCAGCAGCACATGTTTCAGAATAAAGCAAAAGTAAAATGAGCAGTGAACTAGGAGTATGTACAATATAAGACATACAATTTAGATGTGACAGGGCAGGTTAATAAATCTAAACTATCATTTGGAAGGTGCACACGTTGAGTAGCATTACATTAAATAGAGTACAGTAGTTTTACAGTGCATTGATTAACGGCAGAGTCAGAAACAAGAGCACGGATTTATGGAATTTTTCTCTATGCTGTACAGAATGGTACGGAATGATCTAAATGAAGTCACATCAGACAACTTTAGCTGGGTTTGAATGGAGTTCCAGGCAGAGGAAACAGAAAAACTGAAGGCTCGTTTTCCAAATTCAGTTCAAACACTGGGAACATGCAGATGGAAGATCTCAATGTTATTTAGAGCTTAATGCATATTGACGATTAGGTATACAATTAATATAAAATAATTGCAATTAGTCATAATCTTGGTGTAATTGTCAACTTCTGTTTGTTCACTCTTTAAATTGATGCCATCTCCCCTTGAACTTTGTCACAATTTCCTTCCAAACTTCAGAGTCTTTGGACGCAGGGAGAAATCAGGTCTTCTCCTCTGTCTAATCAGGCTTGATAAGGCTTCTGCTTTTCCCAGGTGTGCACTATAACTAAAGTTCCAACTGACTTGTGGGAGGAAGCCAGTTACAAACCTATGGGGAACTCCTTTTACCTGCTTGTGAGAACTCCTTACTTAAAGTTCTCAACCACAGTTGAGTGTGGCTCATAATGCCAGAGTAACACTCCTATTGTGTGTGACTGCGTACAGTTTGACTTGTGGCTGTGGCAAATAAACACACATATGCCTTTTGTTTTCTGTGCTTGCTCATATTATTTGTTTCATCTGATTCACACACTCAGAGGAACACAGGCTCTCAGGTGGCGTCGACTTGCAGCGGAGCGGCCATTTTGGCCCTGCCGTGGAAATCAATGGCCCATTCTGTCTCTGGCGGTATCGTGTCTGAGAGCTAATCAGCCGCCCAGGCCCCATTATGGAGGCGAGAAAAGTACATGCCGTAACTGAACAGGGAAACAGGAGCGCCCAGAGCTGCAAACACCCATGGGTTGCAGGACTGCAGGAAGACAGAGCTGTGAGAAATTAGACTAGTGGAACATGCTGTGGCATACAAATGTTTAAGAAGCCTCTGCAGTTTCCCAGTTGTAGCCTCACCAGGTTTCAGATCTCCTAGCAACTGTGTCCAGCTCTGTAATTCAGGTACACAGCAGGATGGAGCAGAGGTGTATCTGTTATTTAAGCTCAAGTTTGCTATCAGATTTCTCGGGAGATTGCAGGCAACACTGAGATGCAAAGCCAAGAGCTTAATGCAATGCAAAGTGAGCTTATCTGCAGGTAGATTCTGCTCGTTCCTGATGTCTTTGTCTCCTCACTGATTGATGGGGGCTTGGAGGAAGCAGCACTCGCATTTTAATATGCAGCACAGACCAACAGGTGTGTGTTTACATGTGCATCACATGGTAAGTGCACACAAGCCATATGCTGGGGCTATTAGATCCTGCCTGCAGCATCAATTTCTAAAGCAAATATGTTTCAGAGGAATATGCAGCCCACACACACACACACATATCCATGACCTCCGCTATGTCCCAATTGTCAGTAATAGTTGTGCCTGGACTCACCTACCATGAGCTAAGTTTTACCCCTTATGTCTTGACAAAAGTACAGTATATATTTTTTTCAAAGTTACTCAAGTTACATCAGGTTTTTATAGGTGTTGTAGAACAAAGGGATACCACTTTAAAATGGAAAGTACACCTTCAACCTGAATTTCAACAACTCAGTCATTTGTATGCTTCTTTGTGGTCTGAATGTTCTTTGTTTTATCAGTTGCTCTATGAGGTCATGAGTTCAAACTCCATTGTTGAGTCATACCAAAGACTTCAAAAATGGGTCCGACTGCCTCTCTGCTTGACACTCAGCATTAAAGGGTTGGATTGGGGGTGCCAAACCACCAAATGGTTCCCAAGTGTGGCTGTGTCTGTGGCTCACTGCTCCCCCAAGGAATGGGCCAAATGCAGAGGACACATTTCTCACACTCAGGTGTGTGACAACTGATGGGACTTTTATTTGACTTTAATTTTGTCAGAACATGAATTGGTGGTCTATCATTGGCTGTTTTTTTGTGATTTGGTGGCACAATAAATAGATCACGCTTCACTGTAATCTGCCCAGCTGCTGGCTTTACAGCATCAATTAAATATCAGACTCCAGCCAAATGGGCATCCCACTTCAGGCTTCTCTTTTGCCATTCAGAATCCTATGGTTGAGGTCAAAGATTTCCAGCCTTTGGTTTTACTACTGATTTATTAAATCCACTATTATGATTTTGTGAGATTTTCAATCAGTGAGTCACTTCATTTCAACAAGCCTTCTTGTCTTGTAGAATCTCTAGTTCTTCTTTCAGGCTGGTTTTCTTCAGTGTCTTGTTATAACAGAGTCAGTGTGGGGATGGAATCTCAGTGGGATGAGCAGAGGTTATTATGCAGCATCTAGAGACCTCAGCTTTCTAATAAACCCTCCAGTCATCAGGGTTAGGGCTGTGTGATTCAGAAAATCTAGGATGCGAGGTTCGTTGGATCACATACTTTGATGCATGACTAAATCATTTTAAGACCCACTCCAATGAAAATGGCCTTCTTGGTTTTCTTCTTGTTATGGTGATGGAGGATATACAGTATATATAAGGAACATTATGATTGAAATTGCATTTCTGATGATGTCTTCATTTAAGGGAAGGTCGAGTGGTGTTGCTCTGCACCAACAGTCACCGGCGGGAGCCGTCTTCAGAGTACTCTCTACTCCTCCCAGCAGCGCCAGCGCGCAGTCCCTGCTCACCTGATTCCAATCTGACAATCACCCACCTATCTCTTAGGCAGCACACACAGCCTCGCTCAGCGCAAAGTTTGGTTTTGTGCCACCCTGCCTGCATTACCGAGCGTTTCCATCTGGACCTGATCCTCTGTTTCTGACCCGGCTTATGACCCTGCCACCTGCCCTGACCTCTGCCTGTCTGACTGTGATTTAACTTTGTGGACTTTTAGCTGTGCTTGGTTACTGTCTGAACTAATAAACCAGTTGCAAGTGGAACCAGCTGTCTGCCCGTTTGTGACATCTGCAGAAACTATGTCCTAAAAAACTACACAGGCTTTGTGATTTTGGCTAAAAATGACATTATCATAATTAAAGATAACTGGAAACACTTTGTAAAATATGTTAAAAGCAGGATTTAACTGTGTTGAAGATGATATTGAAATTCACAAATAGAAAAAAGTTGTTTTCTTAAGACTGAATCCTCAACAACCCGCGACCCATCGGCTCTTTAGGATTAACTATTTCCATTAACTTTTTGTTTGTTACCCATAAATCTTTTGTAGGACTAAGTTCAGGTCTCCACAGTAATGACAAGTTCATTCTGTGCAGATATGTATTATCATCCTTACGAATGTAATCTTCGGCAAAAAAAAAAAAAATGGACACCTAAAGTTATGCTGATTCAATGAGAAGTTTTATTTAAAGCTGCAAATGTTTTCAATCCATCAAATCTGAGCACAGCCATGATGGCATGAGGTTGATTCAATTCAATTCAATTCAATTTTATTTATATAGCCCAATATCACAGCCACAGCCGTCTCATTGGACTGATATCAGAATATTGTAAGAAACAACCAAAAAAATCAATCACGTAAAAGTAAACAATAGCTGGTTGTTAAACAGACTAAGCTGAACAAACATCTCTGTCCTTACACCATCCTTCGCGGTGAGGAAAAACTCATAAAAAAACCCTGTCTTTTTTGGGGAAAAAAAAAAACTAAGAAACCTCAGGGTTGCCCACATGAAGGAGAGATCCTCAACCCCGGACGGACAGGTGATGTGCTAGAACTATTAAAGAAAAGTAAACTTAATTAATTCTATAACTGCATGGTTGAATAACAAGTATATGACTAATAAACAAACACGTCAAGATAAACGTCTACAAGTCAAGATAACAGCTAAATATTTAAATAAACAACGACATGTTTGAGCAGTGTAGCAGATGGGCTTCATCCAGTAGAAGTTGTGGAAACTGCTGGGTTTGCTGGATGAGCCAGAGAAGAGGTCACGGCCAAAGACAGGAGCACAGGCGAGGCGAGGTCACTGCCAAAGACAGGAGCACAGGCGAGGCGAGGTCACGGCCAAAGACAGGAGCACAGGCGAGGTCACGGTCAAAGACAGGAGCACAGGCGAGGTCACGGCCAAAGACAGGAGCACAGGCGAGGTCACGGTCAAAGACAGGTGTATAGGCGATGCGAGGTCACGGCCAAAGACAGGAGCACAGACGATCCACCTGAAATCAGAAATCTCTCCAGCTCCCCCGTAGGGGGGTGGGAAAGAGGGACAACATGTGAATCGCACTGCATCAAATAGAGGCATGATAAACCAAATAAAAGAAAGCAATGGCAGATGGCAAGTGATGCGATGAGGATTGCAGGTTGGTGGAGTGGGGGTGGGAGAAGGATGCAGACCCTAGTTCGGGTAGGGGTGGGGGGGTTGGGGGTGGGGTTTGGGTACAGACCCGGGTTAGGGTAGGGGAGAGAGGAAGGGGGGAGGGTGTAGGAGGCAGATGGAGAGTGAGTGAGAGCGAGTAGAGTCAGTGTGGTAACCCCATCACAGCAGGTGAGGCAGAGGAGCAGTAAGTTAAATATTCTCTGATTGCTAGCTAACCTGGCAATAAACCTGTCCAAAGAGGAATGTTTTAAGCCTAACTTTGAATGTAGAAACTGTGTCAGCCTCTTTTACATGACCTGGGAGTTTATTCCATAAAACAGGAGCTTGGTGGCTAAAGGCTCTACCTCCAACTGTGCTTTTAGAAATTCTAGGAATCACAAGCAGTCCTGCATTTTGTGAACAAAGTGTTCTGTTTGGTTGATAAGGCACTATAAGATCTTTAATATAGGATGGGGCCAAACCATTCAAGGCCTTATAGGTTAGCAGGATTTTGCAGCAGGATTTTGAACGTGATTCTAGATTCAACTGGGAGCCAGTGAAGTGACGCTAATACAGGAGTAATGTGTTCTCTTCTGTTGGTTCCTGTTAACAGTCCAGCTGCTGCATTTTGAACAAGCTGAAGACTTTTTAAAGAACTTTTAGGACATGCTGCTAGCAAAGAGTTACAGTAATCCAGCCGGGACATAACAAATGCATGGATGAGTTTTTCAGCATCGCTTCTAGATAATATGTTTCTGATTCTAGAAATATTGCGCAGATGAAAAAATGCAGTTTTACAAGCCTGTGATATGTGAGCTTTAAATGATAAATTCTAGTCAAATAAAACTCCCAGGTTTCTAACTGTGGAATTGGAGGCTATATTACACCATCCAGGGAGACCATCTGAACAGGAAGGGCATCTCTGAGGTATTTTGGACCTAGTATAATGACCTCAGTTTTTTCTGGGTTTAGGAGGAGGTAATTAACTGCCATCCAAATCTTGATGTCACTAATGCAGGCACTAAGTTTTTCTAAGCGGTCATCCTGGTCAGGTTTAATGGATAGATACAACTGTGTATCATCTGCATAACAGTGAAAATTAATCCCATGTTTCCTGATTATGTTCCCTAGAGGCAGCATGTAAAGCATAAACAGGATGGGTCCTAGAACTGAACCCTGTGGGACTCCGTGGCTAACTCGACTATAATGGGAGGAATGTCCATTTACATGAACAAACTGGTACCTATCAGATAAATAGGATTTAAACCACTGAAGGGCAGATCCTCTGATCCCTATGTCATGCTCTAATCTTTGGAGTAAGATGCTGTGGTCTATAGTGTCAAAGGCTGCACTAAGATCTAACAGGACCAGAATAGAGATTAGTCCCTTTTCTGTGGCCAGTAACAAGTCATTAGTGACTCTAACTAGTGCAGTTTCAGTGCAATGGTGAGGTCTGAACCCTGACTGGAAATCTTCAAAGATGCTATTGTCCTGTAGGTGGCAGTATAGCTGTTTAACTACCACTCTTTCTAATATCTTTGAGATAAAGGGGAGATTTGATATTGGTCTATAATTGGCCAGAATGCCAGGATCTAAACTGGGCTTTTTCATAAGAGGTTTAACAACTGCATATTTAAAAGACTGTGGCACATAACCTTTTTCTATGGAAGTATTTATAATAGTTAAAATTGATTCATTAATTAAGGGGAAGGTTTCTTTAAAAAGCTTAGTGGGGATTGGGTCTAAAAGACAAGTTGAGCTTTTGGAGGATGTAATAAGTGATGTTAATTCTGCTAGATCTACAGCAGTGAAGTGAACTCTAATGTTACAGAGGTTTCTATAGATGCCTTTGTTTCTATTGTTTTAGCCTGCTCTGGGCTGATAGTAGGGATAACTTTGTTCAGCTTTTGTCTAATATTTAGGATTTTACAATTGAAGAATGAAAGAAATTCCTCAGAGCTGAGAGTAGCAGGAATATGTGGTTCCACTGAGCTGTGACTGCTAGTCAGTCTGGCTATAGTACTAAAATAAATCTTGGATTAATTCCATTCTGTGCTATTAAAGCTGAATGGTATTGGGTTCTGGCTTTACGCAGAGATTTTTTATAATTTAAAAGGCTATATTTCCAGTTATTCAGGGACTGCTGTTAGCCGGATCGGCGCCATTCTCTTTCTAACTTACGGGTTACTTGTTTAAGAGAACGTGTTTCAGCGTTGTACCATGGTGATACTCGGTTTTGTCTAAATAGTTTTGGTTTCAAAGGAGCAACAGCATCAAGTGTTCTCCTGAGGGTCTCCATGGAGTCATCAGCAAACTGATCATTTTTTGTGGGACTGAAACTATGGGAGCTGCTCTCAGAGTGTTTGCTCAGCATGTTACTAAATATTGGTTGGACTGTAGACAAAGAAACTGTTGTCACTCAATCATTCTATTTGTCAGAATAACCCTTCTTGCTCTGGTTCCTCTTTTTAACCTGTTCTTGCTAAACCTTTTTTTATGATAGATTTTCTTTATTGCAAGTTAATCAAGTTATAAACTGGCCAATCAGAGACTTCAGTAAAATCATGTGGTTCCTGCTGGCCCCACCTTCAACATTCAAAACATTTGATTGACAGATTCTCCTGAGCCCGCTTTCAGTGGAAGGGGTGTGACTCTCCAACAAGCTAACTCCTGATTGACCAGAGTGGTTGCCATGGAAATGTTGACTCAACCGTCCCCACAGATCACCGCTATCTGGTTCCAACATGGCAATGTCTGTATCGAAGAAAAATAGTGACTGAATTGACTTCATTTGGTTTGAACTGAGGATAAGGCATTTTCCATGGGTTACATCACAAGTGCTTTGTCCATTTCTATAGACCAGGGGTGTCACTTTCGATCGCACAGGGGGCCAAAATCCAAAACACACTTTAGGTCGCGGGCCGAAAAGAGAAACATTTATAGAACACACTAAAACTAAATTTATAAAACTTAAAATGTTTTACAACATAGGCAAGGCAAGTTTCTTTGTACAGCACATTTCATGTACAAAGACAATTTAAAGTGCTTTACATAAAATATGAAAGAAAGAAGACAATCAAAGCATCAAAGGAGTGATGCTTTAAAGAAAGTTAAAAAGAAGTGAATTTAAAACAAGCATAGATAAACAGTACAGATGTAAACTTTTAAATCCAAATGAATCAAATGCAGCTGAGAACAGGTGGGTCTTTAACCTGCATTTAAATACACTGTTTCAGCTGATCTAAGGTTTCTGGAAGTCTGTTCCAGATCTGTGGAGCATAGAAGCTGAATGCAGATCCTCCATGTTTGGTTTGGATTCTAAGAACTGACAAAAGACTGGATCCAGATGAGCGGAGAGGTCTGGCTCGTATATACTGGGTCAGGAGGTCAGTGATGTACTTTGGTTATAAACCATTCAAAGCTTTATAAACCAGTAGCATAACCTTAAAGTATCTTCTCTGGCAGAACTGGACTGATGTGGTCCTGCTTTTTTGGTTCCTGTGAGAACACGAGCAGCTGAGTTCTGAATAAGCTGCAGTTTCCTGATTGATTTTTTTTGGTCGTCCTGTGAAAACACTGTTACTGTAGTCAAGTCGACTAAAGATGAAAACATGAACTAGTTTTTCAAGGTCCTGCTTAGACATCAGATCTTTAATCCCTGAAATATTTTGAGATGATATTAGACTGATTTTGTCACTGCCTTCCTCGTTTTATCAAAATGTAGATCTGTGTCCATCACTACACCCAAGTTTCTGGCCTAGTTGGAAGTTTTTAGATGAATAGATGGAAGCTCAGTGGTGATGTCCAGCTGTTTCTCTTTAGCCCCAAAGACAAGAACCTCAGTTTGGTTCTTGTTTATTTGAAGTACGTTGTGACACATTCAGTCATTAATGTCCTCAATGCATTTACCAAGATCCTGTACAGGGCCTCGGTCTCCTGGTGTCATTGTAATATATATCTGCATCTCATCAGCGTAGCCATGGTAACTAATGCTGTTGTTCTTTTTAACCTGGACCAGTGGGAGCATGTAGATTAAGGGTGCCCAAATCCAGTCCTTGAGGAGCAGTGTCCTACATGTTTCCAACCATTCTGCCATTGAAGTTCCTTATTGGCTAAACACACCTGACACAGGTAATCAGCAGCAAATGTGGTAGGGTTTCTGGAAAAATAAATAAAAGTGGTCCAAGGATGGATCCTTGGGAAACTCCACGTAATTTCTGTTGGTTACCAATCAACACAAAATATTTCCTGTTTTCCAAGTATGTTCTGAACCAGTTTAGTACTGGCCCAGTGAGACCTACCCAGTTTTCCTGTCATTTGAGTAATATAGCGGGATCGACTGTATCAAATGCAGCACTGAGATCCAATAAAACTAGAACTGACATATTTCCACTGTCTGTATTCTAACGTACATCATTAGTCACTTTGGTCAGAGCCGTCTCAGTGCTGTGCTGCTGTCTGAATGCCTGACTGGAAGATATCCTAGCAGTTGTTTCTTATTAAGAATTCATTTAACTGATGAAAAACAGCCTTTTCAATGATCTTACCTAAAAATGGCAGGTTTGATATCGGTCTGTCGTTGCTTATTTGTGTTTTATCCAAACTGTCCTTTTTTAGGAGGGGTTTGATTCCAGCTGTTTTCAGTGGTTCTGGGAAAACACCAGATGTTAAAGACAAGTTCACAATCTGGAGCAGAACCGACTCCAGGATCTTTGAAATTTGCTTGAAAAAACTTGTGGGTAGAATGTCCACAACATCAGGAGGAGGAGCTCAGTTGACTTAGAAAGTCCTCCAGATTTTTACTGTTTATGGGTTGAAACTGAGCCATGGGGTTTATGTTGGTTTCCATTAGATTTAAAGTTCATACATTCGGGACTTGTAGTTGATAAAACAATACATTGGCTTACGTTTTATGATTTTCTCTTTAAAGAATTTAGCAAAGTCATTCCTAGCTTTAGTGGAGTAAAGTTCTGATACCACTGACACAGGGGGGTTTCTTAGCCTGTCGACTGTTGTGAATAAGGCTCAAGAATTATACGAGTTTTTGGTAATGATTTCAGAGAAATAGGACTTCCTTGCATTACTAAGTTGTAAACAATAAAAGTGAAGTTTCTCTTTATGTCATAATCAACCTGTAGTTTAGTCTTTCACCATTTGCATTCTGATTCTTGACACTCTCTTTTTCCATTTTTATTGAGTGTAGAATTTCTCCATGGAATTTTTTTCTTTCCATAGATCACCTTTACCTTATTGGGAGCGATACTATTCATGATACTTAACATATTTACATTTAAGCTACTGACAAGTTCATTGACTGAACCCCCTGAAAGGGGAGGTGTTAGAGAGAGAATGTGGTTATATACTGTTATATAGTGTTATATACTGTTATATACCGTTTTGTGATCTCCTCCCTCAAAACTCTGTGTACTGGAATTGTGCTTTCAAAGAAAATACAGCAGTGATCAGACAGACCTAAATCACATACAGTAATCTTGAAAATGTTCAGTCCTTTTGAAATCAATAAATCAAGAGGATGTTTTATGTTGTGTGTGGGCTCTGTTACAAGTTGGGTCAACCCCAAATTTTCCAGACTGTTATTCAGGTCTTTAGTCCCTTTGTTCTCAAAGTTGTCAACATGGATGTTAAAATCTCCAACAATAATTATACAGTCAAAATCAACACATATTATAGACAGCAGTTCACTACACTTATGGTTAAAATGTGCACAGTATCTGTGTCAGGTAGATTTTTATAAATATGGCTTTAAATGAGGCCTTCAGCTGTAGGGCCACGTTTTCAAAACATGGAAAGCTTCCGAAAGAGAACTTCTTACACTGAAATAGTTCATTGAACGAAATTGCCTGGACAGCAGGAACTGACTGCCTTCTCTTCAGAATAAGCCAGTTTATCAGGGATTGCGTAATCAAGGCTGTGCTTGTGTGCTGTGACAGCTTACAGCCTATGTTGTAATTTTAAAGAAAACACGCAAAATACAGCGATTTTGAGGCTAAAAAAATACTAAGTCATTTATTTAACTGACATTTAGAGATCAGATTAGTGGACAAATTTAGGATCTAAAGCAGCCAAATGTGCAGGAAACCGCCTTTTCTGACAATACTGGTTTTCATCAAGGCAGCTGACACACTGCATGATAGGATTTGTAGTTATTTTTATTGTGAAGGTCACAAACACTTTGTGATTGGGTCTTCTGTCAGATCTGGCAGCACAAGGAATTGTGGGATACCTTTCATTTAATCTTTCTGGGTGGATTGGGCTTTAAGTGTGGGTTTTTGTCTGTGTGTTCTGTTGTTGTTTTGTGGCTGTTTTACTCTGTTTTGCTCTTAGTTATTGTCTTCTGTTATGTTTATTTCTTGCTGCACTTTGAGTGAGAGGGAGGGAGAGGTTGATGACCTCCTTGAGATGTTGCTCCTCCTAGGGTTCCTGATAACTACTGTCTTATAACTGGTCTCTAATAACCTGAAGGTGGATCCATGCTACAGTCGTGTGCATTCTAATTATTTAGTTCAGTGTTCAGGTATAGATTCTGTTCAGCTACTAAAAAAACAAAATCTCTAAACAGAGTAAAAAGTCAATGCTTCAGCCTTTTCTGCTTTTTTGTTAATTTGTGAGCTCCACTTTGTGCTTTCATGAATAAAGATGTTTGCTTTATTTTGCCTCTTTTGCAGTAACTGGGGCACTTTCTTTAGCGGGGGCTGTCCTCTAGAGTCTGATGCAGTCTGTTCCATTAGCATAGTGTTAAAAGCAGCCTGTCTCTGGTGTAACATCCTGGCGTGCTGCTGCTGTAGATGCCTGTTAATGCTTGTTGTCAGGACTATTGAACCCACTGAGGCAGCAATGACAGTAGCAGACTCAAACCAGCAAACTCCCAAGGCTCCCCCTCTGCTGGTCTTCTTACACCCCTGCGGTATGCATCACAAGGACGAGGAATTGTCTGCAAACATGCAGGGTCTGCATCTTTGAACAGTGGGATTCATTTAAGCAAAAAATCAGAGCATTTGTTTTACTGCACAGGCAGTGGTTTGCTATTTTTCTTTCCTTGAAAGTATTGAAATATTTCAAGGCTTACCATATTTATGATTCTCAATATCCACAAATCCTGAGAGGCAAGTGTATCGATCATGTTTCTCATACAGCCTGACCTCAACTTTCCGTTTTGGGGCTTCAGCATCCAGCCTTATTGTTTATGTCTAACAACATGAATCTTTCAAACGACTCACAAACAACTCCAGCTGATCTGCAGCTGCTCCATCACTGCAATTAAGATGAGAAACTCAAGCAAACTACAGCCTCACCGTACAGGCCCTCCTCACTAAATATTTAGCAGAAAACCCTGGTTCTGTCCTGCAGCTTTGATTCACTTGGCTTGAAAAATCAATATCTCATCAGCTTCTTCTAAGTTTGAACTGCTGTTGGTGGATTTTAGTAAACAGTTGAATTGGCTGCTAAGGGGAGAGAAACTCTGGTCATTCCAGCTCTAGAATATGCAGAACTTAGCTCAGTCTCTGCCTCTTTTGCAATTAAAGCTTTAGTCTCAACTGCCCGTAAGACTAGACATGGGCTGTCTGCACCGACAAAACGGGAAACCTGTACAGGGCACGCAGGAGGCTCGCAGAAATTAGCTTGATTGTAGATGATCCTGTAGGGCAAAAATGTGCATGCACATTTATTTTATGGGCATTCTGCAGGGGACACCTATACCAATGTGTTTCTTTCTTTTTAAAGTCAAGGTACAGTTTTTCTAGAATAACACTGCAAGGTGAAACAGTGAAACAGTAAAGCAAAGAAACTCTTTGCCTGTATGACTGATCTCAATAAAGATCTCACATGCATTTATTGTAATAGTTGTAATAGTTTTTCTAGTTTTTCTTTTCAAAAATCAAAAATGTAACTTTATGAATACTGTTTTATGGATTTTTTGGGGAAAGAAAAACAATATCAATTTAGTTTCAGTTAAATGTGTCTAAATTATGTTTTTTTTTTAAACTAAACTTTTTTTTTTCAAAAATGCTTGAAGTCTGGAATTGAATTGGTTCTTTAAACCAGACATTATTACAAACCAGCTGTTTGAAAGATGACTTGGATCAAACACTGGGATCTCTGGTGATTCCTTTGTGCTCCAACACCTGAAACCTTGGAGGAGAACTAAACCGTTTAGGTGGCTAGCGCAGCCGCGTCCTGTGGTGTGGCGCCGCACTTTCGGTTTGAGGGCGGCTAGCACGGTGGCTGGCACACCCTCGTTCTGTGTGTAGTGGCTAGCCTCGTCCTGTGTGTGGCGCAGCCAGCGCGTCCTGGTCCTGTGGTGTGGCCAGAGCGCCCCTGTGTAATTTAGTGTTTGGGTTTTTTGTCAGTTTTTGCTCCTGCCTCACTTGGGTTTTTTTCTTTGCTCTATAAGCCTCTGCCTGTTGGTTTTTTTGTTGTCTTTGCTGCTGTTGTTCAGGGTTCACCTCTTGTTGGTTTTATTTGTGAACATGTTTTTGTTTTTCTTTTTGCAGGGATTTGCCCCCATGTTCACAAATTTTATGGAAGGAGGTGTTACGTCCCCCTGCTGCTGCCACCACATCCTGTCATGCTGCCTCACCCGGCAGGTGAAGCCAATCATCTTAATCAGCACCTGCCGGGTATTTAAGACCAAGAAGGCCACACCAAAGAGGGCAGAGGCAGGGGCAGGGGCAGGGGCAGGGGCAGGGGCAGGGGCAGGGGCAGGGGCAGGGGCAGGGGCAGGGGCAGGGGCAGGGGCAGAGGGTTTGGTTTGTGCCTCTTTTGGTTCCTCAACAGTCTTATACTGTTGGGTTTTGTTATTTTAATGTGGGTTTGGGACCTTGGTAGTCTTAGTTTGCGGGCTTTGTTTCTGTTTTTGTTTTAGGTAGTTTTGATTAGGCAGCCTTTAGCAGGGAGCTGCTGACTCCGACGGCCAGCATGGCTGGGTCAGCTGTCTCCCTGACCTTTTGTTATGTTTGGCCAAGGTTCCAGTTCCCTTTGGTTCGTCTTTTTGTTTAAACCAGCACTTGAATTATTTTGCTTTTTGTTTCGTTTCCAGGACACAGAGTTTTGTGTATTTAATAAACTGTGTTCTTTTTAATTCTGTGTCCAAGCATTTTCTTTATGTTGCGACCCCATCTTGTCTACCCCTAGACCTGAGCCATGTTGGGGTCGTAACATAAAACTGTGAAAAAGGACAAAGCTTTTCATCAGGTTTTAAAGAGGAGTCGATCTCACTTTGATGAGCATCTTTCTGGAGAATCAAATGGGCGTCCAGCTGTGAAGCACAGAGGAGGAGGAGTGATCATGTGGGCTTGTTCTGCAGCCTTTGAAGGTTTTAGGCCTTTGTTTATGAATAAAAAGCATATTTTGGACAAGTCATGATAGAATTATTTACATGCTGAAAGTTCAACAGTAGTATTCATGTTTGCATGGTTTAGCACAGTGGAGAAGTGGTAAGCACTCTTGCCTCACAGCAAGAAGGTCCTGGTTCAAATCCCAGCTGGGACCCTTCCCTGCTCTCCTTGTACACATGTGGGTTTTCTGCAGAAACGTCAGTTTCGTTCTACAGTCCAAAAACTTGCTGCAGTTCATTGGTATCTTAAGGTTTGAATTTGTGTGTGACTCTGCACAGGCTGGCAACCTGCTCAGGGTGTATCCTGCCTCTGCCCACCAGTAACTGGGTTTGCTCCAGTAACCCCATGACCTTAAAAAGGATTCCATGGATATCAAGATGAATGTTTCAGTAATTATTCTAATGAAAACTGATTAGCAGCCATGTCTTCATAATCCTTATTTTAATCTTTTTTTAATTGTCAGGTGCTCATACACTTGTTGAACACTGTCAGCTGATGGACAATAGCAGGAAGAAAGAATGAAATAATTCATGAATTATTTATTTGAATAAGCACAGATATAAAAACATAGACGTACATCAAACAGTTGTCCCATGCCGATACCATAGTGCCTATAGCAGAAGCTAATTTGCAGCACTTGTCCCTAGATGGGCTTTTTACACAGGATAAAAAGTGATAAATACAATAATTTAAGAAATACCAATGACGTGGTAAAATAGTTTAAAACATGGAGACACATCAGCTTAACCTGGTCAGTAATAGCAGAAGAAAAACTCAGGAGCAAGGACATTCAGGAACTAAACTGGAAAGAAAGCCAAAAGTTGAAAAACAAAAATTGACAAAAGGTATTGGACAATAAACAACCCAACTGATAAAACTGGAAAGTCTTTAGTGTCTTTGCTGGAAAGTGCAGATCACTCATGCAAAACACACCAACACTGAAGACCCACAGACAGATCTAATTACTGAAGAAACTGCTGGTTCCAGCAGAAGAACTGTAGTGCAGGGAGGGAGCAGGGAATCTTCTACAGTCCACAACTTTCCTAGAAACACACCAAAGTCCCAAGTGAAAAATGCAAACATTCACCAAGACACAAATCACTACAAAACATACAAAACTTCATAGTATCTTCCACTGCTCTCTGCTGCTGTGAAAAAGATATTCACATGGTGACAAACTCCAAATAAAAGTAGCACATTTCACCTTTCTCATTCCAAACATGGCTCCTACACAAAAGAATGCACAGAATCTAATACAAGTATGTTCCGTATCAGATGACCGAGCAAACACGTCTCTATGAGTTTATTTTATTCAGACAAATAAATATTCGTGTGCATGTAAACTTAGTCCACGGCAGTGCCAATATTGTAACTTCACATTGAGCTTTTGTCACTCAGCCTAAAGTTGAACCTAAAGGTTTCAGAAGGTTTTAGTCAAGTTGTTTTAATGTTTGTATAGACCAGAGATGGGTGTTTTCCGAGGGTAGAAACTTCTCTGTCAGATCAGTACGCTTCACTAAATAAATTCGTCTCTAGAATGTCCAGTTCACACCTGTGAAGTGCATGTCAGACCTTTGTGATGTCACACTCCCTGCAGGTATGTCATAAGATGGCATAGAGCCATCTGATGTTTGATCTGAGGACGCTGCATCAGGCCAATGCCTTTCGCTTGCATCCTCACTCTCACACATTTGTGGAGCTGTCAGTCATGAGGGAACGTCAAAACTACCCACTCTGGACAGCTGCAGCGGACATGTCAGATCATCAGACAACCTGATCAAAAAGCTGGATGAGAGCGGCTAGACTGATTTCTTATCATTTTAAGATGCACAATCTTTTCTCTAAATCAAGGACTTTCACTCTGGTATTGATGGTTCCCAGCGGTCTAATGATCCAGAGCTAAGTCTTTGGCTGAGAATGTTCATGATTATCAGTGGGTATGGATGGTAGTACTCATCCAGCTTAATGCTCCCTTTGCCTTTCATAAAAAAACCTGCAAGAATGAATCCTCCAAGTTTTCTAATAAAGCAACAACAGAGCTTTCATCTTTTACAAAGGAGCTGCTATAAAAAGTACAGAGAAATGTTGCTACAATCTTCAGAGATAACCTTTTCTGTATTTTTGAAAAACATTAAGAACCGGGGAAATTTACAACATTTTTTAAAGAATTTCTTGAATCATGTCATGTGTAGTGATGAGTCATTCTACTTTGTTTATTGCTCATTCCTGCGGCAGATGAATTTTGAAATTTTCAGACTTCTTAATAAAAATTAGGAACTTGCATCATTGATCAAGAATGTACGTTTTATTCTGAGAAGGAAAAATAACACGGAATCAGACATATTAAAATCATTCAAAACTTTGTTTTTCTAATTTCTGCAATAGAACCACATGTGTTTTAGTCATCCAAATATTTGTTTGTTACAATTTCTTTCAAGCCTCAGCTGAGCCAAACCAAAGTGACGACGATCTTGGAAAGATATTTAGTAATAAGGTTTGCTCTGCCAACTCTTGTCCCGTATTACTCTGTGTTTTGTCATTAAAATATGAAAGGCTGAATCCTCAATGATGGAGTGTAGACAACAGCATGAGCGACATGAGAAAACCCAGAATGAAAAACCCAGCAGACTGTCAGACAAGAAAAGGTCATGATGACAGCAGGAAGGGGGGGTGAGAGATGATCGCGGGTCAGTGGCCTTTACTGCAGGCTAACCTGATTACTGATGGCATCATCTGATCATGGAACATTCATTTATACTCTGATCTGTTTAGTCTGGCTATAACTCGGACTGTAATTGTCTCCCAGTCGTCACCCAATAATGTGGGTAATAATGTCAATAGCAACTGATTGCAAGCGTCACTCTGGCAGAAAACATCTTTTTTTATAATCCAGATCCATTCAGACTTTTCTAAAAACAAACAAAAAAAAAACCCAAAAGTGTCTTAACTGTGTTTTACATGAAACAACAAGAAGCAGCATCAGCCACAGGAGGGGGACCTGTCTACGGTGAAAGGTATAGCCAAGACACAAACAACACGGGAACACTACAATAAAGACTTAAAACAACAGTCAGACTAGTTAGCAACTATATCAGTATCTATATTACAGGAATTAAAAAGAGAGGAACTTCATAGCTAAATGCTTCCCCACTATTTTAACTTAAGCAAACTAAGGAAACCAGAAATTCTGCTAAAAGAAAGAATTACAAGAAATGAAAATATAAGCAGTTTCAGATCATAGAAAGCACAAGATGCTCTGTAGAAAAATAATTGTTAAATCAATTCTGCATTTTATGGGCATTCAATGAACAAAAGCTCAATAATCAGAAATGTTACATCCTCTACTAATGTTTATCAGAGGCTACAGCACTTTGGAACAGTGTGAGGTTTCCCAGGGAAGAGCAGCCTGATAATCAGGAATCACAACAGAACTGTCACAAAGAAACATGCAAAAACTTATTTGAGTGCTTCACACCGACATTTTTACCCCTGATTTTCAGTGGTTTCTGTGTACACTGATGTGCTGTTTCTGGAAAAGAAACACTGATCCACACTGGTTAGACCTCAGTGTCATAATCCTCCACAAACTTGCTTGGTGTGCGTTCAGGATTGGTCAGGTGATGTCCATCTATGTTCATGGTTTTCATGGAAGTTAAAAGACTGCATTTGTACATGAAAAGCCCAAATTGTTGAGACTGCAGCCAACAGATATCGAGCATGTTTGGAGCAATTGAGTGTACGGCCGCCATCTTTACAAATGGCCACCATTTTGGTTATTTCTTCCAGCAAATGTGTTTCTCAAAGAGGGTATCCTACAGTACATACATAGGAATGTTAGTGATTTTACCACAAAATGCATGGTTTGTCTGAAACATCAACCTAATCGACTCCATTGATGAGTGTTGAGTTAAACCACTCACATTTAATCAGGATAAGTGACTTTTTCACTGAAAGTCTTTACCTATTTTTCTACAGAGGGTGAAAAAAACTCACAGACTCAGCATGTTGTCCCTTTTAAAAAGATAGTAGAGGTATGTATTTTCAATCACAGATACAATTCAATTGTTAGAAACAAAGAATATAAAAAAAAAAGAAATCACTTATTTTAACACAAAAAGTTTCATTGGGAAAAACTATGCAATTCATTCTAAAAAACCTAATTTTAACTAACATTACTTTTCCTTGGCAGAAGTTACTCTTTCCGTCTAAAAAACTGTCAGGGTTTGTTGGGCGGACACAAATGCAGACAGGGATCGGAAATGCAAAAATCTCGTATTTATTGCAAACAAGAAACTCTCAATAAACACGAGAAGCAACAAAACGATCCGACAACTAGTGCAGGGGAGACGAAGACTTATAACAAGGAGGAAGGGATGAGGTAAGTGGAAACAGGTGTGACTATCAAGAGGGAATACACACACACTGGGGAGAGAACACAGGAAGTACGACCCATAACAAAATAAAACCGGAAGTGGAGACCAAAACACAACTCAAACTAAAGCGGGGTAAAAACCCCACAGTACTCTCCCCTCAAGGTGCGCCGCCTGGCGCAGAGGGAAGCCCCCCCCCCGGTGCCGGCGATTGAAGTCCCGGATGAGCTCAGGGTCCAGAATCCGTGATGCAGGCTCCCAGGACCTCTCCTCAGGCCAGTACCCCTGCCAGTCCACCAGATACTGGAGGCCACGTCCCCGCCGCCGAACGTCCAGCAGGCGACGGACAGTGTAGGCCGGTTGGCCATCAATGATGCGGGGAGGGGGTGGCGAAGAGGAAGACCGCTGCAGGGGACTGGTAACATGCGGCTTCAGCTGAGAGACATGGAAGACCGGATGGATGCGCAAGGACCTGGGTAAGCGCAGCCTGACCGCCACAGGGTTGATGACCTTCAGGATTTCGAACGGACCGATGTACTTGGGGGACAGCTTCTTGGATTCCGTCCGAAGCTTGATGTGTGAAGTGGACAGCATGACGTACTGGCCTGGTAGGTAGGCAGGTGCTGGAGTGCGTCGACGATCTGCCAGCCTCTTGTTGGTAGCCCCTGAACGCAACAGGGCCGCCCGAGCCTCCCGCCAGACACGCCGACAGCGACGATACAGGTGCTGAACCGACGGAACGGCCACCTCCGTCTCCTGCTCGGGAAACAGGGGGGGCTGGTACCCCAGAGAGCACTCAAACGGGGACATACCAGAGGCAGACGAGGTGAGGGAGTTGTGAGCATACTCCACCCATGGCAACAAGGAACTCCAGGAGGTCTGGCTCCGTGAACAGACGCACCGTAGAGCGGCCTCCAAGTCCTGGTTAGTCCGCTCTGCCTGGCCGTTGGTCTGTGGATGGAAACCAGAAGACAGGCTGGCAGTAGTCCCGAAAGCACCACAGAACGCCTTCCAGACCTGTGAGATGAATTGTGGGCCACGATCCGACACCATGTCTGTGGGAATTCCATGCAGCCTGAAGACATGTTTTATGACCAGTCTTGCAGTCTCTGCAGCAGAGGGGAGTTTGGTCAGAGCCACAAAATGAGCGGCCTTAGAAAACCGGTCCACAATAGTCAGAATAACGGTCCTCCCGGCAGAAGGAGGCAGGCCAGTCACAAAATCCAGGGCAATGTGTGACCAAGGCCGACCCGGGATGGACAGTGGGTGCAATAGTCCAGCAGGCGGTTGTGTACTGGCCTTATTCTGAGCACAAACCAGACAACCTGAAACATAGTCCCGGACGTCCTTGGTCATACTAGGCCACCAGAAGCGGCGACGCAGGAAGGAGTCAGTCCTGCGGATTCCTGGGTGGCAGGTGAGTCGCGTGGCATGAGCCCACTGGAGGACCTGGGACCTGAGAGAGTCTGGAACGAACAGTTTGTTAGCAGGACCTCCACCCGGGTCGGGCTCTTGAACCTGGGCCGCCCTAATGTCTCTCTCCAGCTGCCAGGAGAGGGCGCCCAGCACACGGGGGGAGGAAGTACTGTGGCTGGTTGACAGTCATGGACAGCCGAGTCCTGTTGTCGGGAGAGGGCATCCGGCTTAACATTCTTGGATCCCGGTCGATAGGAGACCACAAAATCAAAACGGTTAAAGAATAGAGACCACCGTGCCTGCCTGGAGTTCAACCGTTTGGCAGTTCGTAGATAGGACAGATTCTTGTGATCTGTCCAAACCAAGAACGGCATAGCTGACCCCTCCAACCAGTGTCTCCACTCTTCAAGGGCTAGCTTGATCGCTAGCAATTCTTTATCACCCACATCGTAATTGTGCTCCGCCGGGGAAAGCCGGCGGGAGAAAAAAGCGCAAGGGCGCAACCTACTGTCCGATTCCCCCCGCTGAGACAATACTGCACCCACCCCGGTATCTGAGGCGTCCACCTCGACAATAAATTGTCTGGAAGGGTCAGGTTGTGCCAGAACAGGTGCAGACGTAAACAGATGCTTTAATCGGCTAAAAGCGGTCTCCGCCGCCTCCGTCCAGGCGAACGGAGCGGAGGTAGAGGTGAGAGCCGTGAGAGGCGCAGCCACCGAGCTGTAGCCACGGATGAAACGGCGGAGGAAGTTGGCAAACCCCAGAAACCGTTGTAATTGTTTCCTGTTGGTAGGGGTAGGCCATTCCACCACCGCTCTCACCTTAGCGGGATCGGGTCTCACCTCACCCTCTGCTACAACAAAACCCAAAAACAAAACAGACGGAGAATGGAACTCACACTTCTCCGCCTTTACAAACAGTTTGTTCTCCAGTAGCCGCTGGAGCACCAGACGAACATGCCGCCGATGTTCACTGGCGTCCCTGGAAAAAACCAAAATGTCATCTAAATAAACAAAAACAAAACGATGAAGGAAGTCCCGTAACACATCATTTATCATAGCCTGGAACACAGCGGGGGCATTACAGAGACCAAAAGGCATCACCAGATACTCAAAATGTCCCAGGGGAGTGGTGAAGGCGGTCTTCCATTCATCACCGGCTCTGATGCGCACGAGGTGGTAAGCGTTGCGAAGGTCCAGTTTGGTGTAGATCCTGGCCTCCTGCAACGCTTCAAAAGCTGAGTTCATCAAAGGCAGGGGGTAACTGTTCTTAACAGTGATTTCATTCAGGCCCCGATAATCAATACATGGTCGGAGAGACCCGTCCTTCTTACCGACGAAAAAGAAACCTGACCCCACTGGTGATGATGACGGCCTGATGATACCAGAATTCAGAGACTCAGCAATATATCGCTCCATTACCTCCCTCTCGGGTTTAGACAGGCCATATAACCTGCTCTTGGGCAAGGTAGCGCCAGGTTGGAGATCGATAGCGCAGTCATAAGGTCTGTGAGGGGGTAAGGAGAGGGCTCGTGACTTTGAGAATACCTCAGCAAGGTCGTGGTACTCCGGCGGTACCCCGGATAGGTCAGGTGAGGGCGGCCGCCCTACCGGGACAGCGGGGTCTTCCCCAGGAGGCCGAGCTGAGCGTAAACAAGTGGTGTGACATTTATCACTCCAGCCAGAAACCCGACTGGAGGGCCAGTCGATGACTGGGTTATGAGCCATAAGCCAGGGAAACCCCAGGAGCAGTGGGTTCTGGGCGGAGGAAAAAACGAAAAAACGGGTCTCCTCATGGTGATTGCCAGAAATAATAAGGTGAATGGGTTCGGTTATGTAAGAAATGGTAGCCACCTCTTGGCCATTTAGGGAGACCACTTGTAACGGACGGGGCAGTAGTTCACATTTAAGACCGACCTGTCTCGCTAGCTCGGCATCCATAAGGTTCTGCTCTGCTCCAGAGTCTACTAAAGCCTTAACCGGAAAACCCTTCCCATGAAACATGACCCGAACTTGAAATAGGCAGGCAGCAGGTTTAGCATTAGTGAGCGTCTTATCACCGCTCGTCAGCGCGCCCACTCTTACTGACGAGCAGAGAAGTTTTGGGCACTCCTTGCAGAAATGACCCCGCCTACCACAGTAAAGGCACTCACCTGCCGCCATCCATCGCCGTCTCTCGGAAGCAGATAGTTTGCCCCGACCGAGCTGCATGGGTTCATCTTGAGCTAACAACGGGGATTCTGCGGGAGAAACAACACGAACAGGTGAATTTGTGGACCGACGATGAGGGCGGGGTACTACCCTGCCATGCTCCCCCTTAAGGTCCTGCAACCGGTTATCAACACGGATAACCAGAGCGATGAGGGGGTCCAAAGTTAATGGTAGTTCGAGTGCGATCAGTCTGTCCTTTAATTCCTCGGACAGCCCCTCCACGAAAGCGTCCATGAGCGCAGTAGTGTCCCAACCACTAGTGGAGGCCAAAGTCCGGAACTCTATGGCGTAGTCGGCTGCCCGTCGGTCGCGCTGCCTCAACTTCAAAAGCGCACGAGCTGCCTCCCGGCCTGGCTTGGTGTGATGGAATATCTGCTGGAAAGCCTCCAAGAAGGCCGAGAGGGATGTGCAGGTTGAGGCTCCACGCTGCCACTCGGCGGTAGCCCACGCTCCGGCTCTGCCGGTGAGGTGAGAAATAATGAAGGCCACCTTGGCTTGGTCTGTAGGATAGTGGGGAGCCTGCAACTGGAAGTGAAGCTCACACTGGGTAATGAAAGCCCGGCAGTCCCCGGAGTCTCCGGAAAACCTTTCTGGTCGGGCCAGCTGTGCAGTCGGAGCGACAGGAACTCCATCCAGGATCCCCTGGACCAGCGTGGAAGACGATGGGCGTGGCGAAGGAACAGACGGTGGATGTTGGACCCGCTCTGCCAGTTGCTCAAAACGCTCTCCCAACGCGGCAAGTTGTCGCTCGTGACGGCTGGACATCTCCAGTAACCCTTGGCGAAGACAAGACGTCAGCTTCTCCCGCTGACGGAGTAGTGCCCGTAAAGCCTCCGTGTCTGCTGTGTCCATGTTAAGGTCGGATCGTAATGTCAGGGTTTGTTGGGCGGACACAAATGCAGACAGGGATCGGAAATGCAAAAATCTCGTATTTATTGCAAACAAGAAACTCTCAATAAACACGAGAAGCAACAAAACGATCCGACAACTAGTGCAGGGGAGACGAAGACTTATAACAAGGAGGAACGGATGAGGTAAGTGGAAACAGGTGTGACTATCAAGAGGGAATACACACACACTGGGGAGAGAACACAGGAAGTACGACCCATAACAAAATAAAACCGGAAGTGGAGACCAAAACACAACTCAAACTAAAGCGGGGTAAAAACCCCACAAAAACGTCTTCATGGAGGTTTTTTTTTACCAGGCAGGGTCATCTTGCTGACCTTTTTTCAAAGATTCTTGTTCTTCTAAAAACTGTCTTTAACTGCTCTCTGTAGTTCTCCGCCTCTTTGTCTGTTCGCCCCGGAAACAAAGAAGCTTTTCACAGGCTTCTGAGGCAAATTACCATAATGACACCATATTGAGTGTAAAGTACAATGTCCCCCCTTTCAGAAACCGTTGGAACTTTTCAGATAGAGGAAACTAAGTAATTATGGTAATCCAAAGTGCGCTTGCGCAGAAGTGTCATTACCAACACATCCAAGATAAAAGGGTTAAGAAGCTCTTTCTCCTCTGCCAGTTACCCGTTCTGATAATACCAGTTTACCCTGGTTAACTGTGTAAAAAAACGTCTGTACACCAGAGGTGGGACCAAGTCATTGTTTTGCAAGTCACAAGTCAAGTCTTTGTCCTCAAGTCTGAGTCAAGTCAAAAGTGGTCAAGTCCCAAGTCGAGTCACAAGTCAAAATCAATGTCTCAGGTCGAATCCAAGTCCTACCGTTGAATGTTTCAAGTCGTTTCAAGTCATTTCAACAACAGAGTAATACTATTTACAAACCATGTGTGCAAATAGGAACTGTACTTATTTATCAAAATGTTGCAAGTATATTTGGTAAATTGCCCTGAGCTCATGCATCACAACTTGAAAAATCCCAATGATTTCTCTTTAACAAAACCTAGTTTACCTCTTTTGCAATTGGGGTAACCCGAAGATGGAAGGAAACCTGGATAAAGTCTGAATATGAAATCCCCTCACTACAGACCATTTATGTGCAGTTACGTTTGTGGCTGGTGAGTTACTGACTCTTTCAGAGACAGATTTACAAACATAACAAATATATTTACAAACTACTGATTGTTTCATACAGTATCTCATATCAGCATCTTTTTATAAGATGCAAACATATTGGACCAAGAGGACTGTAAACTGTATAGCAGTTGAGTATGACTCCAAAAAGAAATATATACATATATGACAGTGGGTGTCGGAGTTCAGACCTCCTCACTGTCTCAATGATTTAACTCTATTCCAGACTCGTGTTAAGTTTGCCAGAGACCATGTGGATCAGAGGATGACTGGGGGAATGTTGTATGTTTAGATGAACTCAACTCAACTTTATTTATAAAGCACTTTCAACCAGCAGGAAGCTAAAACAAAGTGCTGTACACACACAAGATAAAAACAAGATAAAAAGACAATAAAAAACACATAAAATATTAAGAGCAATAAAATATCAGTTAAAAACAGCTGGAGTCTCATGTTGTGTTAAAAGCAAAGGCATACAAGTGAGTCTTTAGACCAGTTTTAAAAGTGGACAGTGATGATGCTTCTCTAATATACAACGGCAAAGAATTCCAGAGCCTTGGACCAGCAATGGCAAAGGCTCTGTCCCCCCTGAGCTTCCGCCTGGACCTCGGTGTTTCCAGAAGGAGCTGATCAGCTGATCTGAGGCACCGGGCCGGCGAATAAGGAGAAAGCAGTTCAGAGAGGTACAGTGGGGCAAGACCATGTAAAGATTTAAAAACAAATAAAAGAATCTTTAAGTTAACCCTAAAATGCACAGGCAGCCAGTGGAGCGATGCTAAAAACGGTGTAATGTGGTCTCGCTTACGTCCTCCAACCAGGAGACGGGCAGCTGCATTTTGAACACGTTGGAGACGTGAGAGACGTCTGGATTAGTCCAAGATACATAGAGTTGCAGTAATCCAGCCGAGAAGGCGTGGATTACTGTCTCAAAATGTGCAGGTGATAAAAATGGTTTCACCTTTGAAAGTTGCAGAAGATAATAGAAGCTGAGCTTCACCACTGATCTGATCTGGTGATCAAGTTTGAAATGACTGTCCAATTTAAAACCCAAGTTAGAAACAGTTGACTTTAAAAACCCTGTCAAAAAACGTAGATCAGCTGGGGACGGTCCTCCATGATCATTTGGTCCAAACACCGGTACTTCAGTTTTGTTTTTGTGAAAACTCAGGAAACTCATGGCCAACCAATCCTTAATGTCATGCAAACATGATACAAGCGGGTTAGTAGAGAAACCATTCTTCCTTTTCAGCGGCAGATAGATCTGGCTGTCATCAGCATATAAGTGAAAGGAAACACAATGGCTTCTTAGAATGGACCCCAGTGGAAGCAGATATAAGGAAAATAGAAGTGGCCCTAGAACTGAACCTTGTGGAACTCCAAAAGACACCTGAGCTGTTCTAGACTTAAAGCCATCAATATTAACACACATAGTCCGTCCTGTTAAGTACGATTTAAACCAATCTAGTGCAGTACCTTGAATCCCTTGAATTTAATATCGTTCACTTGAATATGGGGAAGCAGCTAAGCAGAATTCTGCAGGCAGGATTACTGACATTTGTTTTTTCATTTGTGAACAATCTAAGAGAGGAAAAGAAATACAGATAGGTAGGACATTTCTAAAATAAATATTGTACAATTTCCACCTTACAGTCGGTAAGGTTACCGTTCATGATTTACGTAAAATCGTGTTAAACAGCGTTTAGTTGTCAGCTTTGCCACTCTAAACTTTACTAAACTAAACTATGCTAACTTTATACACTGTCAACAATGTTGCCATTTTGTCTGATGTCACATGAAAAGGGTCTATTAGTTGCATTATTTGCAAGAGCTGCAAAACATGAGAAGTATTCCAGTCTCTGATAAGCCTAGCCAAATTGTTTACCTCTGAAAAAGCTTTGTTTTCCATCACTTGGGTGAGTTAAAGGTAAAAACTTTAAGGGGGAAAGCTTTCAATGCAAACTGCAACACAACTTTGTCACAAGTGCCATGAAGGTCAGAGCATTTGTGTTAACCCACTGTGCTTTTGTGTGTTTGTGTGTCTGCAGGCAGTGGAAACAAACCTGGCCTCTAAAGATAGCCACTGGGTGTTCGTGAACGAGGTAGGACCCAACACTGCGAGACACTCAATAAACATGAAATCACTTTTATGTTCAGGAAAAACACATATTTACACATTTCATATCTGGAATGTCACATTTGGTTTTGGTTGTGAAAAAGAATTCAAATATCTTCAGTCATTTGGTTCCTGCACTCACGCTGGTTGTGGAGTCTGATCAATGTTAGGAGAAAATGATGTGTGGCTCACTGTATAAAAGACACTATAGGAGCTATAAAACTGAAGGTAAAGTACAACACACAAAGCTTTCACCAAACTGTTGCTACTTATGCCTTAACAAATTACTACCTTCTGAATTATTTTGCACACTTTTTGGATGTCCACATCTCTTTAGCCCCTTCGACTATGGTCACATGTCCCAATACCACCACGCGGAGGCATTTGTCATCAGGAGGCAGTGGTTGCGTTTTTACACTCTCCGCAGTGGCCACGGAGGTTTTAAGAAAAAGTTCAAATTAATCAGCGACTGAACAATTTTTTGACACTAGTCAGTGGCTGGTCGGTGGCAGTCCAGAGACAGGCGGGTGGCAGCAAGGCAGCAGCCCGATGATTTACAGAAAGGGGGGTTTCCAAGGTCCCCAAAATCAGCTGATGACCGGAATTCAACCTGTCTTTACTCACCCTACCTCTTTGGGAGAGGGCCTGGGCCTGGGCCTAACATGACTACTGTTGGGCAAAGATGGAGTACACCCTGGACAGGTCACCATTCTGTCGCAGGGCCACAATCACGCTCACAAACACTCACATTCACCCATGCAGACAATTTCATTAACCAGTTTACCCATGAAGCATGATTTTAGACTGTGGGAGGAAGCCGAAGCGTCCAGAGAAAACCCCAACACGCTAACTCCACACAGAAAGACCCCAGCTGGGATTTGAACCCTCACAGAGAAAGGTATACTAAAGACTTGTATTAATCCTCATCAATGGGTCTTTTTCCTTTTATTAAGGAAGGTGGTGCGTGTTACGAGACAAAGTCTTACTTTTTTTTTATTTTAACTAAAGTTGCTTTAGTCAAATTCACTTTGAGTTTAACTCCTTCAAATGCTACAAATAGCAAAAAACATCTTACTTTTTCATGTTTGACTCTTCGTTTTGCAATATACTGATGTCAGTCCAATGAGACAGCTATGGCTGTGATTTTGGAATTGAAATAAAACTGAATTGGAATTACAAATCCATAGTTTTATCAGTACATACAGTTCAATGTTAGCTGAAGGTAACATAGGAAAAAAAATCATACATACATTTGGTTTTCATAAAAACAGGCAGTTAAAAAAGCACTTTGATTACAGGATGTTAAACTCTGTCATGTCAGCATCAAATGGTGATGATGGGTAAATCCTGATAATCTGAGGAACAACTGAAAACTGTAGAAGATGGGACTTTCTAAAATGAATTTAGTGGAAACAGCAGCTTTGAAAAGCAAATTAGAACCTGTATGAGGAAAGACATCTGCAGGTTACATCACATATTAAAATAATCAATCAGAGCTTTGTCTTCCTGCCCAGCTTTTTTCTACACCTCCTTTATCCCCATATTGTTCCCATCACTGCTTGGAACAAAAGTGAGGGGTAATTACTGGGCTACAGACGAAGACAGACTCCTTTGGGCATGGATTAGCAGGTGAAAATCCATGAGAGGAATAATCCTTCTGGTAATTAATGTACTCTGAACTGTGAGCTCACTTCAGCTCATTTATTCCAAAATAATAATTCCCTCAATGATCCTATTATAACTGTATGAGTTTTATCCAAATTTGGTGCTTCATGACCTCTGTCTTACAAGTTTATATGATGTTCAGACTTTGCTGTTCTTGTTCTAAATGAATAAGGCTGATATTTCATGTTGTTACATTTTTCCTCTTCCTCTTCATAAGTTTCCTAAAACTCCCTTTTATGTCCCGTTGAAAGTCCTGTAAAAAATTTCATTTTCCCGCACCTTCACACGTGTCTGTAACCTTTATTTGGACTTTCTACTGAAAACTAAACTCAGATGAAGCAGTTGGATGTCTGGGAAACCAGGGTTCGCTTCCCAGGGGCCCAAATAGCTAAAGCCAGCGTGGGTCTTTAGACGGCGTAAAAAAACAGTATACGGCGCAAAACTCACTACCAACTCAACTGTGGAGACTCCTGACGGGATACGCTGAAAAGTAAACCACAAAAAACTAAACTAAAATGTTGCTGTTTAAACAGAATTTTGAGGTAAGATGAACACCACTCCATTAGTGGGTCGAGTCCCCGACGAAAGCCTTTGCTCAAATGCCGCATAATAGCTCGCTTACAAAACGCTAAACAGCACAGAGACAAACCTCCAAACTTCTGGACTAAAGTCATTTGGAGTGATGAGACCATGAATGAACTTTTCTGCCTCAAACATAAACGCTACATTTGGAGAGGAGTCAACAAGGCCTTTGATGAAAATAACACCATTCCTACTGTAAAACACGGAGGTGGATGGCTGATGGTGTGGGGATGTGTGAGCTACAAAGACACAGGAAACTTAGTCAGAACTGATGAAAGCAGCACGTCATCAGAAGATACTGGAGGAAAACTGTCACTCTTCAGCTCAGAGGCAGCACATGAGACGGACATGGACCTTTCAACATGACAACGACCCAAACACAAGGCCGTGTCCACCTGTCATTGGTTACAACAGAACAAAGAGAGGTGGAGAGGCTGTCTCAGTCTCCTGACCTCAGTAGTATTGAGCTGCTCTGGGGAGATCTCATACAGGCAGTTCAAGCAAGACCCCCCAGGAATTTAAAGGAACTTGAGGTTTTCTGCCAGAAGAACGAGCTGCTTTACTATTAGAGAAAATAAAGAACCTCATCCACAACGAGCACAAGAGACTTCAAGCTGTTATTGATGGAAAAGGAGGCAGTACAAGAAACGTTTGATTTGTGTAATTTAGGTCGTTTCTGTTGTCATTAGGACTTTAAAAGGGTAAACACTGTTTAACAAACATTGTTTTAATATGACCACTAACTATGAGTGGAGAAAAAAAGGTTTTGCGTTATTATTCATGTTCTCTGAAAAATAGCCAAGAATTAATCATTTCTTCCAGAGTATGTAAACTTATGAGCACAATTGTATGTTTTAAACAAATTAGACTTTGTGAAATGCACTCAAGTTAGAAAAGGAACAGTCATTGTCAAATGTAATGCACTGTTTGTCTTTCAACAATGTGAGTAGCAGATTCAAGATGGTGAAATGCAAAGCTCAACAAAGGACCTAAAGATTCTGATCAGGCATGTTGAGAAATGTTATTTAAAGATATCACATTAAACACGTGACTTGTGTTATATTGCTGGATGTGATGTCATGTTTTGTTAACGAAGCAAAGGTTTGAAGGTCAGGGACGTATGTTAGGTCATAGGGTGAAAGTGCAATGGTGAAACCTGTCAGAGTTCAACCATCCAGCTCCACCTTCAGCCACCAGAGGGAGCTCTCGCCGGAATACTGATGGCATCTGCTTCCTCACTTCAACTCCCATCAGGCCTTGCTCTGTTACTTACTTCCTCACCGGCTGCTCCCCATTATTGCCATCACCACACTGTATACATCGTTCCTCTGACCTCTCCTCCATGCGAAGTCTTGTTTTGCCTATAGCAGATGGTTTTTAAATCTTGTTGCACATTGATCCAAACGTCTCTGCCTCATCGTCACAATAACCATTGAATAATGAATAATTGAATGATGATGAGCCATTAAATGAAGAAAGCTCTTTGACTTTTGTTCCCAATAAAAATGCTGGTGGAATAGGAATATGCTAGAGATATTTTCCACTGACTTTACTGAGTTTTAATAAAAAAAACTTTAATAATCCAATCTAATCTAATCTAAGAGCAAACTTAATTAAAGTATCCATCCGTCCTTCCGTCCGTCCCTTCATCCATCCATTCATCCATCCATCCATCCATCCATCCACCCACCCATCCATCCATCCATCCATCCATCCCATTCCTGTGCAGGGTCACTGGGATCCTGGATCCTAGCCAGCTGCTATTGGGCAAACCCGGAATTGTGCTGCCTGTAGCTAGTTTTATAAATGTGTTGAAATTAATTCATGGTCAAAAGTAGGAGAGCATCTCTTAGTTTAAGCACTTCCCTTGAATAATCAATGAAGTTCCTGTAACTGTGGATGTAATTTGACTCCTGCAATCTGATCAACAGGCTGGATGTGTTCTGCCTGCAGTCAGTTAGGTCCTGCTCTGAAAGGTGCATCAACATGCTCAGCATCAATAAGGATACTGTAGAAAAAAGTATAGTACTGTTATATATATCCTTTGGGAAATACCATTAGTAGCATCAACATTTTATAAATGTTTTTTGGTAAAGCTTTTGCATTCAGACCAAGATTTCCATTTAAACTCCTCACTGAAAGTAACTGACTTTTCTTACAGTACAGCAATTATACATGAATATTAATGAAAGGGTTCAGTGTAAAAACTCAAAGTTACATTTTACTACACTACTTACACCAAAACATTCATATATTTAAAAGAATTGCCTCAATCTTAAAAAAAAAAAAATCTGTGATGAAATTGAGTCTCTAGTTGTGTTCTGTGCAGGAAATCAGTGACACAGAGATTCTGGAGCTGACTCAGGGTGCTCTAGGGCGCATGATGGTCATCCGGCAGATCTTCCCCCTGTGGAGGGACAGCAGCTCCCGATGTGTGAGGCAGAACCACAGGATTTCCTCAATACTGTGTGACCCACAAGAAGGATACCTGCAGAACTTGGAGGTAAAGAAGAGAACACAAAGCAATGTTGAACACTTGTCAGCCAAATTTGTAACAATAAAATGCCAGTCCACACGGGAGTAACAACACTTTCCCAGATGAATTCTTTATTTTTATTTAGCTGCAAGCTTAAAGCTAAGCACTTCTAAAGCTTTCAGAAACAGTTTCAACAGGAGGAGCTTCAATTTGGTTAGGGAGATTGGTGGGGTGCAGTGGCACAGATGACTAAAAAGCGAAGATACCAATTAAAAGTCAAACTGCTGCCTTACCTGAGAGGATTCATCAAACTGGGAAAGAGGGGGAGGCACTGTGCAGTCAGGTGGAAGCAGTTGCATAAAACTAGCAAGTATCAACATTGTACTAGTGAGGGTCCAGGTGACCCCATAAACCTGACCAAGGAACAAGCTTGTTTTGAAGTTAGATGGATTCATATTTATACTTGAAACTATTTCAAATCTACTTTTCATTTGGGCTTTTCCCTTCAGGTGTCTCACAGCCAATCATCTTCCTCCATCTACCCCTGTCTTCTGCATCCTCTCCTCTAACACCAGCTTCCTTCATGTCTTCACTGCATCCATAAACCTCCTCTTTGGTTTTCCTCTAGACCTCTTTCCTGCAGCTCTAGACTCAGCATCCTTCTACCAATATCTTCACCGTCTCTCCTCTGGACATGACTGAATCATCTCAGTCTGACCTCTGACTTTATGTCCAGAACCTCTAACATATGCTGTTCCTCTGATGGACTCATTCCTGATCCTATCCATCCTGGTCACTTCCAAAGAGAACCTCCTCATCTTCATCTCTGCTGCCTCCAGTTCTGCTTCCTGTCTTTTCCCCATTTAACCTTAGATACTTCAGATCCTCCTCCTTCTTTATCTCTTCTCCCTGTAACCTCACTCGTCCACTTGGGTTCCTCTCATTCTCACATGAACTCCATCTTGCTGCGACTAACCGTCATTCCTCTCCTTTCCAGGTCAAATCTCCACCTCTCCAGCTTCTCCTCCAACTGTTCTCTTTTCTCACTATAAATCACAGTATCGTCTGCAAACATCATAGTCTTTGGTGATACCTGTCTAACCTCATCAGTCAGCCTGTGCATCACCATTACAAACGGGAAGGGGCTCAGAGCTGATCCCTGATCTAATCCCAACTCCACCTTGAACTCCTCTGTCACCCCTACAGCACACCTCACCACTGCCTTATGGTGCATTCACACCGAGCATGATTCGCGCGGCCAATTTGCGTGGCCCGCCACTTTCTTCCCACGCGGAGAATTTGTGGCCAAAAATGTGTTCTCTAAGCTCGCTGTCTCATTTGCGTGTGGTAGGAGCTAACAGTAATGTTTGTAGCCTGATTGCTACATGAAGCTAGCAGCTAATGTTCGTAGTCTTATTGCAACACGGAGCTGCGCCCATTTATCTCATTTATAACGCATGGGAGTCATAGATGATGTTTAGAGATCAAGTTTACAGCTCTACAAAAACATCAGTGATTACGTCTCCATGTTTGGGTTCATAAGAACATTTAGTTTCCCTTTAGCTCCAGTGAGTTTCTCTCCTGCTGTTGTGTCTGATTGATGGTAACTTCTGCTGTGTTTCCGTCTCTCTCTGACTGAGTTCTAATGTTTACAGTCGCGCATTAACATGAGAGGGCAAAAATAAAAACTAGAATAAAATGAGGGACCTTTTTTATTGTTATCTCAATGAAAATAAGAAAACATCATAAAGGTCAGGAGGTCTGATCAGACTGCTTTCTCATCCAGCAGCAGCCCTCTGTCTGGCCGTGAGCTCCTCCACCGGGAGCCGTCATAGTGAGCGTGTTCACTACAGCTCCATAGGTCCTGTGACAGACTCTCTAGAGTGAACTCACCTTTACCCAACAGTAACTGGGATGGGATCTGGAAACTGTTGCCCAGAGAGAGATACAGCGGGTTAAGAAAATGAATTCAGGAGTTCAGGTTCAGGAGAACTATGGATCGATCCACCATATTGGATGTTTTCACCCCGCTGTCACTGAAAACGTCACATGCCCGAAGTTGAGTCTCTGATTGGTTGAGGAGACGCAACCACCTCCCCAGAGTTCAGATTCTTTTTTAATTCTGACGAGCCACGGCCTCTTAATTCACGCTGTTTCCAGACTTTCGTACGGCGCCGGCCGCTCAATTCGCGCCGCAGAACCTCAATTTGTGTCTAAACCATTGATTTTACATTGACACTGGCCGCCTCTGCCGCGGGAACCGCGTTTGGTGTGAATGCACCTTTACAGCCCTCATGCATGTCTTGCGCTGCTCTAACATACTTCTCTGTCACTCCAGACTTCCTCATACAATACCACAGTTCCTCTCTGTCATAAGCTTTCTCCAGATCTACAAAGACACAGTGTCGCTCTCTCTGACCTTCTCTGTACTTCTCTATCAACATCCTCAAAGCAAACATTACATATGCAGAGCTCTTTCTTGGTATGAAACCATACTGCTCACAAATGTTCACTTCTGCTCTTAATCTAGCTTCAGCTACTCTTTCCCATACCTTCATTGTTTGTCTCATCAGTTTTATTCCTCTGTACATTCTCTGCACATCTCCCTTCTTCCTAAAAATGGAACCATCACACTTTTCCTCCATTCCTCAGGCATCTTCTCACCTAAGATCCTGTTGAACAACACAGTAAAGAACACTGCAGTCTCTCCTAGACACTTCCATCCGTCCACAGGGGTATCATCAGGACCAAGAGCCTTTCTACTCTGCATCCTCTTCAATGCCCCCCCACTTAACTCTTACTAATCTTTGTTACTTCCTGCTCCACAACAGTCACCTCTTCTAGTCTTCTTCTCTCTCATTTTCTTCATTCGTCAACTCCATTACAGTACTGACACCTGTCAACACATGACATTTTACCTTGAATGCCTTTCCTGACACAACACTGCATTTATCTGGGATTGAGACCGGCACAATGAGACCCTGCCTTGGTCCTCCCATGGTTACATTACTTGAAACTATTTAAAATCCAGGAAATATATTGAAAGATTTTTGGTTTTAACTTAGAAAGTCCCCCACACACAGTAAACATTAAAAGCCACAACTTTAAATGTTTTTTATAAAAGTAACTGGTTATTTTGGAAAAACAATCATTATTGTATTTTAGATAATGTGATTCTAATAAGAAAATTCTGTTTAAAATCACTTCATGGGTTTTTCTGTCCCTCTTTCTAGGTGTCCAACCTGTACCTTTACGACAGCGTGTTAATGTTGGCCAACGCCTTCTACAGAAAGCTGGAGGACAGGAAATGGCACAGTATGGCCAGTCTAAACTGCATTAGAAAGTCCACCAAGCCATGGAACGGGGGCTGGTCCATGCTGGAGACCATTCAAAAGGTAACCAACCAGCAGAACCAAAAGTAGATCAAACTAAATTCAGCTGTCATGCACGAGAGTTGGTTCAAATCACTTTTCCATTTGATGTTTGGATTTCAATATTTTAAAATGCAAAACTCACAATACAAACTGTAGCAAACCAATGACATTTAGAGGCCACATTCCAAACCCAATCTCAAAGACATTAACCCAAAGAATAGTTCCTGTTGTTTCACCTGTTCGAATGGACACTTATCACATTTACTTTACTGAGTAAAAAGTTAAAATATTCAGTCAAAAATGTAGTTGAGTAGAGAGTAAAATGAAAAAAATAAAAAAAACGTAAGTAAAGTAATGACATCCATTTACTCAAGTACTTTACACCACCTGATGCAGAAACCTCAGAAAAGACCTCGACCAATGTCGTAACAAAAAATCAAATCATGTTAGAATATATTACCTGTAAAATAGAATATTTAAAACAAATTCCTGAATGTCTCCTTCACTCCAAAACTCTTGTGAAAACAAACATGATTTAAAGATTTCACTGTAATTCCAATGAAATTACACTAGAGTCAGTAATGAGCCACCAATGCAGCTTATAAAGATGAACTCAATCAATCAAGCTGTGTCACCTTTGGTTATTTTCGGAGAAAGTGTATGTTCGGATTGAAAGAGAAAGGCTTCATCCTTCTGTGTTTTACGCTTCACTCCGATCATCTTTTGATCTATAGATGATCTTTTAGTCATGATTATGTCATTTTTAGCTACAAACAAAAACCTTGTGTCATTCAATTTTCTTTCTAGATGTCCTTCATCATCAGAAAAAATGCCACAAAAACATGTTAAAAACACTAAAAACATCATTTTCATGGAGTGGGTCTTTAATCAAGCTGTAATTACCACGCTCCCTGTGTCAAGTCGTCTGATTGTCTGCAGTAAATACATGGGACAATAGTTAAAACACTGGGGTGGCCATGGTGGTAGGGCGGTCGACATCTGAGTGGAAGATTGCAGATTCGATTCCCATGTGTTGAAGTGTCTTTGGGCAAGACACTGAACCCGTTTGCCCTCCCAGTGCTGTTATTTCCATCCTCCTAGACCTCAGAATAGTTAACAAACCTTTCATTCTATGAAAGGGAGACCGAGATTTGATTGGGAATAAACCTAAAATTTCTGCCAGGACATTTAAAATGTGCATGTCCAGTAAATAGAAGACATACTGATTTATTTAAGTAAAACATGATTTCTTCCACTTGTATCAACAAAGTTCATTCACACTTCATTACAAAGTACTCTAAAAAGGACACTGCAGCCCCTGGTGGTAGAAGCTGGAGAAACATCTGTCTTAACAGAAAAGCGTCTGAGAAAAGTTTTCCTTTTCTCCTGCATTCTTTCTCATCTGCCGTTGGCAACAACTTCACCAATGCATTGAGAGAAATGGGATGATCTTGAGCTGCCAACTCATCCCTAACCGAGTCATTTAGGCTCTGATAGAAAGATAAGGCTGCCTGACTCCTGGAGCAGTGTCAGTCAGAGTCTGAAGTATAATCAGTATGATGGTATAATCACCACAGAGCTGTTCTCCTGAAACTACTTAGCTTGCATTGAGTCCCATAAGCAGGGGTTAAGGGATCAAAAACACTTCAACAGCAGAAAAATGTCAAAAAGGGGAATACATCTGAGACTGAGGATTCCACTCAGCAATTCCCCACTAACCTGCTCTGCCACAGAGCAATAATGAGACGGAACACCACCTTTGCAGCTTCAGCCTGGAACAGAGTGCTGCACAGTATACTTAGAAAAAAACCCTCACATCGAGTGAGTGATCCTGCACTGTGGCGGAACGGTTTGGAAAATAACCAGCGGTACCAGGCAACTTTTCCTGGAAAAAAATAGCGTTTTACTTCTTGAACAAGTGATTCATAGTTGAAAAACAGTTCTCTCAAGCAGAAATGGTTCATTGTGCGTGAGCTCTCCATTTGTTTGAGGATCTGAGGTCCATTGTATTTATCAGGAACTCACTTGACAATGCAAGAGGACGAACACAAAAGAGTATTTACAATTTAGAGCTCAGTAACACTGGAAGATCCCAGAAAATGCAAATACGGTCAAATATCCAGGTGACCCTGAAAGTAAAGAATGAAAGGAAACCAAAAAGACTTTGAGGTACGTCAAGAACCAGGGGGGAAAAACACCCCAACCGATGGGTTTACTGTAAGGTAAGAATCCAGAACACAACTGTTGATGTTCTCCAGACCAGCAAGTTCATAAGCAGTCAAAGATCATGCACAGAAAATCTAAGGAACCAAATCCAGAATCTGAACTCTGAAGAAAGAAAGAAGAGCAACCAACGTACTTAGAATCCAACAAAGCAGAGGTCAAACACAGGCCGTCATGGAGCCTGCACATGGACAAGCCTGGACCCAAAGAGCACAACAAGCTTACAGAGAACGAGAACCTGAGGAGCTTAAATAGAGCATGCTCCAGATGCACCCAATGGGTGCTGGACAGAATCAGCTGAGCATGACTGGGCCATGTCACGAGTGTCAAACTAAACACATGAGAAACAGACAGACGAGAGGACAGATTTCAAGCATAAGATGTGCAGATGTGTATCTTGACTTGTGCTGATGTCTAACAGGTGGAAAGCTGGTCTACAGCTGAAGAATCCCTGAGAGTAGAACTGGTGTGTTTCATTAAAAACTCTTCGTCTGAGTTTGTGTGCAAGGTGCACTAGCAATCCTCCTTGCTCTCTGTTTAATGTTGAATAAGTTCATGATGTTTGAGACAGCAGCAGTGCAGATGAATTTTAAATATGGACACAAATGATTTAGCTCTTCTGGTTGATCACCCTCCCTGCAGCTGTGTGTGACTGCAATCCTTCTTGAGCTTCTCATGTTTTTATACCTGCTGAGATGCCTGAGTTTTCTGATACCTTACAATACTGTCTCTAATGTTTGCTCTGCTCCAATGAACAAGCACCCCTGCAAACAAAAGAACAAACGCCCGACTTCAAAACAAACCAACAGCAGAGTGTGCTAGAGATCTGAAAGCAGCTTTTGAAGGAACCTGGGTTCCCATCACACCTACACGGAGCCAGAGGCTGAACTCTATGCCACAGAGCAGTAATGCAGTCGTTCAAAGGAGACCAAAGTATTAACTGTACAGAAATCAACACTGTTTTCAGAAGCCTGACACCTAAAAAAATCCTCCTTTCATTTCACATCTGATGTGAAATTTTCTGAGACAAAATTTTAGGCTTTAACTTTTTAGGGCCCAATCTTGCAAATTACTGGACGTTATGTCAAATATTTCAATCTATGTGTATTGATTCTACGTGTAACATGAGTTTGAGTTTTTGAATAGACATGTAGCAACATTTTTTAATGATTTTTTTCAAAACATTCAGATTTTTTTTCCAGATGTGCTAATGTAACATCAAGCGTCACTTTTCAGATCTCAGATTTTTCTTCAGTAAAAAGAACGGATGTTGTTCAAGTCCTATCAGATGAGAAATACTTGGACTACATACACAGAAGTAGTTTCCAGAAAACAAAATAACAATGTTACTAAGGGACATCCCTGATTGGATGTTGACATTTGTCCATTCTGTCAATCAAAAGTGATCTGGCATGAAGCGATACCATAATCTGATCAGCTATGACATTTTGTTTTTTTTCTGGAAATTACTTTTGTTTTCCAAAATGTTTTCATCATTTCTGTTTCTTCAGTTTTGGTTTCTGGATATGTGTTTTGTTTTCAGATTTATATATACATATATTTGTAATATTTGCTTTCTTTTTTAATTGTCAATGTGATCTTTAAAATGTTTTTGTGTCTGTGGTTATTTGATGTGATTTGCACTTTGCACTTCTATATTTTTGTATTTGTTTTGTTGATATAAATTGATAGTAAACAAATACATCAAAATGAATACATTTATGAAGCATCTGATGAAATAAAGTTAAAATAACAGAAAACTATGTTTTTCTATGAACTCACTTTTCAGGCAAACTTGTCTGTGCTTGTTTCTCTGTTTAAAAATAACAGTCCTCCCCTGTGAACTCAGAAACCTTAGATGTGTATGACTTTATCAAATGCCAACAGCTGAGCTGGACTCCCCCAGAACAGGTCTGTAAACATCATGTTAGTGGATTAGGTTATAAGAGTTATTTCTCTGTCTCAGGAGTTCAAGTGTTGCTTCTCAGCAGGAGAACATCAATGATGTTTTTTGTCAAACAGTCAGCTTTGAGCTCCAACAGTATTTCAAATTCTCTGAGAAAAAAATGACATCAAGCATGAGTCTTGGAAACAGACATGCGTTTTTGTCCGCACGATTCGAGAGAGTGAATGAATTTCAAGTTCCGTGTCAAACTGAATCACGTCCTTCTCGATTCACCTCTGACCGCAACGTTGATGAGATGGAAATCTCTGGCAAAAGACAACATATCATGTGTGGCTCGCAGTAGCAGAGTGTGTTTGCTGTTTTACGCCGCCCCTGCTCTAAACATGCTCATGATTTGTTCTTTTGAGAAAGCAATGGTGTCTGCCTCTATCAAGGTGCTCCCACACTGAAATGTGTTGAAACCTGATTTTCCTCATTTGATGGAAGACCCATCAGTCCAACGCCTGCTGTAAAGGTGCTCCTTAGTCTGGCTGCAGTCCATAAATGAACCAACAGGCGACACGAAATTACATTTGGTGGACCAGAATCACAGCCATGATGGAACCATTCACACAGTGATTTATGATGTGGTGGAGGGTGAGCAGGCTGACAGGGGAACCCCACAGCGGAGCTGCTACCTCATTCAACTCAATAATGTATACACAGCACTTGCACATTTTCCCTTGGTTTCCTCTGAGCAAGGCAGCATTTACAGATGGTTTCCTCTGTCAGTGGGCTGAAGGATTTCAGTAGAAATACTTCAGAAAAGCAGAGATTTGTCTTCTCTATCTGAGCTCTGAATTCAATTAAACTTCATGTCTGCACAAAATTCCAAATAGATAAAGCTGAATGAAATTTTTGAAATGAGACTAACAAATTAGACTTTATTTTTATAATTCTTATTTTGAGAAGTAAAAAACTGGGGTGGGACAAACACTGAAATAAAGGGAAAAGTGTGTGAGGCTACAGAAGGTGACTCCCTTTAAGAGATCAATGGATACACAGTAGATCTTTATGGCCTGAACAAAGCGTAGAATTCACAGATTCCTTCCTTTCAAATGCATTTAGTGATATATTTCACTCTTAGTCTGTTTCCTGATCAACCCAGGTTAGAATATTAGGATTTCATGTAGAAGTTCTCATGTTTCAAAAGTAAAGGCATGAGTGATTTGTCATGTCTAATAACTTTGTGAGTGATGTTACTTTTCCTTTTGTTGTTCCAAAGGATGTGCAAACAAAAAATAAATAAACGACACAAAAAAAACATTAAAGTTGAGGACTGGGTGTGACTGACGGGATTCATCTTGGATTCCAAGTTTTCTTCTGAATCAGTTTAATTACTCTTAAGTTTAATTTCATGAAATACCGTTTTTTATTATCTTTTTAAAACCAATTTTATTTAGTTAAGACAGCTGTGGTCCAGCGGTAGAGCGAAGGACCTCTGATATAAAGGCCACAAATGTGGTTCCTTCCTGCCCATGTATCGTTTTCTTGGGCTAGACACTGAACCATATGTTGGTCCTGGTGGTTACAGTTTGGCACCGTTACACACTGATTATGTGTGTGTGTGTGTGTATGTGTGTGTGTGTGTGTGTGTTTGTACCCACATGAATGGGAGTGTGAGGGTAAAGCACTTGATCAAGGCCTTATCTAGGTAGAACTGTACTACAGGCGTATCCAGTTTGCAAGTTTGATTGAAAGAAACAGATTTCCATAACTAATGATAAGGTAAACTAAGAAAAAATATAAAATGAGTTTTTACAATAAAAGTAAACAAAATAAAGGTATTGCTTTAAAGGAAAATCCATACAGTACATGGATATGGCATCACATCTCTACTGTAAGTCTTTTGTAGGAACTCAACTATACAGGTCAAGCAACAAACACAAAATCCCAATTTTAAACAGACTCAAATATCTTTTTTATAGTCTTGATTTGAGGACTCCTTTTTACCTACATCCAAAAATAAGGTAGACTGGTGTTCTGACCTGAACATTCACAGTGTTCTCATGAACCAATAAAACCAATCTTGCACTGGTGCAGACTTACCTAATGCTGCAATTTCTTCTCTCCGTCTTTTCAGGGAAACATCACAGGTCTAACAGGTACCATGGACTTTAAGGATAATGGCTCCAACTCCCATGTCCAGTTTGAGATCCTTGGCTCAAGCTTCAGTGAAACCTTTGGGAAGGACATCAAGAGGGTGAGTCCCAGAAAACTAAATCCGATATAGGTTACCATGGCAGATGCATGTTCACACACTCCAAAAACAGGTTCATAGATTCATTGGCAGCCCCACATTGTCAACTGCAAGTCCTGAATATATGAACTTTATATCTACTGGAAACCAACATAAACCCCATGGCTCAGTTTCAACCCTTAAACAGTAAAGACCTGGAGGACTTTCTAAGTCACCTGAACTCCTCCTCCTGCTGTCTGAATACAAGTTAAGAAACAACTGCTATGATGTCTTCCAGTCAGGCTTCAGACAGCAGCACAGCACTGAGACGGCTCTAACCAAAGTGACTAATGATGTACGTTAGAATATAGACAGTGGAAATATGTCAGTTCTAGTTTTATTGGATCTCAGTGCTGCATTTGATACAGTCGATCCCGCTATATTACTCAAATGACAGGAAAACTGGGTTGGTCTCACTGGGCCAGCACTAAACTGGTTCAGAACATACTTGGAAAACAGGAAATATTTTGTGTTGATTGGTAACCAACAGAAATTACGTGGAGTTTCCCAAGGCTCCATCCTTGGACCACTTTTATTTATTTTTCCAGAAACCCTACCACATCTGCTGCTGATTACCTGTGTCAGGTGTGTTTAGTCAATAAGGAACTTCAATGGCAGAATGGTTGGAAACATGTAGGACACTGCTCCTCAAGGACTGGATTTGGGCACCCTTAATCTACATGCTCCCACTGGTCCAGGTCACAAAGAACAACAGCATTAGTTACCATGGCTACGCTGATGAGATGCAGATATATATTACAATGACACCAGGAGACCGAGGCCCTGTACAGGATCTTGGTAAATGCATTGAGGACATTAATGACCGGATGTGTCACAACGTACTTCAAATAAACAAGAACCAAACTGAGGTTCTTGTCTTTGGGGCTGAAGAGAAACAGCTGGACATCACCACTGAGCTTCCATCTATTCATCTAAAAACTTCCAACTAGGCCAGAAACTTGGGTGTAGTGATGGACACAGATCTACATTTTGATAAAACGAGGAAGGCAGTGACAAAATCAGTCTAATATCATCTCAAAATATTTAATGTTTTCATCTTTAGTCGACTTGACTACAGTATCAGTGTTTTCACAGGACAACCAAAAAAATCAATCAGGAAACTGCAGCTTATTCAGAACTCAGCTGCTCGTGTTCTCACAGGAACCAAAAAAGTAGAACCACTTCAGTCCAGTTCTGAGGTCTTTACACTGGCTGCCTGTCTGCCAGAGAACAGACTTTAAGGTTATGCTACTGGTTTATAAAGCTTTGAATGATTTATCACCAAAGTACATGACTGACCTCCTGACCCAGTACATACCAGCCAGACCTCTCCGCTCATCTGGATCCAGTCTTTAGTCAGTTCCTAGACTCCAAACTAAACATGGATAATCTGCATTCAGCTTCTATGCTCCACAGATCTGGAACAGACTTAGATCAGGTGAAACACTCAGTGTATTTAAATCCAGGTTAAAGACCCACCTGTTCTCAGCTGCATTTGGTTAGTTTGTATCTTTGTTTGATTTAAATTCAGTTCTTTGTGACTTAAATCTTATTTTTATGATCACCCGTAATATTTCCTTTCGTTGTTTCTTTTAATGCTTTTTGTAAAGCACTTGTATTGTATTTGTACACAAAATGTGCTGTACAAATAAAATGACCTTGCATTCACACTAAAGTGAACCTCAGCGGATTTGATCCTGCAAACACTAATTCTCAAAGGACCAGACTCCCCTTTTTTCTCTTCCACTTACTGTGATGTCAGCAGAGAACACCAGGAATTGTTTTAATCAAACTGCTGGTTTGTTTGTTTTTTTGAGGATGGAAATCATTTGTTTTTAAAAAAAGATTAAGTTCTATTTTCATAAACATGCAGACTCAGTCAATTTAAAGCAATTTAGCATCTTATTACTGTTAATTCCAGACATCGCTGTCGGCCCTTTGGCGCATGTTTCTCTTAAGTGATTGTTTTAACACAATTTCTGTGATGGCACAGATACTGATGGTTCATTTAAGCATAAGATGTATTCAGGCTGTTTGGGTGTTGAGTAAATATTTTAATTCAAGACAAAAATCTAAACAAGCATATTTCCTGCTGTTTGATGCTTGAACTCCTCCAGAAAAAAATCCCCAGAAGCTTTAAATCCAGCTCATGAGACTGGAAAACATCATCTTCGTAATGCTGCAGATCCCTTCAGAATCACTGTGTGACAAGTCTGACCCTTAACACCCCTGTTAGGGTCTCATGAGGGTAATGGTGATTGAGATATAATTCATTTATGCAGAAAGTGAAAACACATTTCACTTTATTATTTTTCCTAATCACGGAGAAGTTGTTAAGCCTCGTTACAGTAACCTTGATTAACAGACTTGCTGCTCAGATCTGCAAACACTCATCCAGTACCATCAATCCACTGTGATTCAAGAGTCCCAACAACCTTTAATTAACAATCAGACAATTTGTTCTACAGTGAACACACAGACATGTCAAACAGGAGATGAACTGATTCACAGGAGCAGAAAATGTCATTAGACTGGCTGTATGCCTGTGACCTCATTGTAATGTGCTTGTGCTGAGTGAGGCTATGAAGACTGATTAGGTTGTTGAATGGCACAACTTATTAACTTTTGTCCCCCTCACCATCCACATATTTGATCAGCCTCGTTTTCAGAGATAGAGGACGGGTCTGATGATATGCTGCATGCAGATTGTGCAGCTGAAGCTACGTCCACACCTCGGTAACGTTAAAGGAAAAGTCTAAGTTCCGGTAAACGCAACTGTGCGTTTTGGGGCTTTCACATTCAAATCTCTCAGGTTCACATGAAGTTACCTTAAGACCTGCATTCATAACTTTTGTGAAGGCTAAAAAAAAACTTATTTAGAAGCAGTTTTGTTTTGTCTGCAAGTCCTGCTGGGCACAAGACAGAATCAAATTAGGATCAAGACACATCCGATCGTTGTCGCAAAGGTTTATTTAGAAAATCTTTAGGATTCTTCTTTATAAATCAGTCTTTCTTTTTTACTATTACAAAAACTTCCTAAGATCTTCTTCACCCAAACTGACTCAGCTGCTGCAGAACAGTGCGGCCCTTCCAGACTGCCATGCGAATGCCGCTGTAGTGTCTGTGTGCCCACTGTTGTCTATGTTAACATGCATGCCTTTTGTTAATGCAAACCATTGAATGAGTTTTTGTTAAGTGACGTCTTACATCAAAAATAGGTTAAAAGTTTATAGAAAGCTCTGTTCAGCAAAAAAAGTTTCAGGGAAGTGTAACACTTTTTACCTGAGTTTAGTTTAGTGTGTGTTCTAGTGTTGTGTAGCCATTCTTTTGACAACGTAGCCCTTCAACTGTTCACGCCCTTGACAGTAGAAAGGAACTGGATTGGGCAAAAAAACAAACAAACAGGAAGTACCCACTGGTCCCAAGAAGCCGAATTCCCTTTGACTTCTATCAACAAATAAACAGCTACTGTTACTCAGTCATTACATTTGTCAGAATAATCGTTCATGCAATATGTTTTATGGGTGAAATCAAACTCACTCAGTCCAGTTTCCTTATGCAGGCCGTAGGTTCACCCAATCAACTTAAAGGAGAAGATCCAGTTGTATGTTATTAAACTGATGCATATCAATGAAAAGGTGACATGAAAAGCAACTTTTCAGAATCGGCTGATTTCAATTGGTCATGTAAACAGTTTGTCAAAAAGCGTGTTTTATTTAGGTTCAGACCTAGACCGCCTAACACATGGATTTGGTTAAGAGGGATGATTGAACATGTCACCTTTTTTTAGTCTGATTTGCTCAAAAGAGGAAGTAAGAAGTAAGACTACATGAAAAAAAAACAATTCAAATTTGCTCACAAGACATTAAGTAAAACTACAACTTTTTTTAACTGTTTAAATGTTTAAATAGGACAGATATTCAAATAAAACTTTTTTTTTTTTTTTTTTTTTTACTTCTCTTTACCACAAACGTCTATGTGGTGTTTAAAAGCTTTAGTTAATTCCAGCTGACACTCTGCTTTTACATGAATAGGCAGTAGCCATCTTTAGTTTTTAGTATCTTGAGCATCTTTCCCTGACCTTTCCTTTAGGAGCACTTGTATAATATGTATCCTACCACACCCAGGTATGTTTGACCTCAAGTCCACTCTAGGAGCAGCTGTGATCCCCCCACTCTGTGCTCGGGCACTCAAGTAAATCATTGAAAATTTTGGAGAATGAAAATAAACTTCAGGCAGTTCAGATCTATAATCTCCAAAGATTTTGGAGTTTTTCATTTAGATTACTGGAGTGGTCCCTGGTGAAGCCTAAATAACACAGACTGAACTACAGTCACTCTGACCAGTATGCAACTATTGTAATTCCAATTGATTCTGACACAGAGAAAAATGACTTTGCTTATCAGCTTTTGGGCTGACACTAAAGTGTTGCTTAACAGGGCAAAGCTGCTTTTGTCTTTGCCTGAATTCACTGGAATTGTGTTCAATGTGGAAACAGCTAAAGAGTTATGGTCGTCAAAAGAGTGTTAACACTGAAGCTAAAGCTCCGGCATTAGAGGGTTAACATTAGTTTGTGCCTTTAAAAAGAAACTCTCTCTAATGTTTTTGTAAATGCAACAAAACAGATATTTTCTTTTTTCTGTTATCCTCAGAACCCCCAAACTCCTGTTATTTTCTTCCCCTGACGCAGGCGGAGATGAATGGCTGTTGTACTCTCAGATATCCATAGACACACCAAACTAAGCCAGCAGATGATGGCAGGGAACACAATGAAAAAGCTGTGAGGAACAGAAAAAGGAAAAACAGATGTAGCATTTGATTTTTAGATGTATTGAGGGAAGAAAAAGCTTTTCAGCCACCACTTTTATCTATTAGCCATTATATCTGTCTCAAAGAAACACCAAATGTCAGGCTGACTAAGGATAAAATATAAAATATGATTTTCCTTTACTGTTTTTTTCACCTTTGTTTATTGTGATGCCAAAGTATAGTTAACCCTTTAACACTAGAACTTTATCTTCCAGAGTTGATGCTCTTTAAATTATCGTAACTCTTGGACTCTTCGAGCAAGTTATCAATATTCCAGTGAATTCTGAAGCGGAGAAAAGCAGCTTTGTGCTGATATGCAACACTTAACAGCCCACTTCCGTGCATATCGGTACACTTTGGAAAACCAACAAACCATGCTGAAATCAAACACATTTAAGATCTATAATCACTTCAGATGTGTGATGTGTGGTTCTGACAAATAGTCTTGTCTCGTGATTAAGTGTTCAGTGACAAAAATATAGAGGCTGCATCTACACAATTACCAGCAAACTAATTGAAAACGTGCACAGCAGCACTGTGCATACTAATATGAGTATGCACAGACCTGCCATGTGTTACAACGAGTGATCCTGCTCACTTGGGTATTGATTTATAGAGGGAATGTAAAACAGCAACAAAAACATATATCATCACTTCACCCAATTTTTAAATAGCATCTATTCCAACTGAAACATGATCCAATTACTTATCATTTGTAAATAGTATCACCTTCATGTGTGTGTGTTCCATTTTCTATGCAAAACATACCCTTTGTTTCTATTACCACTGAACACTTTTCTCTGAATAGAGAATTTATTGCCAGCAATGCATTTATTTACCAGCATTGAAAAAAAAAAAAATCACTGATGATTTTGCTGTCAAGTGGATGCTAGACGAAGGTCATTTGGAGCCGAGCGAGTTGATGCGTGCTTGCATCAACGGGTGTCAAGAGGTTAACACTTTGTCATCACAGAGAAGTCATTTATTTATTTTTTTGTACAAGAGAACCATCATAAAATTCAGAGAAAAATGTTTCAAACAAAATGCTTGTTTTTTTAGTTGTGACTTTGGTGTACATTGCAAAGGGAAGGTCAGAATTTTGTGGTGATTTACTACTATGCAAAATTATTTATAAATCTTAAAATAATCCACCTGCTGAAGGTGGATTGTTGCAGAAAACACGTATTGGAATACTTTGAACCAAAGCCTAAACATATTCACTGTTTGCCAGTCTTTCCTAATGCCTGGGGAAAGTCAAATGATTTTCTTTCGTATATGTTTGATCTCTTAGCATGTACTGTACCATTTGTTTGGTGTCTTTGGTAGACATACAATTTCTGCCACTGCAGTTATGAGTTTTCCAGATTCTAGTCATTGGTGTTGTTGGAAGTGATGTCAAAAATGCATTTTGCTTTCAATTTCAGCTGCAATCTTTCACTGATGGATGTCTTTCTTCTCTGATGAACTTCCCAGCATCTTTATACTGCAGACTCCACTGACCTGCTGTCTCCTGCTCTCCACAGCTCGCCACATGGGACTCTGTTCATGGACTCAACGGCAGTCTGAAGGAGAGTCGAATTGAGAGCGGCATGCAGGGAGTGATGATTAAAGTGGTAACATTGCTGGTAGGTGGCACCGGTGCAAATGATAGTTGCGAATGCATTTAAATGATTTGATCAAATATATTTATTCAGAGCACAAAAAGTCACATTGGTAAAAAAAACAAACAAGAAAAAAAAACTGAATAATTAAAGACTAAAGCAGTAAGCATTCAAAGGAAACCAACATTAACTCGTATATATTTTCAAAACAGGAAAGACAAAATACATAATCACAACCCGTTTATGACTGCTGTCCATTCAGGTTTCAGACCATTGTGTTTAACAATTTTACTTTTTCATGTTTCATTTGTTACAAACTATCATGAAAAGAAAGAATAAAAACAATCACATATTTAGCTGACGGTATTGATAAGTGTGCATTGTTACTCCTTTTATTGTTTGTGTATTTGACCAGAAATTACTATTTTGCATAAAAACAAAGCAGATAGAAACATCATTCTATTTGGTTAGTCCAAGATGTGACCCATGCTATCAACTTAAAACCTTTCGTGTTCCAAAACAGGCACAAAGCTTTTAAGGTTATCTGATAGAAATCCCCTTGTTCTGAGCGGAGACATGAACTTCAGATAAATACGGTGGGAGATCTGGCTTATGTATGGGGTGTATGAGAGAACTTTCAAAAAGCAATGTATTCATAAAGTTGTGCACAAATTAATACTTTTTGCACAACTTTTGCAGAAAAGTTTGAATACAATCTTTAGTTTTAAATTTGACATGTCTGTATTGAATACGATTTGTCTTTGTTTTTAATACAATTTTGCTTTCTTGAAGATGGATTTCTCCTTTTAACCTACTGTCAAAAATACGTCACGAGGTCATAGGCATAAACATCAAGTCCTGACACATCAATTCAACTCACTGAGCATGCCCATTCAGACTTCTTTATTAAATAACAACAGAATTAAACTTTTTGGAATGTTATTGATCCCGTGGCAGGAAAATTATCTTGATATTGTTGCTCTGCTGGGAAAAAAAAGTTAATAACAGATGTGTTCTCAGAGTTCTAAACAATATCTTTAGGGTAGCAAAGAGCTTTACAATAAAATAATAACATACTAATTTTTGAATAAGGCAAATGAAGAACATGAATTTAAAAAAGCAGCATAAATTTACAAAAAGCAATAAGCATAAAAACATGTAAACGACAGATGAGAATGTAATTAAACAAACAAAAAAAAAAAAGAAACTGAAATGCCACTAACTACTAACTAAATTTAGAAAAAGGCAAGTTTTTATTTGACAATTAAAACTGTTAAGGTTTGACATCATGTGCAGTTCTGCAGGGATATTATCCATAACTGAGGCAATGGAAAAAGCATGCGTGTTTCTGTCATGACCTGGAAACATGAAGCAATAATTGGTTGGCAGGCCTTAATCATCTGATAATATTTGTTTGGCGATATCCATGTCGTGTACTGTCCAAAACCATTACATCATTCTGCGTCTGAGGTGGGAGTCAAACAAACCACGCTGTCTCCTGTGGTCCAGCAGTGAGAACACAAAGACCAGAGGAGGACATTTATCAGAGAGGAGACCTTCATCCAGAAAAGTTCAGTTTGATATTTATGTTAGAATTTAGATAGCAAGGCTGCAGAACCAAAACTCGACCTTGTGAAAACTGCAACCTTCCCCTCAGACCTCAAGCTTAAGAGAAAAATTATTAAAATGTTCAACTTTATTAGAAAGTGCCTTTGAAAATCCAAGGACAATGTGCAAAGACATACAAATAACATTCAAAATAAAAAATTAAAATTTGAAGAATAGAAGAGATTTAGGAAATAAATCATGAAAGAATTACAGTTCACCTAAATAATCAAATATAAAATAACTTTCATTTTTGGAGCCACAACTTGAGCTTCATTTAAGTTTGTTTTTAGTGTTTCTTGACGGCGGCTTCAAAAATGTCATTTCTTTCTCAAACAAAAAACACTAATCTTTAGTGCTTCTAGAGTCCAGCAGATGCTTTTGTGAATCCTTCTGTCAATAAAGAAGCTTTGCTAGACTCTTTTGATTTTTGTCTTCGCTCACTGCTGCAATTCACCCTAAAACATTTCAAACTCATCCTTTTAAGATACTAATCCAATAAGCTCCAGCAGTATATACGGTCCGCGCGATGAGGCTACTGACTGTAACCAGCTGAGAGATTTAAACTGGTGATCGAAAACAGCCAATGGGAAGCAGAGATGCAAGTCAGACCAAGCGGGACTGACTTGTGTTTGGGTTGACCAAAGAATTCACGAGATGACACCATCACCTATTTAGATTATTATTTGGATAGATGTAACTATTAAAACTACAAATAATAAACAATTATGTGAGTTCAGAAGGAAAAAAACACTTTATCTTCACTGTCAAAACCTCATAGGCTTCTTGAGAGAAAGACACAGCTTTTTCTCAGGCATTCTATTTGTCAGAATAAATAGGTTTTTTTCTGTTGTGTGTTCAAGTTATAAACTGGCCAATAAGATGACTCAATGAAAGCATGTGGTCATCGCTGGCTCTGATGACCAGCGTTCGAAACATTTGATCAACAGATTTATCTGCTTTCAAGTAGTAGGTGTGAGGGCTTCCAACAAGCTCACTGTTGATTGGCAAGAGTGGTTGCCTTAAAAATAATGACTCGGATTGGTTTGGACCAATCACTGCTTACTGATGATGAACATCTCCAACATGGCAGCGTCCGTATTGTGAAAAAATGGCGACTGAACTGACTTCATTTGGTTGGAGCAAGACATGAGCCATTTTTAATAGATGACATAACACTCACTCAGTCCAGATCTCCTATACAATCAGCGAAAGACTAGAAATGGCCAACCAGTTTGTGTTATTAGATTTGGGGTTTTCAAACACCACGGTATACAGTGACATCAGGAAGAGTTGTCTGACATTTTTGATAGTCGATTTTGAGGAAACAAGCTGCCAAGTACAGTGAAAAGGTCACTGAGTTGGCAACACCTTTTTGTCATGACTTCTCTGTCTAATATTCTGCAGGAGGATCCCTTCGTCATGGTGGCAGAAAACATCCTGGGCCAGCCGAAGCGATATAAAGGCTTTTCCATTGACGTACTAGATGCCTTGGCCAAAATCCTGGGCTTCAAATATGAGATTTATCAGGTAGGAGCGGACGTGGAGCTTTAACCTCAGTTTGGTTTCAAACATGGAGAATTAAAAAAAAAAGCTCTAAAACGTCTGGGTGTATCAAGCTCAGACCACTGCACTCCTGGATTTACCACTTTAACTTCACTGAAACAGTATGTATTTGCTGGGTTGCTTTTTTGCTGGTTTTCATGCAACAAACAATGTTGTGTTTTGTTTGTCCTAGTTAGCATATTGATTTTTTTATACAACCACAGAAACAAATAAAGATTGGTGTTCAAGCCCTGTGATGGACTGTCAAACCATGTGTGTGCGTGCGTGTGTTATATGTTGTCATTCTTTCTGGGGAGACCTCTCCTCCGTTGGCATTACCCACAACACTTTTAATTTGTTTGAATCAAACGTGTTAATGTCAGCTCTCTCCAGTCAACTCAGGTGTGCCCCAAGGCTCTGTCATCACCCTCCTTTTATAATGGTCTAGCTTCCCCCATTTGGCAATATCTTCATGAAAGTTAATATGGAATTGCATTGCTATGCTGATGACACCCAACTCCACCTGGCAGCTCACCCCAACTCCACTCTCCCTCCTGCTTCCCTGACAGCTTATTGGAACTCAGATCCTGGTTTTCTTCTAACTTCCTTCATCCTTTTCTTGCCTCCCACACTTTTTCCCTTTTGGTCCACAGTTTTGTGACCAGCCTCATCAATTACTGCAACTCCTTTCTCTTCGGTCTCCCCAACAAATCCATCCATAATATCTAACTGGTCCAGAATTCTGCTGCTCGGATCGTCACCAGAAATCCCTTCACCACCACCATCCATATCCTAAAGCGGCTCCGCGATTGCAAAATCCCTCCGTATTTCTCTATTCATAACACCTCCTCACCATTTCTGTCTCTCCCATCTGTTTTATGTGTTGCTTTTCTTGTGTTTTGTCTGTTTTTGTCTGTGAGTCCTGAAAGGTCCTTTCAAATAAAATGTTTTCATTTTATTATTAGTTTGACTGTCATTCATTTTACTGAGCCCTCCCCCCACCTGGCTGGAAGAACCACCCATGTTTCTTTTGATCGAAACCTCAAAAAAGACCTGTGGGATGATTGCTCCATCCTCATCCTTCATCATTTAATTTCCTTCCATTAAGGTCTTTGTTTACATTTGATTTCAGTTGAAATTGACAGAAAACGTTGAGTTTTTTTTTTCCTCAGGTGGCAGATAGTAAATATGGCTCTCAGCTTCCAAACGGCTCCTGGAACGGCATGATTGGAGATCTTATCAATAAGGTGAAGCTCTACTTTAGAAAGATGGATTTTTTTAAAATTCAAAGCTGAGCTTTAAAAAACATAAACGCCAGTTTGTGTCAAATATCTTCACTTCCTGCAGAGGGCAGACCTGGCTGTGTCAGCCATCACCATAACTCCAGAGCGGGAGAATGTGGTGGACTTCAGCAAGCGTTACCTGGACTACAGAGTGGGCATCTTGCTGCGAAAGCCTGAAGAGAAGATCAACATCTTCTCCCTTTTTGCACCTTTTGATTTTGCTGTCTGGGCCTGCATTGCCGCTGCCATCCCAGTGGTGGGGGTCCTCATCTTCCTGCTGAACAGACTGCAGGCTCTGCACTCCTCCTCTTCCCAGAGCATTTCACACGGCCAGCAATCCAATGGGGTGGGGTCGGGCACGCTGCACAGCGCCATTTGGATTGTGTATGGCGCCTTTGTTCAACAAGGTGAGTGAGAAAAGGGTGGAATACAAATCAGAAGGTTGATGCAAAACACAAATCCCACAGACGAATTCACTGACGTCTGCATGTTAATGTAAAGGTCAGGAGTTTGATCCCATCAGCAGGTGAACACCAAAAGCTCCCCTCATACCTGCATCTTTGCAGGTGGAGATGGAGTGGTGGGCTCAGTGGCTCTGAGGATCGTCATGGGCAGCTGGTGGCTCTTTACGCTCATTGTGTGCTCGTCCTACACTGCCAACCTGGCTGCTTACCTCACTGTGTCACGCATGGACCACGCCATAAGGTAGAATACACACACATACTCCTGAACACATCAATTGTAGGATTCATGTACATTTTCTGCCAACCAATACTTGTGTAAACGCAGAATGGACACAGAAATATTTTCTTCTCAATTGTAAGTGTCAGGCTTTTGATATTTTACTCCCAAATGAAGCAAAATCAGACAAAAGATTTAAAACATGTTCCAAAACAAAAATAACCCAAAAAAATGCATCATTTTGAGTCAAAAGTAATCTTTTCAAATTTGAATCCATCCATCTAGTCCTAGGTCTGTACCCTGTTGGGTATGTCCATGTTAACTCACATCATCTGGTGGGTTTTCTTTCCAGCTGTCTAAGTTAATCCAAAAATATCAGTTTTCATCTGAAGGAAATAAAACTCTAAACCAGCAGGTTAGAAGCACTCATAAACAAACAAAGAAACCGAAACAGAAAACATATCAATGGAAATCAGTCAAGAATCAGATGTCAGATTAGTACAGTGTCAGAATGACTATTCTGTGATTAAAACCAACTGAACGAAAACAGAAAAGAATCTTTTTTACAAAAACATTGAACTAGTTGCAATGGAAGTAGAAAAATGTTGTCACTCAGTGTGTCACCTTTAGAGGATCCTCTAGATATCTTCACATGACATTGATTGATTCCTTTTTTCCCAACCTGTGTCATTACAAAAAGATCTCTTCAACAGACTGAAGTCACAGACAAACCATTTTGTGTTCAAGGTGAAGGTCAGGGCCATCAGTCTAAGCGAAAATGCCCATACTTTCCTCACCCAGGGCTATTCCTCTGACTGATGTAGCTTGTGTACACAACCGACTTGTTGAGGATGAAGCTGCCTGAAGGTGCATTCACACCAAATGCGATTTGCACGGCCAATTCGCAGCTCGCCGCGTGGCCAAAAATGTGTTGTCTAAGCTCGCCGCCCCGGCTGCGAGTTGAAGGAGCTGCCAGCTAATGTTTTTATCCTGATCACTTCATGGAGTAGTGTTTGCGTTTACTGTATCTCATTTACAATGCATGGAAGACACGGATGATGTTTAGAGATTAGATTTTTGGTTTGTTCTTTTCAAAGAACTCTTCATAAACATCTGTGATCAAGTTCTACATCTAGATCGCAAGCTGTCAAAAAGAATCAACGAATATATGAACCATCTACCCACAAAAAGAAAGAAAGAATAATCCAGTCATCAAATAAAGGTCACCTGCTCATGTGGTGACGGAAGTTTGTCATGCACTTGGAATACATTGAATCTGGAAGCAGTGCTGGGCGATAGTGATTTTTTCAGGCGATGACGATGTATATCACGATATAAACCAAAGAAGTCTAGTCCAGGAGAGGGCCCCAGCCCTCTGCTCTAAACCCAAAGTCATGGGCTGAAGTAACGCGTCGCAGCCGCAAGAACTGTGGACACAAACCCAACTCTGCCAGCTGGGGACCCATGATCTCCCCAACCACTATGCCTCGCTGGCTGAAGGCCTCACTGAGGCGTCAGCCACCCGAGCGGGCTCACCGAGCTCCTGCGATGTCATCCGGCTGGTCTCAGACAGGCAATGACTCCCGCTTCCACCTCCACGGTCTGCTGCTTTGGATCCCGTTTTGCTGGAGCCAGTGAAATCCAGCAGGAAGCCTCAGTGAGAACTGTGAGGAGGTGGTATCAAACTCCTGAAGTGGCTGCAAGTTGTATTGATATTTTTAAACAAACTCCTGCTCAGATTTTACCTGCTTCCTGTGATCATATTGTTGATGATTCTAATCACAGACGTCAGTCTTCCATAGATGCAGTGGATCCAATCAAAACATAAACAAGAACCCCTAATAAAACACCATGGACGACTGATGACATTAGGTGTCTGAAACCGAATTGCAGGAAAGCTGAGAGGAGATATAGGAACACAAAATAAAAAATTCATGACATTTTCAAAGAACAACTCAAAATTTTACAATAATTTAGTTAAAAAAGGTCAGAACTCTTTACTTTTCAAATCTCATCTAAATAAATAAAAATGATCCCAAATGTATTTTTAAAACTATTGATATTTTAATAAACAAAGATTTCAACAAGTCCTCCATGCCATCATCTAATGCTGCATGTGTGGACTTTGCAGACCACTTCATGGGTGAAATCAATGCAATAAGATCTAATATTTCATCTGTTCATACTCTGGTTGTAACAGATCACCAGCATTGATTTTACCACAGGAAACTCTGGGGAGTTTAGTCTTGGTTGATGCAGGGATGCTTGATCGAGTCTTATCCCAAAGTAAACCCTACAACCTGCCTTTTAGATCACATTCCTACTTCACTTTTTCAAACATTTGATGGATTCTTTAAGTCAGAGCTTTTAACCATAGTAAACTGCTCTCTTCAGACGGGTGTCTTCCTTTCTGCCTGTAAAACAGCAGTGGTGAGGCCCCTTCTGAAGAAGAGTCATTTAGATCCTAATACTCTGGATAACTACAGACCTGTATCCAACTGACCATTTTTAGTAAAATGATAAAGAAAAGTGTTGTGACTCATCTGCATGAGTTTCTAAATAACCAAAACATTTTAGAAAAATATCAAACTGGTTTTAGGATGAACCACAGTACAGAGATGCTCTCTTAAAGATTGTTAATGATCTCAGAAATCAGTTAGACTCCCAGAAACTTTCTCTTCTGGTGCTGCTGGATCTTTGATACAGTAGATCAGCAGATTTTAATAGACAGACTTAGGAGTCTAGTTGGCTTTTCTGGAAATGTTCTTAAGTGGTTTTCTTTCTTCTTATCTTACAGATCAACACATTTATGCAAGTATGGATAAATGTTCTTCAAGAATCCATCAAATGAGTTGTGGGGTTCCCCAAGGGTCGATACTTTTGAATTTTTATATGTTACCTCTTGGAGATGTCATCAGGAGACACAGTGTTGATTCTCACAGCTATGCTGATGATACAGTTTTACATCCCCGTGTCTCATGATGACCATGAACCTGTAAACACTCTTCTTGACTCTGAGCTGAATTTGATCCCTCATATTAAAAATGTCATTAAGACAGGGTTTTATCATCTTAAAAACATTACCACAGTCCGTCCATTCCTCTCTCTTTCCAGCACAGAGGTGCTGATGCATGCTTTTATTTTTTTTTTGTCGTTTAAATTACTGTAATGCCCTGTTCTTTGGTTTACAAAAAACGTCTCTTTCAAACGTACAACTAATACAGAGGCGCTGCACGGTGGAACAGTGGTCAACACTCTTGCCTTACAGCAAGAAGGCCCACAGTTCAAGTCCTGGCTGGAGGACTTGAAACAGTGTCACCAATGGGGGACGTTTCTGTGTGGTGTTTGCATGTTCTCCCCGTGCATGTGTGGGCCTTTATTGGTTTCTCTAAATTGTCCCTAGGTGTGGATGTGAGTGTGTATGAGTGTGTGATTGTGGCCCCTGCGACAGACTGGCGACCTGTCCAGGGGTGTCCCCTGCCTTCATCCATGAGTGGCGAGGTTAGGCTCCAGCAGCCCCGTGAACCCAAAAGGGATAAAACGGTACAGAAGATGAATGAATGAATGCACTACTACAGAACTCAGCAGCACGAGGACCAGAGGGCGGGAACACATTACATCCATTTTAAAACCACTTCATTGGCTCCCTGTGCTTTTCAGGATTGATTTTAAAGTTTTTTTTAATGGTATATAAATGTTTGAATGGTCTCTGGCCTTCTTATTTAACTTTACTTTCAATTTCATGTTTTTAAATACATCTTGCAATTTTAATTTTAGCATCTTATCATGGTTTTAGTCCCAGTGTTTCTGATGGGAACCTTTTGTGCCAAATTTTTTGAAGATGGTCTGATTTCTATTTTAGGAAAATGAAATAGGGTCAAAGTTATTTATAGATAGTATGAATTAGTCTTTATTGTCATCAAACTATAAACTCAAATTCAAACATGCAGAACAAGAACAGATTTAGTTGAAATTTCCTGATTCTGCTTCCAGGTGATCACATTTTATGACAAATCAATAACAGCAATACCAATACTAAAACCATTCAACACACTGTTTCAACTCTGGAAGAGACTTCCCCTTTTGAATTGTTTTATCCATCTGGAGAAAACACACAAGTCAAAAATACAAATGTAAACCGAGAGTATAAAGAGTAATTGACTTCTGAACTATACAGTTCAAACGCTTATTATTATTATTATTATTATAAGAAGTAATATTATTGATTGATAGGAATGAATCAAGTTTGAATATTACGTTACAAAATAGTTAGATAGGTATCAATACATATTTGGTTTTGCTCAGTAAACATTGTGTTTTCTCCTGTTTTGAAATAAACCATGTTTGGGTTATAATGAAACAATAGTAATGAATTACACAATATAAAATGATTACAAGTACACACAAAAAGATGGAAAGATACAAAAAATAAATATGCTGATGAAACTATGTATTGCAAGTAAATTGTGAATTTTACAAAAGCAATCATTAATTTGGATAAACACTAAGCTAAGCTACATATAGACATTGACATCTTCTTTATGTAAAAAACGTAAATTTACTTTTTATATTTTAAGATTCATGTAGCAAATTACCTAGCTGTTTCTGTTTTTGCAGTGCTTTAACACATGTTTTAAGTTCTTCAGGGTTCTTCTACAGTCTGCAGAAAATGATAAAACAAACTTTGCTCTGTAGATTGGAGGCTCTGTCTCAAAAATCTTCAGCCCTGAGAGTGTTGTTCTCCAGGCCTGCAGATACACCCATCTCCTCACCGCGCGCCACACTGCTCAAATTGTGCTGTTTCCAGAGCTTCGCGACGGTTGATAAATTTGCGCTGCAGAACGCGTTTAAACCACTGATGTAACATTGAAACTGTCCGTCTCCGCTGTGTGAATTGGGTTCGGTGTGAATGCACATTGATGAAGAAGAAAAACATTTTTTCAAGTAAAGGAGGGTAGTTTCTGGTACCAGAAACCCGGTATGGGTGATATTAATACTGTCCAAGAGGTGAAGGATGGGGTCAATCAGGCTGCAAGAAAAAGAAGGCTACAAGAATCAGGAACCAGGAAAAAGCCTGAGTACGGAAAGCTCTGAAGAGTGTGGGCTCAATACCATAAGGTGAGGTTAGGGCTGGAAGAAACTACCTGAAATAGAACCTCGGTGAGTGGAGATGGGTTGCTGCTGTGTCAGGAGTGCTAGCACAACTGTGCAGACAAAAACTGCAGAAAAGGCCAGGAGAGGAAAACAGAGGGACAGGGACTGACCAAACCATGACAACAACAATATGAGGCGTATGTGTGATGCAAACAAGCACATATTTACAGTAAGAAGGAGTAAAAGACATTTGGTCAATGCGCCGTTAACTTGTTTACTTGCAAATTCAGTCTTGAACTCCAATCATTTTATTTTTCAATGACTTTCCTTAATCTTTTTCTTGTCTTTAGAATCATAATCAGATGGTGCTCAAAGAACCAATTCAAAAAAATAAAGTGTCTCTTGTTTGTCAGTGTTGCATCAGAGTGATTAAGCAGTGGAGGTTGAAACTTATTCAAAACTAAATACCAATACTATGTTTTCTTGTTGGGGGTGGGGGTTTTCCTTCATATTTCTCCACAGCCATCTTTATCTGTTGCCTGATTGGCTGATTTTAAAAGTCTGCATAGTAGTATATTCATTTCTAACAACAAAGACCCTGAATCAATAGATGAAGGTAGTGTGTAAAAAGAGAAAGACAGACACAGTACATTTATAAACAGCTGACTACAGTTAACATATATAAATACACACACAAATATATATACAAATCTGCTCTGGTAACAGAGTTTTGTTATTAGAGCAGGTGTTAGAAAAAACTCCAGATTTTCTTCTGTATATTTCCCGCCTTCCCTCCCTTGGTGGTTTGATTGCTGCTGCTACAGTCACTTGTTAAAGTGCTCAGTGACATGAGATTAAACTCTGTTTCCACTGGTGGGTTTGGCTAAGCGGCGTGCCCATTACCCCGTCTGTTTGGGAATATTAAAGGAAGAGGCTTTCTAGTACCAGAAGGTAGCCTGGTAAACGGAATATTTACCATTTTATAATGAACCAATCTGGTGAAGCAAAATTGCAGACATCAGAAAAAAAGGGGGATTCCAGGATTTGTTTATGTTGATCCAAAGTCTGAGAGCAAGACAGAGGCTGCAGGCTTCTGATGGGGCCACTAGTAAAGTCTGTGGGAAACCTTCAGTCTGGCAGGAAGCGAATGAAGCAACAGCTTTCAAAGATTGCTAATGGGACAGCTGTGGGTGGGACTGAGGTGGAGTGGTCAACCTCTGATCAGAGGATCAGGTTAGGTTACCAGTTTGCCCACCCGCCCATGTGTTGAAGTGTTCTTGGGCAAGACACTGAACCCCACTTTGGTGTGTGAATCAGTATCACTTTGTGCCATCTCAGAAGTAAAGCGCTAAACAAATGTAGACCGTTTACAATGTATTTAATAGCAGTGGGAGAAATGGCTGTAGGGGTGTAGGAGGTGTGCTTTATAGAGGCTGACACAACCAGGAACAAACCAAACTCTTCACTCAGTTCCTGCTCAAGCAATACAAGAAAATCATAGACACTTTACTGTGCACAAAAATGTGTATCTTCAGCCTTCATCTGCGTGTGATGGAGTCACTTCTAAGCAGATATAACCTCTCTAGAAACAGCATAAAAATAAGTTCTCATTTCAATGTTTCCCTGCAGATCCTTTCAGGACTTGGCACGGCAGATCGACGTTGATTATGGCACAGTAAGGGACTCTGCTGTGTACGACTACTTCAGAAACAAAGGCACCAACCCTTTGGAGCAGGACAGCACTTACGCGGAGCTGTGGAGGACCATCAGCAGGAACGACGGCCTGGACCACTGTGTGTCCAGTCCCTCAGAGGGCATACGCAAGGTCAGTTTGCACAATCATGACAACATGTGCCAGGTTTTTTTTCTGCCTTTTTTCACACAAAGGGGCAAAGCAAGAACATTTCATATGAGGAGGTGGGAAGGAGACTGTAGAAGGGTGGCAAATGAGAACAGCAGGGTGGAAGGTCTTTACAAATAAAAGGATAAAAAATACGTATTTCTAACAGTTTTTTTTTTGTCAAAAGATTCCTTTTGTAATTTTTGCAATCCTTAAAAACATTGCATTGATGATTTCTTAATCTTTTTCAATACTAACCCAAAAAATTGGGGGTGAGCAAATGTTTTTTGTTGGGGGCAGCTGCAACCTCTTGCCCCCTGTAGCTTCGCCCCTGTAGTTCCTGCAGCTGGAACGCTGAGTATTTCTATCAACATTTCCATCAACATTTGGAAACAGGCATTTAACTCTGTACCCAAATGTGATGATGTCACACCAAAGGTCACAAACTTGAAGTCCTAAAACAGACAAAGCGGTTGCAATGCTGGTTCATTTCTCCTGTCGAAAAGGACTAGACAAGTTCAATGTAGTTTCTCAACAAAAAGGGTTATACATATAATCTGTCATACGTAGCTGGAACATAGTGAAAAAAACTCAACACGTCAATGACATGTAAATGCAAAGGTTGGTATCAAAAGGGGAATCTGCTGTAGTAGCACATTTCAATACCAGCTAAATTACTTGACTTTATCCAGGTACCAGAGCAAATCATGATGTTCACTAAAACTTTTAAATACATATAAATCAGAGAGGTCAGACTCCAGGCTTAGAGAGCCGGCCTCCTGCTGGTTTTCCCCAAATTCTGCCTTATCTGCTGCTGATTACCTAGATCAGGTGTGTTTGGCCAATAAGGAGCTTCAGTGGCAGGTTGGTTGGGAAACATGTGGGGCACTCGCAGGTCCTCGAGGCTCGTGATTCTGACACCCCTGATCTAAATACAACATTTGACTCAAAATACAAGTGAAACCATAAATGGTTAAAAATACTTAAGTATGAATTTCCTTTTCCTTTTGGCTGCTGCCTCTACTCTTTAGCACTGGAGATGTCACTGGTGACACCTAAATTACACGCTCTTTGACATACCGTAACTCTTTTATCAACATGAATCAGCTTTTTTCTGTGACAGAATCAACATTGATTGTGTAAACAGTTCACTACTGTAACGTGTTGGACATCGGTTCAAAACTGCTTCCCTCCGCTTCAGCATCTGCTGAAATTACATTAAACTGAGTAAACAGTTAAAAAGTTACAATAGCTGAAAGAAAACATAGAGCTAAAGCTCCTTTGGTTAAAGATTGTCAGAGAGCCATCGGCCTCTACCGAACCCTATCCTTTGACATCCGTCTTGTTCAAACCGACCACCTCTATGTTCTCCTTCATAACATCCATTCATCTCATTACTGGTTTTCCCTTTAGACCTCTTTTATGGTAGCTCCAACCTCAGCAACGTTTTACCAACACCATCCCTGTCCCTCCTTTCACAGGTTCAAATCATCCTTTTGTTTGTTTCCTCAAATGATCAAGTAACTTGTAGATTTTATCCTCTTTATCAGAACTTTCAAGTTATTTTAGTATTTTTGCTTACTTTATTTGCAACATTGAACACGATTTTTTTGCTCATTTTTTATAAACAACTTCAGCAATCTATCTGATATTTTTGCTCAAGGAAACTTCTACATTTACAGGACTTTTAGATGAGTTGGCTTTGAATTTATTTTTGTGGAAACATGGGCATCTGTGAAACAAAGGGTGATTCTGTGTTTGCAGGCCAAGAAGAGTCCATATGCCTTCCTGTGGGACATGGCGGTGCTGGAGTACACCGCTCTGACCGATGATGATTGCACCATCACCGTGTCTGGGAACAGCGTGAGCAGCAAAGGCTACGGGATTGCCATGCAGCACGGAAGCCCCTACAGAGATCTCTTCTCCCAGAAGTAAGTCAGCCATTAAAACAGACGTTTGTGAATTCCTGCTGTTGGGGCAACCTGAGCATGTTATAAAGAGGTTACACACTGAGGTAAGCAGATTTACAGCTTTGATCCAGATTCCAGCTAAGACGAGGACAACAATGACCTTCATGGATCTATTTGTTTGCAAGTCATCAGAATGGAGCGGAGCAGGGAGTTTTTTGCCCGCCCAAAGTCTTTCTCCCAAAAACGGTCCTTTTTAAGCGTCATTTTTTTTCTGCTCCTGATTCATAACAATTTAAATAAAGAAACAGTTCAGCAGGCTGCAGTTATGCTATTGTGCTGTTAAGAAGTTAGTGATGAAGATGGCTGGATTGTTTTCTTTTGATCTTTAAATATTCTGATGGAAGTGAGACATTTCACTGCAGCTCCCGACTGAGACAATTACTGCAGCACTTTCTAAACATATCCTAACAAGTGAGCATGATGAAACAGTTCAGAAGAGTACATGCAAAAAGGACTTCCTGCAGGTGGCTCTCTCACCATCAAATCAATAACAATGCTTCGTTTAATTAAGGTCAGATGGAAAGAGCTGGCATTAAGCTTTGGTGTTGTGAAACAAACAGGATTATTCATGGTGGGAATGAACACTGGAATACATTTGAAGAAGCCTCCAGATCAAATCAGCAAGCAAATAATTGAGCTTGGTCTTTTTCCTCAAACCCAAATTGATCCCTGAGGGGGAAGATAAATCATTCAAATCACTTAGAAAATCTCTTCCCGATTACATCATGCTTTAGCTCCTCAAAATGTAAAAATGTTCTCACTCATCTCATATTGATTGGCTCAATATGAGACAAACAGAGCTGGGGTTCTTGGAAGATCTTTGTGATGTTTGCAAGTTTGCAACTACACTTAACAAAAAAATAAACACAACACTTTTTTTACTCTCATTTGTCATTAGATGAACTCAAACATCTGAAACATTTTCTACAATCAAAAATAACATTTATTTCAATATTGTACACAAATGTGTCTAAATCTGTGAGCACTTCTCCTTTGGTGAAAAAAATCCATCATACCTCACAGGTGTGCCTTATCAAGATGCAGATTAGACAGCATGATTATTGCACAGGTGTGCCTCAGACAGGCCACACTAAAAGGCCTCTTTGAAATGTGCTGTTTTGTTTAATTGGGGGGCTCTGGGGGTTCACGAAGCTGGTCAGGATCTGGTGTGACCACCATTTGCCTCATGCAATGCAGCACATCTCCTTCACATAGAGCTGATCAGGTTGTCTAGTGGCCCATGGTGGCGGTGGAATTATGGTAAGGGCAGGCATATGTTATGATGTAGAACACAGAAGCAATTTATTGATTGGCATTTTGAATGTATAGATGAGATCTGAGGCCCATTGTTGTGCCACACGTCCAATAACATCACCTCATGTTGCAGCAGGATCATGTACGGCTCCATGTTGCCCGGAACTGTGCACAGTTCTTGGAACCTGAAAATATCCCAGTTCTTGTATGGCCGTACTCACCAGACATGTCACCCACTGGGCATGTTTGGGATGCTCTGGATCTGTGTTTATGATGGCATGTTTCAATTCCTGCCAATATCCAGCAACATAGCATGTGGACCAATGTTCCACAGGCCACATGGGGGGAATGTTACCAGCCAGAGCAGCCCCTGGATGGACAGTGGATGTACAGACCCTTTACAAATAATTAGAAAGCCTAAGTGAGGGGTGTGTGATTTTTTTCCCCCCACCAATTTGATCCATTTTAGTCTTTGGTTCAGTTCTTGGAACTGAAATAAATTGTGTTATTGTTCTGCTCCCAACCATGTGAACCCAGTTCCCAGCATTACGCTTGTGTTAAAGAAACTTTACTCTTGTGTTGGAGTTGCTCCACTTAAACTAATGCAGTTATGAAAGTGTAGAAGCACTTTTAAATATATTTGTATTTGTCAATGGAAATGAATAAAACAACATAATATCATTAGAACTTACAATGTTTTAACTGCTTACATGACCATATCTTCAGAGTTTAGATTGTGATCCTCCAGGATTGCTATAGCATCATTCTGCCACAAGATGCCCCTGTTCTTCCTTATTCTGGAGCATGAAAGCTTGAACTATATGACCACTTCCTAATGGGATGACTATATTTAAAAGAACATGAATAAAACTGCCTTACTCCATTAGAAGTATATTGATGGTGAAACGCAGTTTTGACTAAATCATATAAAAATAATTCCAGTCACTACTGCACAGCTCAAGAAAACAAAATAAAAAAACTACTCCACAGCTCACTGTGGAGACTGCACTTGAAGAGGATTCTGGAAGTTAACAACAATATGGTAAATAGGACATTAATAGCACTTAAATGCCAAGAAGAAGAAAAAAACCCTTCTTCTCGTCGCTTACAATTGAGACAAAATGAGTCTCAATTACTTGAATAAAGCAAAAATCACCATTTAGATTTTTAAAGCCACAGTAAATCATTAGCTGCATATGAGACACATTAGTGTGAAGTCACCCATAGAACATGCTTTACTTTCAACGAATTTAAGTTTACTTGCCATTTTTTCACAATCCAAACGCTGCCATGTTGAAACCAGACACTATTATTGTTTGGTTCAAATCAGTCTGAGTCAACACTTCCATGGTAACCAGTCTCGCCAATCAGGAGTGAGCTTATTGGAAGTCCAAACCCCTCCCACTTGGAAGCGGGCAACACTAAATCTGTCAATCAAATGTTTTGAATGATCATTGTGGGAGGCAGCAGGTACCACCTACTTTTATTGAGGCATCTGATTGGTCGGTTCATAACTTGAATATCTTTGCACTTCAGAAAAAAAAAAATCTCCATCCTCTTTAAATGTCTGTTTTAGCAATTTTGAATGAAACATTGTTCATCTAGTGTTATATTTAAGTCACAACAACGTAGAAAAGGTCAAGTGGCAATTGCTCTTTTTTTATTGGTGAAGCTAAACATGCAGTTCATGTGATAGGACGAACTGTTTGCCCGATGAGGTTCATTCCAGAGTGGAGCCGGAGTTTTCTTTTTTCAAACCGGTGTCGTGGAAATGTTATTTAATAAATAACAATAAAGATATTTTTCCTCTGTAAGTAATGATTATGTGTGTTTAGCTAGCTTTTGTGCGACTGATACATCATTTTTGTGATGCTTTTTTTGTGTAAATGGATAATCTTCTGATCCATGTGTAAATTATTTTCAAAATAAAAACAATTCTGATTTTTCCAGACGACAATCTGCTCTGTTTTTGATGTTTACTGTCCAAAAAGAAGAGCCTTTTCACATAAAGAAAATCAAAGTACAAACAAATGAACCTGTGAATGCACTGTGGTCTATTTTGTAGAGAACAGTGTTTATTTGCAGTTTGATTTATGTTGTGACTTCACATTAAGTCATTTTGAGTTATTGCCACAAGTGGTAACTGACATAGGTTTGAACCATCACATTCCTGGTACTTGTAGTGATCATACCAGATCTGTACGTTGCATATAGTGTAGGGAATCCTAAAACTTGCAACCAGATGTTGCAAAAGTTCTTTGTGTTTTGAAGTCAGTGAGCTGTGATTGAAACAGCTTCAGCTTTCAAAAGACTTCCAAAGAGTGTTCACTCAACCTGTTGTGCAGAAAGACCTGACGAAATGAACCTCGATGTGTTATCTGCTTCAGGATCTTAGAGCTGCAGGAGAAAGGCGACCTGGACATTATGAAGCAAAAATGGTGGCCCAGAACTGGACGATGTGACCTAAGCAACCACGCCACGACGCATCCTGATGGCCGCTCCCTCAAGCTGCACAGCTTTGCTGGCATCTTCTGCTTCCTGGCCGCTGGCTTGCTTCTTGCTTGCCTGGTGGCTGGCATGGAGGCGTGGTGGAACAGCAACCGCTGCCGGCAAGAGCAGCCGAAAGAGGTGACCAAGCATGGATGAGTTGGTGGGGGGAACATTCTGCCACACTTTACTTTAAGAATCCAGGCAGAACAGATATCTGATTTAATGGACTCAGAGAACCCTGGCCCTAAAAGAAATCACCAAAAACTAGGAGACTAAACTCAAACTTGGATTTTTTTTAGGTCCTTTTTTATTTGATCCGTTCTTTCTCCACACTTATTTCGATCACGTGAAGCACATTCCAACAGCACTAACAAGCATGTCTGGAAAACAGCATCTTCTTTCTTTTTCCAGCACCAAACAATTTAACATGGTCAGTCTGAGAAAGTTGTATTTCCCAACTTGTCTTGCATATGTCACAAGAAACCACTACTTCCTATCATTTGACAGATTCATTGTGTCTCCAAACAGAAGAAAACAAAATTGCTTTTATCCAACACATTGAAATCGACTGCTTCTTTGTCCAACTCACCCAGTTCTATAAAAAGACACCAGGAGTTGCAGGATAACTGTGATAATCCTGAAGCTGAGGGATACAACAGACTGCCACAACAGTTTAGATGACTCAATCAGAAGAACAGCAGTTTACCGCCCTGAGCCTGTCCAGTGGCACGACCCCCTCCAGCACTGGAGTTGTGGGTTCATTTGCCCTAATTGTAAAAAAACAAAACAGTTAAACTAAAGCTTCAGACGAGTCCTTGCATGTGACGTCACAGCGCTCGTAGAAACGCCCTCTCCAAAATTTTGGGAATCAAATGATGGAAGCCAAACTGAGAGCTTTTGTTTCTATTAGGATGTAGTCCTATTTATTGACCAACTACCAAAGTATCCATAATACAACAATTCCATGAGCATCAATAGCATGAATATTGCAATAACAATTGATCATCCACATGGTTTAGCCACCCTTTCTAAAGAAAATGATTGACGCTGGAACCGGATAAAACCCAAAAAGTACCTATCTATGTTTCATTTTAGGACAAGTAAAATGCGTAACCAAAGGCGTTTCAGACACAAAATGAGTCTGCTGACATCTGTAGGCTGCTGCCCTTATGTTTTGAGTGCAGTTACCTTTCGGTTTCTGTCATCCTCCTGTAGAAATCCGTAAAACTGAATCTGGAGTTTTTCTGTTGTGACAACAGCAAGTCATGTGTAGTATAATGGTATTTCAAGGCTAATTCACGACATCAAAGTCACAGATTTGACCCGTCGGATGCATCAAAATAGTGTGTGCTCGGTAAACGGTGCACACATGTACAGCGCTGTTTTACCTTCCATGAAGGCCCAAAGCGCTTTACACTCACATTCACACACTGATGGCGGCTCCGCTGCCAAACACTGGCGCCAACATATAACTACCAGAGGCAATGTGGGGTCTGGTGTCTTGCCCAAGGACACGTCGACACAAGGACAGGCATGGCCAGAACCAGCAAGAGGTCGACCGCCCTCCCACAGTCGCCCCATAAATGTCTCCAAAGTGTTTCATAGCTTCAAAAACATAATTCCTATTGGAGGTGAAAGGAACACAACTCAAAGTCACAGTTGTTTTAGCAAATTAGTCGGAATTCCATTCTGGAAGTATAAAAGATCAAACCTTCATTGACCAGTCCAATTCTCATTGAGTATTAGCTGTGTATGCTGTGATAGTTGAGCTTAAATCCCAGTAAAAACAAGGTTAAGGCTTTTTCTGTGGATCCATAAAGTAAAGTGTGAGTAGATGTTCCTGTTGAAATAATCTGTGTGCAGCACCTCCTTGCTGTCTTTGTGTCACGTCTGACCACTGATTATATGTCAATGTGAACAGTCGTGTTCTCTTTCTCCCTTCCCTTTCTCTACATATTTGTCTCATTTCTGATTTACACTTGACTGTCTATGATCTCGTGCAGGTCACTAAGGATTACAGACTGACAAGGGTTTCTGCTCCATTGACATATAATGAATTTACAACTGCTTCATCGGAGGGGAGGAGGGACATTTGGACAGACAGAGAGAAAGGCTGGGATGAAGCAGAAGCTATTGACACAGGTCAGAATAGAGCTCCTTCATGACGTCCAACAAATTAAACATCTCCATACGTCACCAGGATCCTTTATTGTCTTTCAAAATTTGAACTCAGACGTGTTTCTCATACAGACATGAACATAGTTCTTGATCTGTTCACACTGGGAATAAAAGCAACGCTTACAATCATCACTGAAATCCCTTTAAAATGAATAATTCACAAAATTAACATTTCTTAATTAAAATCCACCAATGAAACTACAAATTGATTTTGAGTTGTTATTTGAGAAAGTCATGAAATAAATGAAGCTTTAGTCACAACAGCCCTTATGGGTGGATACCGTTGTCTGCAAGTGAAAAATGGGCGACCCTGTATGGGGGGTGCAGGTGACCCACATAAAATGTGGTAACATTGTAGGCCAGTCAGTGAACACGTAGAGTGAAAATGTTCATTCACATTTTTTCCCACACTGGCATGCTTTGGGGCAACAGGTCATAGCAAACACCTTCACAACATGTTGGGGTACGTAGGTAAGAAGCAGGCACGTTATGTCGTATTTTCATCTCTTAAACCTAATAAAAACTGCACTCTGCGCAGGGAGGCATTAGTGCTGTTCAAGTGATACCTCCACACTCTTTGTGATCTCCCTAACTTAGAAAAATGATGACAGAGTGTAGTTTGCATGGACGTCCTACAGGAATTTTATGAGCAAATGCATACAATTTCACCTGAACACCCCATGCATGAACCATTTGCACAAGAGTGGCGTGCATGACATCATCACCAGTATGTCATTAGTGCACGTAAGTTCCATCATCTTTACAATGACTTCATGATACACTGTTCCATTTTTCCAATACTAGATACCATACAAAAAAGTGACAGTATATTGTTTAAAAATCAAAAAGCATCCACATAGAGGGATAGAGCATTCAGGAGCTCGTTATTCCTTTATAACTGTCTTGTGTGGTCTGATTGTGATGTTTTAGTGATTTTTTTCAGAGAAATCTCAAGCAGCTTCTGTAGTTGTAAAGAACTCTTCATCTGTACACTTTGGAACTCCCCTTCCTGATCCTCTCAGTTGCAGATGCTCTTCAGCTCATTCTACAGATGAGGATTTAGATCCGGTTTTATATGTCTTTAAGGCACTAAGGCTCATTACCATGAATGTGCTTAGCTGAACATTTTGTTAGAGAATTCTTCTGCGATAGCTGAGCCTCCTCTGCGTTTCGCAGTAGGGAACTATGTCTTGGTATATTTCATTTAGCACCTGTGATCATGGAAGCATTCTCCTTGAAGGCTTAAGTTTAGATGTCCAAGTCTGTCTGTATATGATTTCCTTCCTACAGTGATGTCCTCCCAGACTGTTTCACACGGACTCTACTTTGGCTCAGTGATGATGGTTGGATCTGACCTGGATATCGATCTTTATTGTCTTCAGTCTTAATATCTTCAAAATCTGTGCAGCAGTTGTCACAAGAACATCAAGAAGCTTGTAGACCACTTTCTAAACATGACCTTTTACATGTTTGTGTAAATGTTTTTTTCTGAGTCAGGCCCTCCTTCTCTTCCTGTGCTGAAGTTGAGTGTTCAGTGGTACAGTGTTCATGCATTCACAGGTGTGTATCAGTCAGTCAATTAGAGGGCACACCTTGTCTAACAGGGCAAGCGCCTTACGAGATCTGCTTGATTAGTCTTAAATGAGCTTTTTTACAACAATCCAGAAGTAATATCTACATTTTATTGTTTTGAGGTATAGAAATTGTTTCCTAATGTTTTTTTTTAGTTTTTATGTTAATTTAGTGATCACTGTAGGTTTTACTGACATGACATGAGGGGCGCCTGCAATTTTTTTTTTTTTTTACATGTACTGAGCATCAATAGCTATGTAAATAAAAAATATATTTGCATAATTTCTTATGAGTCAGAATAACTGTAAAAACAAAATTTCTAAATTAGGGATCTGCAACCTTTAACACGAAAAGATGTATGTGGGCTTATTTCTCACTGACCAAAGCCTTGGAGTCACAAATATTTACTCCAACCTTGTCTAATTTACATGAATAAAAAACACAATTGTAACGAGAAAATAGCAATTTCTTTATTATAATATTATATATGTATATTTTTTTACGTTTGACTGAAACTTAATAAAAGGTTTCTTCTGGCACATTTAGTATCATCCCACTGACCAAATTTACTCCAATGAAAAGTACAATAAAAAGTGTAAGTCAAAAAGGCATTTTCTCTTGTTACACTACCTTAAGTTTACTCTAGTGAGCCATCATCCCTATTCACACTTTATGTACCTCTACTGTTAACCTGACCAAGACCAAGACTTGATTGATTCAGGATACAACAGAACAGTTTCTAATGCCTTAGTCACAACTGTCCTTAAGAATGGAAACAGCTTGTTTGCAGGCGGCCCGCACAAATACTTAAGTCATAGACCACTCAGTGAATCTGTAGAGTGAAAATGTTCATGCAGGCTGCTGAGGGAAAGAGGTCATAACAAAGAAACATAAAAGGGAAAGTAAGGGGGAGGTAATTGAGACGCAGACACGTCGTACAGACTTTTCTTTTTTTTTTAACCCTACTAAATCCTGCAAACTGAGCAAGGGGCCCGTTAGTGCTGTTCAAACGATAGTATGCCCCTTCTCCACAACCTGAATATTAGGAATTAGGATTGTAGAAATGAGTTTGTGTGGACATCTTACAGGCTTTCCCACATAAAATACACACCCAGTGCATGCAGTGTTTGCACGTGGTCAACAAGGAGCCACTGTGTGCATTTTACTAATGACCATAGTGTGGCATAAGGGCATCGTACGACAGCATCACCCATATGTCATAAGTGTGTGGAACTTACATTCCATTTATCAATACTTCACAATACACTTACACACAGCACGCACAACAATGGTCCTTTCCATTGTCATGGCATCCCTTAAAAAGACTGTACGAGCCTCAATGGAACTGAAAGATGCACCTGGGAGGTCAAGCTTCCGTACGGGTGCATGTGAGTAGGGCGCAAGGACTGTACAAATGCATATGTTTACCAACTCCCCAATGGGCCGCTACTAAATGTTGTACAAAATACAATTTATGCTTTAAACTCTTGATGTGAATAAACAGAGCGATGAGAGAAAATCAAACAACCAACATTATTCTCAGTATTTGAAATCTGTAGGATTTCTGGAGGAATGGAAAGTAAGCAAGGCCTCTTAATTTAGTTTGATTTTTGATGTAAAAAAAACTTTACACAGATTATCTTACTGTTCTTGGTACACCATAAACCTAACTTATCTTCAACTATACCAATGCTACGTAATCCCTACTTTTAACAACTTCTATTATTTTATTTTTCTTCAGCCAGAGAGCCACAATGGAGGGGTAAAAGAGCCACATGTGGCTCCGGAGGACTCAGGTTGCAGACCCCTGGACTAAATTGAATCAACTGATGTTGTTCTGGCCCCAACCGAGAAGCTGTGGGTAATGACCACTCCTAACTTTGACCATTTGAACAGTCCTCTAATGCAGGACGCTTTATTTTTAACTTTTAACATGAATAATAATCAAAGTTAAAAAAAAAGAAATTATCCCATTTGATATAAAGATGACAGAAGCTTTTAATTTCATGAAGACTTTCCTTTAAGTGTGTATTCCCACTGGAAAAAGGACCTGCGTTGGGTCTGTATTCAGACTGGGGTCTACCGGAGATTTCTGTTCCGGACCAAAGCTTATAAACAAAACCACAAACAGAACGGGGCGTGTCAAAGTAAAAAGAAAAGGGTGGACATGGTGCATTTTGCAAATCCCTGTCAGGATATTTCACTTATTCAAACCTTTTATTTCGCTGTCCAATTTTGAATGTCTGTATGAGGGCCAAGACGTTTTACTGCTGTTTTGATATGGTAGAGGCATGCTGGAAACCGGTCACTGGGGACGCTGCGACTACGAGGTACGGTGATAAGTGTCTGTGAAATATAGATGGTGGGAAAAACGGTGTGAGAAGCAATGAGCGTCACGTTAAAAGTTGTTTAAATGAGCCTGCATTCATTCGACCACATTTCAGCGAGTTGCTGTTGCATCACTGTTTCGTGTTTGTCCCCTAATGACCGGCCACTGTGGCTATTTTGGTTCAGTCGTTCTGGTCCCAGCATTCAGACTGAGGAAACTCAGAGCAATCCGAAGCTCAGTTCGATTGGAAAAGAACCAAGGCATTTTTTAAGGTGGTCTCAGTTGGTTTCCAGTCAGATGGTGCTCCGATTTGCTCTGAGTTTGCTTAGTCTGAAAAGATTCCATGCTCAAAGTGGTGCTCACCTGGACCAAAACGGCCACCATAGCCGTGCATTACGAAATGTAAACAGCAGGAAAAGACATGGACAAACATAAAGCAACAAGGAAACACAGCAGGTGGTTGAAGTGTTGGATGAATGCAGGCTCATCAAAACAACTTTTAACGTGAGACACACTGCTTCTCACTGTTTTCCCTACAATCTATACATCATTGACACTTATCAGGATACCTTCTTATCTGTCGTCTCCTCAGAAACGACGTTGCAGCACGCTCAGCCGCACCGAGTCGCAGTAAAAAGTGTTGTACCTGACCTTTCATCTTATCAAACCTTCACACTGGAAGGTAGACCTACAGACGTTTGAAATTGTTCAGTGAAATAGAAAGTTTAAAAACGTGAACTACCCCGACAAGGATTGCAAAAGGCAGGACTTCCATTATTCTTTGTCTTCTTGCTTTGCCCCACCCTCGTCATTACTGGTCAGTGACTGAAGAGATGTAGAGTCATTTGGTCTTGTTTACAGGCTTTGGTTGATAACAGAAATGTTAGTCAGTCAGCAGTCCGAATACAGACCTAACACAAGGTTCAGGACTCGACCCGGACCACATTAAGCAGACTTGGTCCAGTCTGAAAACACCCTCATAGTCATCCTACATTGTAAATGATTAAAATAGCTCAGCCAGGAAGGACATATTTTAGTGTCACAAGAGCTCTTTCAATTCCTGTGGATAAAGGGACTCAGTTGTTGAGTTTCTGTATAATTTGGAGTAATAATTTGACTCTCATCAAAGATGATGTGATGTATAAAGTAAACACCACTCCTCCTTTACTTTTCAATTACCAAATTTAAAATTTCTTTTTAAGAAACATGTATTCAGTTTCTTCTGGGTCTATTCTATCAGTGAGGACCCTTAGCAGGAGCGGAGATACAGGGGGGCAAGTGCGGACAGCTGCCCCAGCTCAAAAAGCTTTGCCTCCTTATTTGCCCCCCAATTTTTCAGTCAATATTGGGATTATTTTTGATTAAGATTAGGAATGCATCAACACAAGCTTCTTTAAACATTGCAAAGATACCAAAGGTAATATTTTGCAATAAAATTTTGAGTCCTTTAAATGACGTATTTTACATATTTCTTCCTTATAAGTATTTTTGATCCTTTGATTTGTAATTGTCTCCCATCTGTAAAAAATGGTTTAGCTCTGCCCCTGACATTTACCTTTCAAAAAGTGAAATTTAGTCTGACCAACGGTGTCAAGTCAGACAGTGATACTGTGGACTAAGAATATAGTTTAAAAGATGAACGTAGTTCTGAGGTCCTAAAGCTCAGGCCTGAACCTCCCAGAAATATGACATAAAAAGCAGACACTTGATCTCAGTGGTCCATCCATCCATCCATCCATCCATCCATCCATCCATCCATCCATCTATCTTCTTCCACTTACTGCTTGAATTGTTCAACAAGAGAAAGTCAGAGGTCCAGCGCTTTAAAAACCTCATCGGGATGGTTTATTTATCTAAACTTGATATTTCTATTACAAGTTATGAATGACAGGAACAACAATGTTTATGTGTTACTTTGATATGATGGACGCAAGATGGTTACAAGCAAGAATGTCGTGTGTGCTGTAACTCAGAGGATGTTAGCAGCTGCAGTACTGAGGACGTCGGCTAAGAAGGTTGGATAAGTGTTTAAAAAGTGTTGGAAAACAGTGAGAAGCAATGTGGATCATGTTAAAAGTTATTTTAATCAGCCTGAATTCACCCGACCACATTACAGTGAGTAGCTGTATCTTATCGTTGAACTACAAGCTACAAGCTAGCTTTTAGGATGACATCACAGCGGTGCTTGCTGCACAATGAGACACAGAAAAGCCTGTGAGAAGCATTTTCAGTGGTGTTAAAATAAAGGTTTTAACAATTAAACAGTTGGACCAGTTATTTCCTCTTTGATAACACGACAATCAATGCTTTTTTTTGTCATTGCACTTTGCTACTTTAGAAACACAAATACAAAAATTGTAAATTTGATTTTTTTTTTAATTTGTCATTTCTAAAATCCACCAAAAATGGGATCATTCATTTCATTAAACAGCCTCGCTGTTCAGCAATGTGATGGACAATTCTAATGAAACTTTAAACCTGCTTTTCCTCTTAAGCTAAAGCAAGTCTAATTTGCATAGTATAAATAAAATCTAAACTATGTCAGAAGTAAACAATAATGTGTTCATTTGGTTAAAAATCAGTGACATAAACAGCATAGTTAATGTGTTATCCAGCCATCTGAAGATGAAAAGAAAAGCTAATGACTAAGTTGAAGATAAAGTCTGTCTGGTCTTTTTGTCAGTGCTAAATTTCTCCATTAATTCTACTTGGACTCTGGTCATACTTTGATTTATAATCCAATCCAAATCAGTCCAATCCAATGTACAGTCCAGTTTTGTCACAACTGCCCTTATGGGTGGATACAGGCTGCCTGCAGTGAAAAATAGACAAATGAACTGGGCACACAAGTGGCCGGCAGGAAATATCCAGGTGATAGAACCTGTAGAGCAAAAATGTGAGTGAACATTTGGTTTTGCTGCAGGTCATACAGTGAACACTTATTTAATATGCAAGGGTAGGTAAATGTGAAGTAGGTGAGATTGTATGTGTTTTTATTTTTTTTCTCCCCAAATTATGCAGGCTGCACAAGGAGTCTATGAGTGCCGTTCATGAGATAAGTGTGAGCCCCATACCTCCAGTCTGTCTGTTTGAAATTACATTTAGACAGTCATATTGTAGTTTTTGTGGTCATCCTATGGGCGTCCTACGTGCACTTACTTCTCATGTCCACACTCCATACGCCTAGAATTTCCCCATAATCAGTAAGGACGTAGTACTTGCACATTACTACTGACTAGAGTGTAGTTTGCAGTGCATGCAGCTTATTTTCATAATACACCTACTAAAACACACAACAATGGTACATTTAATTCTCAACTACAACCCTCAAGGTGGCCACGTGAGCCTTTAGCGTAAGACACACCTGCGCTCCACTCATGTTTGAGTTTCAAGGTTGGTGACTGTTTGACAAGACAAGAAAAGTTCAGCAGGTGCTGCAGAAAAGTTACAGGAAAAAAAATGTAATGTTTCTTTTTAAAAAAGGCCAGAGAACTGACTTAAATTTAACATTGTGTAGCATAAGGTTGGGTATCAATCTTTTTTGTTTTGCTCCACAGCTAGCCGTGTAGCGATGGAAAACATCGTCCTTTTTTGTCCCAGTCTTGTCTGAATTGAAAGTTCTGGTACATCATGTCTTATGTCAATATTTCTGCCAAAAACGGTTAGTGTTCCCATCTCTTCACAGCAGTTCTGACCAGACAAATGCGAAAATGTACATTTAACTTTAATGATTAGGAATAGAAAGAACTTTACGCAAAAAAGTAAAGCATAAAAGTGACAAATGTGAGTGAATTTAAAGTTATTACATGCCCAAGCACACTTAAAATCTGAAATGTTCATCAATGTGTGACTGATTGTTGGATGTTTCCGGCTGTTTTTTATTGCTTATTCTATCATGAAATGTTCCTCTCCATGGAGACCCAAAAACACTGGGTGTGGTTGCTGCACCCAACAGAACCCATTTTGGTCAATAAATGTCAAACACAAAACAAGGACTGGACTTTTTTAGAGGCACAGTTTTGTAGATAATTTATTTGTTTGAACTGCTTTGAGAGAGTGTCCTCCGTCTCCATAATTTTGATATAAGCGGAATGACCTTTTTGACTAGCAGGCTGAGAGATTTTGCTCAATGAAACACGGCTCGTAAACTCTGACCTTCTAGCAGAAACACCAGTTTACTGTGTCCCAACCATGGTTGGTGTGCTTGTGCGGCAGTCATCACACTGTGTGTAGTACTAATTTGTTGGTAAAAGGTACTTCAAGCATACAAAGTTGTTGAAACTTTCAGTTAAAATTGCCAAAATACTGTATTTCAAAAACAGCAGAGCCCTCTATTTTACACAGTTGCAGATGCAGCACACAGTTGTTTTTACTGTAAATGTGTAACGTGTGTGTTTGTGTATCATTGTATACCTCTGTGTGTGTGTACTGTATGTGGGTGTAAATGTATGAGTGTGTGTATAGAGGTGTGGTTAAAAAACCCATTTGTGACAACAGAATAGTGCATTGAACCGGGTCCAGTGCTGGAGTCAAACTGATCTGCCTACTAAACAGACTTTTTTGTTGTAGGCTGGTCTTTTTTGTAAATTCTCCATCAATGTGATCGTGATCATAAAAGAAAAAAAGTTCAGATCTCACTTGATATGCAGCTCATGCTGGGCTCTGTCCTTTACCTTCACACCCGCAGTGCCAAAGCAGATGTGGAGGAGAAATCATCTGGCTGTTCACTGAAAACCCACTTTGATCAATGTTTGAGTTATTTTCAAAGCGTTCTCATTGGTCTTTTTATTATGATTATGACGTTTTAAACCCAAATAACAAAAAAAAAGTCTGTTTTTTAGCACATAGTGTCTGCAGGGTGACAGGAGTTCATTATAAATTCACCCCCCCTGCTCCCCTTTCCCTCCTTGTTGTTGAGAGCTTTCTGTTTACGCGCTCTCCTGCTAGCTTAGCTTAGCGGCGCAGCAAAAATGTCAAGCAATACTGGAGTTAACCAGAAATACAAATTTGGACTGAGTCAGATTCCAACTTTGAAGAGGAAAATAAAGACATGCAAAATCTGTGTGTCAGAATAGATTGTTTCAATGTGACAAATACAGTCTTTTCAAACCCATTTTTCATCTGCTCCTAATTCACAATGATTTAAAGAAACACTTGTGCTTCATTTGTTTTATATATGTCCTCCATCATCAGAAATATGCCACGAGAACATGTTAAAAAACACCATTTTAAGCTTTGCATCCTAACAAGTATGCATTGCTGCATTCTGTGGAAGTGCAGCATTAGCCAGCATTTGAATGATCTATCTGTTCTAATAGTTACCAAACTGCTGTTGTGACTGAATCTAGCAAAGAGAAGATCCACTGATAGTAGTTCCAGTTGTGTGGGGCAGCTGTGAAACAAACCACAACTGGACAGTTTGGCTCTTGCACTGCATATTTCAGATGTGTCTGTGTGACGTCGACGTGCACTCAGTGATGGATTCTTGTGGCTTTTAGAACCAACAGGCAGCCAAAGTCAGAGTAGCACCAGTAGAAACCAGCCTGTCACCAATTTCATCTTTTGTGTCCCTCCTTCCCTTACTCCTCCTACCCCCACCTCCCCGATCCCCACTCCTGCGTCCTTAGGACAAAGAGGTGAACCTGGAGCAGGTGCATCGGCGAATGAACAATCTTTTGGACGAGGACTTGGTTCACAAGCAGATTCCCGGCCCCTCTATCGAGATCTCTGCGCTGGACATCAACAGCCAGGCTGCTCTGGTCCAGGGACCAGAGTCCATGCGGGACTACCCTCCCTCGGGCCTCGCTGTGACTACATTCCTTCCCGGGGAGAGGGCTCCACCTCCTCATCATGGGGGGACCCTAGGCAGGACGCTGCCCCTGTCCCAGGGCCTTGGCAGCACCACACTGCCCCTGCACCACCCACTCAGCAGCACCAGCCTCAGCGGCAGCCTGCAGTGCAAACACAGGGCCCCCAACGGGGGGCTATTCCGGCAGAGCCCTGGCAAGACACCCATGCCAATGTCCTACCAGCCAGTCTCTGCAGGACACATACCCGAAGCCATTGATGCAAGTCACAGTACATCCATTTAGGGGTAGGGTGGGGGGTGGGGGCCTGGAATCTGGACTTGGATCCAGGTTCGGATGCGACTTTGGTCAGAGAGTCAAAACACAACTGTACAAAGTACAATTTTTTTTACCATCAACTGAAGAGATGTCAAAGGACAATGAAAGAAAAGAAACATGGGGGCTGGGGGTCATTTTTTCCTGTACACAATTGTAAATAATAAAAGAATTAAGTGAGGTTAAAGTGTATTTTGAATATTCTCAATTTTAAAGTTGACTTAAAAAAACAAAAGAATAAAAAATCTCTATAATTATCCATAAACACTGAAGTGTTTTGACTAGGTCAGTGTATTTGTAAATGATGTTCAGTTAAAACAATGAGGCAGATTCATTGTGATTTTTTTCTAAGTCTCCAAATGAAAGTCTGTTCACAACTCCTCATGTAAACAATACCCATGATGCACCACTGTTGGGACATTTTGTTAAACACCTACTGTTATGCACCTCTGTACCATTCTTGTATCCAGTATATCCTTCTCATTGGTCAGAAAATATTTACCCTTTTTTTCTTTGTTTTGTAATAAATATAAAATAGACATGCCTTCTCTAACTGAAGTTTATTTTTTATGTCTGTCTGGCCAGCTCTGTTCAGTCTCTTTTACTGAGGTGAGCTCTTCTGGCTTTTTCATTTGCATTCGTTTGATTGAGAACTTGAAGTTGCATATGTTGTAAGAGCAAGAGGATTGTCAGTGGTCGTCATTAAAGGAGACACCTGTTTATCCATCCATTTCATCTATATTATCCAACTCGTTGGCCTTGTGTTAGTGGGCTTGTGAAACTGGAAGGTCCCGAGTTCAAATCCCTGATTGAGTCATACCAAAGACTCTAAAAGTGAGGCCGGATTGGTGGGTTCACCACCATGTGGTTCCTGAGGGTGGCCATGTCTGCAGCTCACTGCTTCCCCAGGGGATGGGTCAAATGTGGAGAACAAATTTGACACACCCAGATGTGTGACATATCGTCATCATCATTCATTCATGAATATTTTTTTTTTCACATACGGCAATTGGAAGTAAATTGAGGCATGAAGGGGGTAACCAGAGTCTTAAACGTTGCTAATCTTTCAGGTTTTTTGACCTGATATGTGTCAAATCTGTAGCTGTGCGTTTCCTGGTCACAGTGAACCCCCCAGGACAGACAGTTAGTCCTGCATGGACTGGAAGGGCTTGGCTTGGCTGCATGCAGCTGATAATCTAATGCCAAAATCTGTTATCAATTTGATTTGAATTCACAACTCACAGTTTGATATATTTTAATTTGGTGAATGAAATTGTTCATATTTCCCGTGCAAAAGCATCATTATTAGATCATATAAAGTCGTTTTCTAATGTAGGGATATAAATTAAACAAAGATGAAGCATCATCTAAATGTTCTCTATTGCTTGATTACAACTGTAAAGTTAATGTATTACTAAGCAAGACAACTCAAAGTTGTGAACTACCAAAAATGCTACAAAGAAGAAAGGAAAATGAACAACTCATATTGGATAAAAATAAATTCCTCAAAACCCCCAATGTACTCAAGTTGAATAAATCTAAATATACAAATGGTCTTGTGACTTACAAAGTGAATTTCAATTTCTTTAAAGTAAGCTTTGTAAGGTCTTAGATTGTAGTTTCTCCTTATTTGCAATCCCTTTGAGAAATGACATGTTTACCCATCCGTCTGTTGGCTCACAAGTATTTGAAGAACGTTCTTTCCACAAACTCAGGACGGGCAGATGATGTGCTTTAACTGTTAAAGAAGAATTGGCTTATCTAACTCTACAACTACAAGTTTAAATAACGTTACATGTTTGAATAGTTAACAGGGATGTCAAACTCCAGGCCTCGAGGGCCGGCCTCCTGCTGGTTTTCCAGAAACCTTGCCCTATCTGCAGCTGATTATGTGGATCAGGTGTGTTTATCCAATAAGGAGCTTAAGTGGCCAGTTGGCTGGAAAGCATGTAGGACACTGGCCCTCAAGGCCTGTAGTTTGACCCCAGTGCAGCAGACGGTCTTCATCCAGATGAAACTGGGGGACAGCTGGGGGTTCAAGATGAGCCAGAGGCGAGGTCTACGGCAAGACAGGAGCACAGACGATCCGCCTGGAAAGAGGGATGTTGAATGAACCGCACTGCACCAAGCAGAGGTATGTTGAACTATAGAAAAAATAATACTGGATAAATGATAAAGAATAGAGAAGAGAAGTAAGAGAGGACAGAACCCCATACTCTCTACATGCACCATACTCTCCCCAGCTTCTAACTTCTATGGATGAATACTTTTCAGTCTGTTATTTGTATAAAAAAAAACAAAAAAAACTCTTGTTTAGTTTTCTTACCACTTCAAAAGTGTGTAGCTCTTTGTGTTGGTCTTTCACATGAAATTCTAATAAAATTACATTTAATTTGACGAGGGGTTTCCTCTGTTCCCTTATTGAAGAATCTGTTTTGTACTACAATGGTCGTGGGCAACACAGTTTCATAGATATTTTGGTATTCACTTTCAATATGGATTCTCCTTCCCATCTCAAGTGTAGGCCCACATCTCTGCAGGATCATATTGGTGTGATGTAAATGAAGTGGATCCATAGTCTTTAATGCCATCCATCCATCCATCCATCCATCCATCCATTTTCCCTCTGTTTCATCAGAGCTAGGTTGACAGGACTGCAGTCTAAGCAGCTTTAGATACTTTCTTCTCCTTGGACTCTCCCTACAGCTCCTCCACAAAAACACTACGGTGTTCCTTATCCAGTTGAGAGACATATTTTCTCCAGTGTGTTCTGCGTCTTCCCTGGAGTCTCCATCTCTCCTTCTGTTGGGACATGCCTGAAGCACATCCTCGGGGAAGGGTCTAGGAGGAGACTTCGATACCTCGTGGAGCAGCATTGCTGACCCTTTGCCTACTGAGCTCCTCAACCTATCCACAAGGAAGCGTCCGTCCATTCTGTGACAAAAACTAATTTCTGCTTGTATATCGAACCTAGTTCTTTCAGTCATGACCATAGGTGAGTATTGGAACAAAGATTGTCCAGTAAACTGATAGCTGTGCATTCTGAGTTAAGTGGTGAACTGAAAGGCTGAGTTGAAAAGAAAAAGAGGGAAATGTCACTCTTTGTGTAGCAGTGACGGCTACAATTTCTTTCTACAGAAACTCAGCTCCTGCTTTCACCTCGTGCCTTTTGCCTCCTACACTACTTTTTCCAGAGTAACTTCGGCAGTTGGAGTCTCTGTGTCTTTTCCTGTTTAGAGCAGATACAGTCATTTCAAAAATATGTTATTTAAATTATGGGGTATAGTCCAACTTACTTTCCCTACAGTAAAATACATGGATGAAAAGACTGACATGACACTATAAAGAAACTTTGTCATCAGTGGTGTTATAAATGTATTACAGAATGTATTGTGGATTGTTTGGATAACACTGAAAACCGGAATAATTTATTCTCCAAAATGAACAAATATTTCTGACTGCAGATGAAAAAAAGGAGAAAAAAAAAGGATGATTCCAGGTCTAAACTATGCCAGTCTTTTTAAATGAACCACAATTGACATGTTTGACTCTCAGCTGAAATTGAAGGCATACCAACTTTTTTCATCCATTTGTTTATTGGTCAGAAATCTCAGCCAACCGCAGACAAAATCCATAAACATTGATGGACAGCTTCAGTGAATTCTTACAGTGCCAAATCGGATTCAAAACCTAAAAACAATCTAAACAGCTAACCAAAGCTGGTTTCATATTTTAGAAATCACAAGCTAAAATGCTTAATATTCAAACAATAATTTAATAAGGGTTAATAATGTAGTATTGACCCTCAAAAACGTCCCAATATGAACTCAGCAGGTGAAGCGTCCATTTGAAAGGTTTAAAGTGCATTTTAAATGACATAATCATTAAGACAGAAGAACATTGCTATCAGTTTAGTGACTCAGATGTCACCAACTCACTGTAATGACAGCATTAGATCATAAATAAGAATTAATACAGCAGCATTAACATTTTCAGATAACTGCACAAAATTATACCCCAAAATCAAGGTAGACAGGAAATATCAAGATGCTTGTACTTTCAAACTAAAAGCATTTTCACAAAAAACTAAAATAAAATAAAGGCTTCAAACATGAGATGACAACAAACAAATTAAATACACTCTCTAAATACATTCTTTTTATCTGTGTCTTCTTCAAATGTGAATTTAGACTTTTTTTCCCATTCAAATCAAGAAAATTCAGAACAGGTATGAGCCAGGTCTTGCCTTTTCTTTTCCCTCTGCCAGCATGCATGCCTTCCCATTTTCTTTATCTGACCAACAGTAGTCTAGTTTCTATGGGTCACCTAGAGGTCAACAGGCTGCAGCCAGATCACAAGTGATCCACTGTATAAATTATGTTTTTCAAATGAAGATCCGAAGTGTTGATAGTTGTTAGTCTTTTTCACATGACAGTCAAGAACAGAGAAATCCTGAGACAAGACTATGTTTAAGTCTGCATCTGAAAATCATCTGAAACAGCAAATAAAAAAGAGAAGCGTAATGAGTTTCATAGTAAAAAAAAAGTGGAAAAGGAAACGATCTGAAAGTACAGTATGTCCTGTTATCTTAAGACTTTTATATTTGGCAACAAATAATCTTCTGATCATTAAGTGGTTTCGCTGCAGGATTAGTTTCTTAACTGTTCTTTTTCTTAGAAAGAAAGCTTCGTTATTTACTTTTTTGTGGAAAAAAAGTCCTTTTTGAAACCCCTATTAACTCCTTCTTAGCTGTTTCTTGGTTGCCCTTCCGTCTTGAATCTGCTAAGAAAAGAAACAGCTGCTGCTGTTTAGTCTGCCTTTCATAATTAAGCTTTTTTCAAAGAATTGAGACACGATTCTCCTGAAAGACCAGCATGTTTGATTTTTATCAAGTTTTTGAGATTGCCTGAAGCAGGAAATGAATATCAAAGGTGTTACTGCACATTCTTCCTCGTCTTCAGCTCTGTTGTAACTGTTTTATGAGTTTGTTGTGAATCTTATTGCATACACAATTCTAAATATGACAGTGGCTTTGAGTTCTATCAATGCGATGATATTGGGCTGCTGGACCATTAGACTCAAAGACTACAGTTTCTTTTTTTTGTTAGATTTTTTGGAAACATGAAAACAAGTCTAGTTTTAACAGTTTTTTTTAATTGTGAAAAATTGACTGGTGTGTACTTTTCAATCCTCAGACTCTTCAACACAGATTTCAACTGAGTTTTTCCTAATGCAAAGTTTTTAAAAGACTGATTCTCTCTGAGGGCCCTGCGACAGACTGCCAACCTGTCCAGGGTGCCTTTGCCCACAAGTTGCCGGGTTAGGCGCCAGCACCCCCGAAAGGGACAAAGGGGTTTCAAGAATGGATGGCTGGATGGATTCTCTCTGAGGTTTTAGTTTTGGTGCATTTGATGCATTGCTTTTATAATTTACTGGTGGTGACTGTGACAGGCTTTTGGTAGTCTGATTACTTGGTAAAAACATGAATCCTTCAACACACACAAACAACACACATGCATTGAGATGAACCATTAGTTTAGACCCTCACCTTGTTTTTGCCAGTAATTTTTTCACCAGTGAAACATATTGATTTCTAGGCATTCTAGGAAACACTTTCAATTCACCAAAAAGTTAAGAACTGCAGTGTGACTAACAGCAAGGTCTGAAATCTATGCCAATAAGAAGGAGGCGTGAACAGTGAGCACAGGGAGGACACGGCTGATGGTACAAAGCAAGGAAGCTCTTCAAAACAGAAGGCACGGATCCCTGTCTTCTTTCTTTCAGTTTGCTTTTCTTCACGCTAGTTTCTAGCTTAGACACGAAACAATCAGAGTACGTTTCCCACATCTTCAGTGATGTAAAAAAGCGGGAGGTGAGCAGGAGGGAGGAGCAGGTGCTTGCCGACTTCTCGATGGCTCTTTGGTTTGAGGAGGTGGAATGGATGAACAGGAGGTGATGGTCATTGCTTTGAGCTTTGCCCTTAAAATGTTTTTATGTGGGCCCAATGACTGCCCAGAAAACCTGGATTTAGGCGAAGTGTGAGCAGAGCTGGACGTGTTGGAAAGGAAGAGTTGGAACTTGGAGGGATTTGGGGACAGCAGGACTTTGTTGGAAGTTTCACCCGACTGCTCCTTCATGCGTATTTTTCTGGTATATCCTTGTCTGTGGCTTGTTTGGTCGGGATGGGAGGAGTAGAGGAGTTTGTCTGATGGGGGAGAAGGCTGGACGGGGTTACCTGGAGGCAAAGTATGGGTTGGTGCGGTCAATGTTTCCTGGGTGTTGAGGCTGGAGAAGTCAAGTATCTGAGACTGTAATGACAAAACAAAACCAGAAACCTCTGAATGTGCAGCAGAAACAAAAACGACTCTTTAGAAACATCTGACAGAAGCATTCTAGGAAGAAAAATCATCTGCACTTTAGATCAACGTGTGAAAGATGGTCTTTGGTTTTGAAAAATAATATATGCGATGAGAGAGGGTGAAAGGAGACAGAATGAGTTTCTTTCAGATGATTACTGTATTTTTTCCAGGCATAAGACCCTTTGGATTATAAGGTACATTAAACTAAACAGTCCTACATGACTACACTACCCAGAATGCCTGGAGAAGTCTACAGGCAGACTACTGGTCAGAAAGGTTGAGTTTAGCAAACTGGTATTCTACATGTCTGCCTTTATTCTGCAGTAAGGAGTCTTTCTACCTTTTTTAACCAATTCACAACTATCAACAATGTTCAGCTGTAACACAAAATACAAAACACACTTTTTCAGAACATGATGTTGGAAAACAGTACGCATCCACCGCAATACCCATAATGCTCTGACAATCTGTCAAACAGGCTTTGTAGTTTACTCAAGTCGTACTAAAACATTTTGACAGAAAATGCGTTTTAAAATTCATACACGAGGTCAACCAGATTCAAAAGTCCACAGGAAGTGTTTGAGGAAATGAAAGGTTTTTAACTGTGTGTGAATGTTCAGATGATAAGCTAGTCATTTTAGAGTCCGATCCGTGTCTGATCTGTGACGCTGCATATGGATCACTCTTACTTGGGTTGATCTACAGATGTGTGCATTTTACTGAAACACTGTTATGAATGTGCATCTTTCCTGTTGATCCTCAGCTTCATTTTGTTGTAACTCGAGCCCCCCCCCCATCTGTTTTTCACAAAAGAAACCAGAATGTGTCACATAGTCCAGTTCCACCATTATAAGGCTGCAAACCGGAACAGTTCCTCCTCGATTCCCATGTTATGGCCAGTTTTATAACAAAAATACAGTCTGGTGTTTAAAAAAAAAAAAGGATCTTAAATATTAAATAATAATAAAGATGAACAAATCGAGGGCCGGATATGATGTTCTGATACAACTTTTTAGACACTTCAGTGTATAATCTATCAATATATTTACAGAACGAAGATCAAATGAGAACATCAGCAGGACAGTCAATACTTCCAGACCTATTCTTCAACATTTTCTTCCCCTCAGATGATTCAGAACGTCTCCACAGAAAAGCGCTCCAAGTGTAAGAATGTGTTATTTGTTCCTCTTCGTAAAACACGAACCCTTACAGACCTGAATGTTTAGCATTGTGTTTGTAACCAGCAGCCTCCTGAAGAACTACTTTAAACACCATTAAATAAGAGATAAAGTGCAAACTGAAGTCACTAAAGTTGTGAATCAACAACAGATTGAACTCCTTTCTCTTCACTCTCATTAGTCATTTTATTTTGCTGATTAAGCGTTTCGTTAAAACTCACTCAACAGTAACTCATCCCTCATACAGATGTCGACAAACTCAGGGCACTCAACTGTTTAATAAAAAAAGAGATGGTCACAAATGAATGAAAAGTATTTGGAAATGATCCAATAAAAATTTGGTGAATGGATTCGATAACAATTGTCACTTTCAGCTGATTTTGACACTTCCTTAAGTTTCCAAGCCTTGAATGGATCCGCAGAGGTCGTTTCCCACATGAATCCAACAAGTCCTGACTTATTTCATTTCTATTTAGATGAGTGTGAAGCAAAGAGTGGAATGAGAAGGAAAACGGTACCGTACCACGCAGTGTCACTGAAGTAAATCACCAGGCTTTCCACTCCTGCATAGGGGCAGGGGGGGTCAGGTAACAGGGGAGATGACAGGAGGACAGAGCAGTTAGAGGAGCAGCTACAGTCACTCAGACGAGACGAATGAGGAAAATCCTACATCTATCAAATTCATCAGTTTATTCTTTAACTTAGGTCAGTTACAATATACCAGAAGAGCAAATATGAGGGATTCAAGTTAAATCTGATGATGATGATCAAATGCAACTAAAACTATGGAGCTTTACGTAGAGTTTTGTGGTGTCTGACCAGAGTCCAGCTCAGAAATCAAACTCCAAACAAGCCTCAATGTCCTACATGCTTTCCAACTTGCCTGTGGCTTTTTATTGGCAAAACACACTTGATTCAGGTAATCAGCAGCAGAAAGAACAGAAAAGAAATGAGGCCTGTCCTAAAGGTCAGGAGTCTAATAGTCATTCATTCATTTTCTAAACCGTTTTATCGCTTTCGGGGTCACGGGGCTGCCGGAGCCTAATCCGGCCACTCATGAACGAAGGCAGGGGACACTCCTGGACAGGTCACCAGTCTGTCGCAGGGGCTACTACCCAAGGAGTTTTTCCTATTCTACAAAGTGTTGCTTTTATACAATTCGACATTTAGGCAATTAAAAAACAGTTTGTTAATAAATTTAAAAAAATAAGAGATGGTAACCAAACAGGTCAATTAAAAAAGTAAACTTTAACATTTGACAAATACATGAGATAAAAAAGAGTATTGTTTTCAACACTGTTCAGAAATATCCTAAAATCCAGGATTAATGTCAACAATCCTGCAGCATTTCTTCAGCTGCTGGAGTCAAGAACCTTAACCATTCAAACAATGAGATGCTTCCATAATAGAACTAACTGATGCCCATTGAAGCCAGCCTGCAGCAAGGATCGAAGCCCCTTTCAGGCTTAAGTGAACTCAGCTGATGAGTCTAAAGATGAACAATTTTAGCATCAGAAAATATTTCTGAAAAGAAAAAAATACTTTGCATGTGAAGAACATACTATTTTTGCTTTCAAAATCCAATCTTTGTCTTTAAAATGTTTTTTTTTTTTTTGGTTAGAAAGTTCATTTTTTGTGAGCCTGGTTAACATGGTGCCATTTCATTTGATTGTTTTCAGTTGTGTTCTCTTCTCACTTATCTCATCTTTGTGCTCTAAACTCTGAGCTTAGCATCAAAAAAAGCTCCACAAAACCAGCCAATCATAGAGGAGTTCATGTTGGTTGGTTTTTAGTCACTACAGTGCGACCCCGATGCCTCACTTCTGATTCTGCAGTTGTGGAAAACTAAATGTAGAGAAAAAAGAAATAACACAAGGTTGTTGCTGGGTTATTAAGCTAATACAAATATAGGATTTTTCTGGGACAACTAAAAAAAATATCAGATACATGGAATAGAATAGCACAGCATAGCATGTGCCGTTGCATTCGGTATGTCACATACAGAGATGAAATGCAGTTTGCATTAATCCAAAGAGCCAAAATGATATACAATGTGTGTAGGATAAAATATACTATTCATATTATTAATAGTACTACTATAAGTATCAGTATTAGTAGTAGCAGTATTATTTTAATGATATGTTTTCATAAATAACATCTAAATATCTATTTTTAGGTGTGGTCTGATGAAGAAAGAGCAAGACCAGAGATTGCAGCTGAAAACAATGATGTGAAAGGCCACTCGATGAACTCGATAATCATTGATTTTGCAACTAAAGAAAGCAAATATTTAAAACAAAGATTGGATCTAGAAAGTAACATACTTATTTCACAATTAATTTAGAAAATGTTGTTTTGAGAACAGCTTTGTTGCTGTGCAGCACAAAGGTTGCACCACAGAGACAGGATGGTTCTCTTGTTTCTGTCATGAGCCACAAAGACTGATGGGATGAAACTGAATTTAAATAACAAGCGTGTTCCAGCAGATATCTCCAAATGAAGAGGAATCTATGTGTGCATGGTAGTCAGAATGAGAAGCACTAAGGACTCAAATATGTGACTCACTTTCTCTAATTAGAATGGAGGGGATGCTGGGTTTGGGCCTCTTCCTGAAAGGTCTGGAGCGCTGATACTGCCAAGGTGGAGAGAGGAAACTAACAGGAGGAGAAGCCTTAGCAGGAAAAGAGAAGAACAAATTGATAGACTGAGAGAGAAATGATTTTCACCGTCCAGAAAAATGGAAGAAGAAGAAAAAGGCTGTAAAGCTGAATTCTGACCATCTCATCTTTAATGTGATATGACCCTCACAGGCTGGAACCAACAGGTCAACCCCTGTATGGGTGTGAGGGACTAAGACTTTCACAACACCACTTTCATTCAGGAAAATCTAACTATACTATCAGAAAATCTCAACATGGACAAAAAGTGAACTCCTGTGCTTGATGAGCCAGATTCCGTTTTCTCACTTCTATAGCATTTCAACTACCTGTTGACTTTAAACTGTACCATCAGTCCAATCTAACCACTTCACACAAAACAGAACCTATTCAACTCCAGAAGCAAATTCATAGCAATTATTGCAAAAACTAAAAGGATTTTCCTGAATAACTGTTTTGTGAAATCCATTATAAATAAAAAAAAAAGAGATTTGAAAGAGGTTTGCTGAAACATTCACTGCTCCTTTTCTTGGAACTAAGAAGCCAAGCCCCCCAAACCATCACACGCTCCACTAATCTTCATAGTGGGAATAGTGCAGTTAGAACAGTAGAGATAACTACCGTATTCTTCTGGCAACCATCACAACCAGACTTGACCATAAAACCCTATTCCTAGACTGAAAAAGGTGCTTCCTCACGTTTATGATCACGTCTCCATGTCTCAAGAGTGATGAGTAAATATTTCCATCAATGTCGTTTTTATATGTTAAACCATGTGTCCAGGGTTCAGTTATAGCTTATAACACAGGGGTCTTGCTAACCCTTTAACATCTGAGGTGTTGCCAGTAACATTAAAATAACAGGCTCTTCGACATACTGTAACTTATTGATCATTCAAGTTATTAATGTAAATCAGCTGACTCTGACAGGAAATCAGCTTTTCACATCAGCTTTGCGCCCATATGAAACTTAACATACAGCATTATGATAAAGCTTCTTTTCTCTGCTTCAGAACAGCTGTGATTTCTATGTAATTAACTACGTAATGAACTACATAAACACTACGGTAGTTGAGAGGATGTAACCAGTTTAGCTGAAGCTTCAGTGTATTTGCGTTAAAGGTGTTAAAGCGTTTCTGATACAAGTTTCTCTTAGAAGATTTAAGAGTGTTGTGCATTTGTTACAGCTGCATGTTGCGGTTAAGTGATGTTAAATGTGTGGACTGCATTGACTGTATATCAAACTGGACAGAGCGGTGTGAAGTCACCCATAGAAAATGCCTTATTTCTGGCTCCAGCGAAACAAAGCCAATTCAGTTGCCATTTTTCCATGATACAGATGCCGCTGTGTTAGAACCACGGTCCAGGTTGGTCTGGGTCAGTGTTTCCATGGCAACTATTGTGGCCAATCATGAGTAAGTTTGCTGGAAGTCCACACCCCTTTCACCTAAAGTGGGCTCAGGAAAATCTGTCAGTAAAATGATGAGGCGGGGCCAGCAGGCACCACATGCTTTTACTTGAATAACTTGCCCTTTAGAAAAAAATATCAAAATGTTTTTGGATTAATAAGATGATTAAAAAAGGTAACAGACCAAGAATGGTTATTCTGACCAATAGAACGAGTGAGTAACAGCTGTTTTTTTCTCTAGAAATCTAAGGGATTTTGGTTTCTTGGAGCCAGCTGGTACTTCCTGTTTGGAACACGAGCGGGGAGGGGTCGCTCAGTCCAGTTCTCCATATACAGTCAATGGTGGATTGAAAGGCAGGTGTGTGCTGGTATATTTTAGATTGTAGGTGTGAGGACGGTGTGTTCTCACCTTGCTCTCTCCCCATGGTGTCTGTAAGGCCACACTTTCTGTCTGCTTCGCATTCGTCTGCGTGTGCTGATCCACCTTTACTGTCTCCTCTCTGCAGCGACACCCAGTGGTCTCCAAAGAAACTGTCTGCGCACCAAACAAAAACACAGATGGTATCTAGTCTCTTTATTGTAACTTTGAAAACATGATGTTATGGTTCCAGTGATGCTGAAGGTATATTCCATTTGTATACAAATGGAACAGACGCAATAATGAAAGAACAATCACACAAAAGTTCAGTGTGAGACACACCAGCTGCAGGGTGAGCTGAGCAATGGTTTGGTCTTGGCTCTTCAGTTCCTCCCGGAGCTGCTGCACTTCCTGTAAAAGAGCCTGAACCTGAACACAAGCACATGGTCCACACAGGAGGTCCATGCAGGAGGATTAACAAAGAGCATTTTGGGCAATGTAGGATAACAGCTGGAACAAGCAGAACCTACTGACCTGTGCGTCAGAGCTGCAGGATAAGTCATTGGGCTCTGGACTCACAGTGTCTGTGGTTAGAGCGTCTCCTTCCACGTCTTCCGTCTGTAAAACACAACAAGCGCATCACTAAAGACTCTTTTAAAGAAAATTAAGTTTAAAATTGCATTTCTGAGTATTTCGCTGTTCAAAGCGTGAATCACAAGCCAATAAAAAATGACATTTAAAAATGTCACTTTTGTGGCGTAGATAATATGCTGGAGAGGCAAGAGTCTCCCTGCTGAGCAGCTGTGAGCTAGCAGGAGAGAGTGGCAACAGTCCTATCCACAACTCACATGTCAATTTCTAGTGGACTACTGCACGCACTGCAAAAAACTGTCCTAGAAAATGACAGTTTGTTTAGTTTTAGCCAAAACCTGCATCATCATAATTAAAAGACACCTGGGAATGCTTTGAAAACAGATCAAAAGAAGATCGGAGGGACTCGGTTTTTTCTTAACCCTTATGTTCTAGTCTTACCTGCAGCAGTAACCTCTGCAGGAACTCCAGCTGTGATCTAACAGCAGAGCAGTCTTCAGCCAATTCCTCCACATCCACACTAAGAGAATTAGGGGAGAGATTAGGTGACCTGCAATGTTCTGCTAAACAAACAAGTCCAGACTTGAAATGTTTATCTTATTTTGAACCAATAATCATCACATTTTCTAACATTTGTGAGCTCTAATTATTTCACCCTATAATACTGGAGCTGTTCCCTGGCAAAAGCAAACAGCATACTCTACACAAACTACCGTAGATGTTTGACCATTAATGGGATTCACGTAATTTAAACAGATTTTAAACTGAGAAAAGCAGTTTTGTGCTAATATGGAACACATAACAGGAGTAAAGAAAAGCAGCTTCTCTCATGCTACGTTCACATCAGGCATGTGAAGCGCATTTAGCATATGGTGTTCACACTGGACTAGCAGGGAGGGCTTATTCTTCTACTTTTTCTACTCTTTACATGCTCACGTCTGCCACCTACAGGTGGAAGAAGCTTGGTGTGAACTCTCAAGCTAAGCAAGTTAATAATTCCAGCCGAGATACAAACTGCAATTCATTATTTCTCCTCCATGGTCAATTTTCAAACAATTGACACTTCCATGTCTTACATGTCACCAACAAATCAGAGTCCCTGATTGGTCAAAGTTCAACCTGGTTTAACATGCAATGTGCATTCAATGGCTGCATGTTTTGTACATAGAGCCCGATAATGGTCTAAAAAACCTGTGTAGCAACAGGTGAACATAGGAGTTTTGAAAGCAGAACCTGAGACGTGCTTTTACACACATTTAGACTTTTCATTGAAAGTGGTAGTATAAACACGAGTTGCACAGGATGGGGGTAGTGTAGCTGTACGTTGACTTCGCAAACATTTCACTACTGTAAAGTGTTTGCAAATCAGTGCAAATGCTGTTTTTCTTCACTAGTTAATTCTATAAAAGAATGTCAGTGATCAGAGGGGTAAGAGGGGTCAGAGGGGTCGTAGGAGCCACGCCCCTGTCAGTCTGCCCCAGGGCAGCTGTGGCTATATCCCTAGTTTATCATCACCAAATATCAATGAGGAATGAATGAATAATGGAGACACATTGTAAGAGCTTTAAGTGTCAAGAAAAATCCAATCCATTATTACCATTTGCATGAATGTAAAGAGTGTTATTCTGAAGCTAAAGTTCCAGTGCTGAAGGGTTCATATGCTGGACAGTTGCGTTACCTGGCAGGACAGAGGTCCAGAATGATCTCACAATCCTTGTTCTCACCCGTTCTTTTATTGCCCGGATCTTCTGTTAGTTTGCAGCTCTGGAAATCACTGAGAACACGAAAGAGCAGAACTCTGAGTGATGACCTCACAGCATTTTATCAAGACTTTCAGCTGATTCAAACAAACTACGCAGTTTTTTTCCTCCTTAACATTAGCATGTTAAAAAATGAGATGTTTGTCAGCAAACAGCAGAAACGTGTTGGTGACTTCATGTGAGAGGAGTTTTGTTGTACAAAGGAAGCAAACACGCTATGAACGCTGCTTCTGCTCTTTACAGTGCGTTCCAAATTCTTATGTCAATTGTATTTAAGCGTAAAAAAGATCAAATTCTTTGTTTTTTAACTAAACTCATAGATGATATTGTGTCTTGGGGCTCTTTGGATCATTGAAATAAATCCCACATACCTGTGATCATTAGCTTTACAGGTTATGTGCGTGTGAGTGTGTGAGTGTCTGTGTGGGTGGGTAGGTGGGGGGTGGGGGGTGGGCAGTTGACACTGGCAATGGGCCAATGAAGCTTCATGAAGCATTGTTTTATGAATGAAGCCTCATGGGTCTCAAACTCAATTTAGCTCAGGGCCACTGTCAGTAGAGTCAGGCTGAGGCTGGGCCACAACCTCAACGTGCATGCACACGTGCACAGCTTGTGGGTCTATGGGAACCAACGCCAATTTAAAAATCAGAAAAAAAAAAATCCAATCTTAAAAAATTATTTTAAAAACACAAATTAAGATGAACAAGGACCCTGGTGTCAACAAGTTGTGTACAACTTCTTCGAGTACATCACTTCTTTGGTTGTAAATTTGCATGGAACCTGGAGTACTATTAACTGTACTGTATTATTAACTGTACACTGTATACATAAACAAATTAAATATCAGTGATAAATGACAGTTTTATGTTCATTCAGTCTTCTATATTTGCTGTTTTCAGATTTAGACGTCCTTATTAACCCTGTTCAATTTTACAGTTCTTTAACCTCCTTCAAAGGGTTTTTCTTTCCCATTTCTTACTGCTGGACACTTCCAAGAGCTTCCAAGTGCCACAAATTACTTTAGAGTAGCTGTCACCCACTCCGATATTTGTATAGTTGAATTCAAACTGGGGTTGGGGAAAGAACGGCGCTGTTCACTGAAGGTCGGAACATGCGTTGCACATACCTGAGATCAAAGAAAAGTCAGAAAGTCATCCATGTGGTCTACCCAATCATTATGTGCACATGCGCAAATGTTAGGTTATATTTTGTCTATGTTTGTTGTTTCAAGACTGTAAACGTTTGAATTCATTATCAAAAAATGTAAATTAAAAATATTTGAAAAAGATCATTTCCTGGTAGCTTTTTATTTTACATTAAGGAATGTCGCCTAAATGCAAATGTTTATAGGGTTCAGGTCTACGATACGTGACAGAATGACAGACACACGGTTTGGAGTCATTCTCTATGTTTGATCATTTTTATTTTTCATTTGTTGGCTACGGGAAAAGAGGAGACGTGATCACGTTTTACTCTGAGGAGATACGACGGCCTGCTGCAGGTTCAGCTGATAATAACATGTCTGTGTTCACAGAGGTAACAAAGTGTCAGAAAGTGGGGCTGGATCCTCTTAACTTGGGGAGTAAACTGCTGTCAAACAGAAGAAAACATTTGTAGTCCGATTGTAGTCCAGTGCAGCATCGTGCGATCCTGATCCTTAATATTGAATTTATGATTCAGGCACATTTCAGCATCATGGTTTAAATCCAACCCCCCCAAAAGCTTTTTTTAGAAGACCAAACATTTTTAAATTAATTACCGTAGTGTGAGCAGCTAGAATTATGAATGCCTTTAAGACATAATAAAAGATTTAATTATCGCTGAAATTGTAGTCCTGAATGTCAAATATTAGTGGCTTTTAGTTCATCCTAGATAGAAGATAATATGTGTAAGAAATCCACAATTTAATTTTCCATTGAAGATTTGACCATTTAATTATTCATGGCATAACTATTCTATTTTTTTATTTACTTGATCAAGTTTTTACTGTAAAGTTTATTCATCATTGTGTGAATGCAAATAAGGAACTGAACTCCACGGCTCGCTTGCAGCACATAACTTTTATTGTGCAGTAATGATAAAGTATATTTCTTATTCAATCTGACACAAGTGTGGCTCACATGAGGAGAGATTTCCTCATGAGCTGTCGCAGTGCAGACAGATAATCGCATTACCTTTGGTTGTCATTGTGGCTGTCCTGTGCCCCCCAGCAGAGCTGCCTTCTCATCCATGTAGCCATGTGGGACAAACCATCTTCGTCTAGAAATTGAAAGCAGCAAACTGCATAAATACACATTTTCTTCTTCCCAAAAAAACATCCATTTTATTCTGACAAATGACATTAACTTCACAATTGCTTTTGTTTTCATGCAGTGAGACTCAAATCTGCTTACAATTCTGGAAAGCAGTTTAGCAACACAAACCATGAAGGAAATTAAACAAACCACTTAAAGAGGCATCTTCTGGGAAGTCCGAATCCAACATGAGATCATCATCACCCAAATCGCAGGAATCCAGGTTATTCAAGATGTCCTGAAGATGCATAATTTAAGAAAAGATGTCAGATGTTAAGTGGACAGGAGACGAAACCACCTGACCAAATACATAAATTCAGGATAGGTTTTATAAGTAATAACATTTTAGATTTAAAAGTTTTCAATGTCTCCATAGACAGAGACTTGAAAATATGTAAAGTTGAGCAGTTATGTTAACAAAGAGTCCTAAATAAATGATTGAACATGTGACTAATGAGCTGGAGCACATGAAAACATACAACAAAGAATCTGCAAATGTTGGTTATTTGAATGACCAGAAATTAAAAAAAAAAAACAAAAAAACTTCACTTTGTTTACAATATGTTTGTTAAAGTTTAATGAGTCAACATTAACAAACACTTATAGCTTTTCTTTAATAGATGTAACATTAAGTCTCAATAAGTGGGTATCACATGTTTTATGTTGACAGAATATTATCACTTCCCACACACACAGCTTGTACTTTACAAACAAAAAACACAACTTGTTTGTTGGTTCAGATTTGGAATTCTTTTCACATCTCAACATCATTATTGAGTGCTGGTCAATCTATTGTGGCCGTACAAAGGTAAATATTTTACATAGAAAAATGCTGATTTCTATGACATGACATTTTTATATTTTATGTGTAAAAATGTAAAATGTAAAATGTATGTGTTCCTAGAACAGCTGGCTCAAATTGAATAATCAACAAAAGGATCAAACGTCCATCCAGCCATTTTCTACACACTTCCTGTTCAGGGACATGGGGTTGCTGGAGCCTAACCAGCATTTAACATGAAAATGACCCTGGACAGTTCCTCAGTCTCCCAGGACAAAACAGAGACAAAAATCCATTTGCATGTACAGTCACAACTAAGCGACAATTTAAAATAACTAACCAAGCCAACAATTAGGTTTGGAGAAAGTAGAGTGCCGAAGAAAAAGTGCAAACTCCACAAAGAGAGCCCAACTGGGATTTGAACCAGGGTCAGTGAGGCAAGAATGCTAACCACTACACCACCGTGCAAACTGGTTGCAAACAAAAGATTAGAAAAATAGTACTGGCTTTTTAAATCATAAAGCTCCTTTAGCAAACGTCAAAAGTAGGTCTTGGTTGGTCTTTCACATAAAACTCCAATGAAATATGTTTATGTTTGTGGTCATAATGTGGGAAAATATGGAGAAGTTCAAGGGGTGTGAATACTTTTGCAAGCCACTGTACTTTGCAAAAAATAACACTGGAATTTTCTTTTTTAAATTGAACTTGTTACTATGTGTCTTCATAAAACTTTGAATGTACAGCAGTTGTTTTAATCCCAGCATTAAAGCTCTTTCTTTTTTTTCATTAAAAATTAGCTGCACATTGAGACTTTGACATCACTCGTGTTCGGCTCTGATCCTGACTCCCAGTTTCTGTTTTTCATTGAATAAATTATTTACATCCCTGATACATAACTAAACTTTCACTTGAAAGTGACTTCTCCTCATTGAGCCGTCTCCAAAATCCACAAACAGATTGAAAGGAGTTAGTTAAAAGGTTAAATGAGGGTCTCATTGTGCCAGTCCCAAGCCCAGAAAGTGACAGAGAAACGTGTCAGGAAGAGCATCGATGGATAATCTTTGCCAAAACAAGTATGCAAATACGACGTATGGTTGCTGATTTGCAGGGGTGGCCTCCGAAAGGAAAAGCTGAAAGGAGAAAAAGAATCAAAAGCGTTTGTGAAAGAAAACGCAAACTGATCAGAGCAACACTGACACCTAGTGGTCATTTTAAAATAAAGCATAGATAGAATTTGTGTTGGAAAAAAATAAGTCAGAGCTGTTTAATATGTTATTTTTTTTTTTCTTTTTAAACTTGTCCTGTCCAATAGCTGAGCAATATGATAATATTGAATATAATATTAAATATAATATAATATGTTAGTTTCATGAAATCCCTGGCTCACGAATGCAGGAGCCACTGAGACCAGCAGCTCATCAGCAGCAGTATTACATCCTCCTTCAACTGCAGCTCTGATTCAGGTTTCAGCCTGCATGGAACGGGTGAGGTGGAGGATTTCTGATCTAAAGGCCAGATGTTTCGCCTCATGAATCAACACAGAAAAAACAAGTCTTTGTTCAATTTTGATGCTCTGACAGTTTCTTCTCCCTTTATGCAAAATGACATGAACACAGATGAAGAAGAAAAAAAAAACTACAACATAGTTATGCTCCACTGCTGCCACCAGAGGTAGCCACCAGATGACCTGGTTGGTCAAGACAAACTTTAAACATGTCAAAGTCAAAACGTGCAGTTTGGTGTTTTGTGAAAACACTAAATGTAAAACAGATGTCTGCCAGAGAGGACTGTTTATCACAGTGCTGTTGCTTGAACAAGAACACTAAATGTTCAAAGACCTGCAGATTAACCTAATTGGCTCGATGAGCTGACGAGGTCGTCGTCTGCATTGTATGGCATCACAGATACTTAAACGTGTTCTCACTAAACGAGTCCCCAGAATCTTCACATTTCTAATACATATTTAGTTCCTTGTACTCTGTAAGATGAACCTTCAATTCAGCAACGATTTTATCTAAAAATGTTGAGTTGTGGCGACAGACCCGACCTGAGGTACTGCGGAGCTGCAGTCTGGCAGCAGCCAAATATGGGCAGCGCAGCTAGAGAAACTGTGACGTTAACCCGTTGCATCAACCAATCCGGGACTCAACTTTGGGCATGTAAGGACATTTTCAGTGAAAGTGGGTAGAATACACATCCAATATGGTTGATCGATCCATAGTTCTCCTGAACTTCCATGGGTTTTTGGAGCGGCTACTGTAGGGGGAAGGCAGGTCCAGTCTAGAGATGGTCTTTCAGGGCCCGTGGAGCAGGAATGATCACGCTCACTACGCCGGTTACAGAGAGGTTAGCTGGCGAGCTGGTGGCGATCCGCTGCTGGATTGGTGAGACAGCCGGCTCAGGCCTTCTCAACTTCATGATGTTTTTCTTATTTTGATCGAGACAATAAAAAGAAAAGTCCCCTCATTTTGTTCTTGTTGAACAGCAAGCCTTCATACTCGGTCGGAGAGAGATGGAAACACCGCAAAAGCAGCCGTCCAGACACAGCTCTGGCTGCAGGAGTGCTGCTCACTGTGCTGGGAGAATCTCTGAATAATCTCATCAATCTCAATCTCATGTTTTTGTAGAACTCTTTAAAACAAATAAACCTGATCTCTCGTCATCCTCCATGTCTTCCATGTATTGTAAATGAGATCAATGCAGACAGCGCTCCATGTAGCGATCAGGCTAGAAACAGTAGCTGGTAGCTCCGCCCACACGCAGCTGGGGCGGAACACATTTTTGGACAGGTGGCGAGCAGAGAATTCGTTGCGCGGGAAAGGAGGAGGCCAATGCCAATGGCATTAGGTGTGAATGCAGTTTAATGATAGTTTCCTGTAAGTTGCAATGTGACAGTGAAGTTGCAATTGTGAGTTTGATCATAACCTCAGCTGCTTTGGCGTGAAGTCATGAAGTGGATGGTTTGGAGTTTTCATATAGTTAGAAGTTCAATCTGTGAAGTTTTGACCCTCATTAACTTTAGCCTGATCAGTTTATGTCAGTTGATATGTTTAGCTTTGTTCTGTTCACAAACATACATGAAAGCATATTAAACATTTGTATTCATTCTGTTTATCAACACAACACATTTAATGTCAGATGGACTGAAAACAAGTTTTCTAGTTTTAGTTTTGAATGGATAAATGATGTTTTTTTCTTCTCTTACGATGCTACTGACGTTCGAGTCACAGCTTCCAATGTGGTGGGTAGTGCTGTTGTTGGCATTGATGGATGGGGCTGAACCAGAGACCCCCAGTGGCTCCAGACCCTCCTCATCCCACATGTAGGTCCCTCCAGACCCGCAGCTATCAGAAGAGGAAAGGTCGAGGGACAACTCCATCTATGAAGCAGAAGACACAATGGAGACATGTTTGACAGGTTCATACCTTCACGGCTTTAAAAATTCTAAAGTATTTAGCACTGGGTCCCATGGTCACTGTTTTCATTTTGTAATCTTCATTAAATCTTCTATTTCAGTTTTTCTCAATGTGTCTTCTTTTTGGGGGTAATCTAACTTTACTTTGGCATCCCTCAACAGTACAAAAAACAATTTTTTTACTGCAAACCAAAATTTCGTCTTTATACGCAATTTCTTTTTTTTTTTATATTAAAACAAGAGGAGAATCTTAAACAGTGAAGAGTCGACAAACGATGAACGCATCAATCGTACATTTGCTTGAACTGAAGCAAAAAAGAAAGCAACTCATTTCAAAATGAATAATTTGATTATTAAACCTGAAGTGCCTGGAGAAAACTCGCACAAGCCCCCCAAAAAAGAAAAAGATGCAAACTCCACACCATTGACTGCATAAGAGAACTGGACTGAGTGACCCCTCCCCTCGGCCTGCTGGTTCCAAGAAGTCAAAATCCCATAGACTTCTATAAACAGCTATTGGTCAGTCATTCCCCTTTGTCAGAATAACCGTTCTTACTCTGCTAGTTTTTGCTCTTCATGGTTCTCTTTTTTTCACGATTCTTTCTGTAGTTCAAACAATAAGTTAAAGAATCAGATGGCGCAGTAAAAGTATGTGATCTCATATCAAACATTGAAAATTTTGACAGACTCTCTCGAGCCCGCTTTCAAGTGGTAGGGATGTGGACTTCCTGTATGGTGGGAGTAGTTGCCATAGATATGATGACTCAGACCAAGTCTGACCCTTCACTGCTTTTTGACGTCGTCTGTCTCGATCACGGTGACGTCCGTTTTACCAATAAAAGTGACTGAATTGACTCAATTTTATTGGAAGTGGAAGTGAGGCCTTATCAATGGATGACATCATACTCAGTCTGTCCAGTTCTGAGATACAGTCACACAGAATCCAGTCCACGCAGAAAGGACCCAGCTGGGATTTGAACCAGGGAACTTTTTGCTCTGAGAGGAGAGTACTAACTCCTACTAAATGTTAAACACAACACTGTAATTCCAATCAAATCAAAGAAAATGTTACAGAATATTTCCTGTGGTCATTGTGTTCTCTATAAATGAAGGAAATGGAGTCGAGTGGTTGTTCCAAAAATGAAATGGTTTAATTCCATAGTCACATGGTATGGAAGGAGTCAGGGATGGTGGAGTCCATGAAGTAGTTTTTTTTCACAATAATTCCAGATGTATTGAAGCAGAAAAACTGCTTCTGTACTTTTCTCAGACAGACATGAACTCATTCAGACTTTTCCCTTTTACTTAAACTCTCAAAGTTGAAGCCTTCATGGAAAAAAAAGTTCAGTATTATAGAATGAAAAAACAAGGATCTGATCGCGATTAAAGATTTCTATAGATTTGACAAAGTGAAGGCATCCTGTGCAGGCACAAAGGAGATTGATTGACACTGGTCTACAGGCAATCAGTGAAAGCACAAGCTAAACTTATGACCAAAACTTTTTTTTTTTTTTTTTTTATGTAAAAGGACAATTGAGAACCTCTAAACCGCTCCAAACACTTGGTAGACTCACCTGGTCATGGTAGTCTGGCTGGCTGGATCTTCTCCGACGGGAAACTTGGTTTAGGTCTCTTTGTTCACCTAAATACCAGAAAAACTATAAACTGTTAAACACTTTACCCAACACTAGACCCAAAAATAGAGGCTTGTAAAACGCACCTTCAACAGCTGTCCAGTTCATCCCATTTTCCAGGAAACAGAGCTCTGCTTCAGTGTTGCTGTCTTTGATCACAGACTTGTCCTCAAACCCGGTGCATGATTGGTCGAGTCCTGAGTCATCTTCATAATTTTTAGATGAAGACAAAAGGAGATCTACTTTTCCGTTTTCTATTTAAATAAAACAAGAACAAATAGTATCATGATAAGAATTATGCAAGTTGAAATTTAAAGAACAATACATGGATTCCAACTCTGTTTTCTCACCGAGGTTGTCGAGATCCTCTATGTACTCATGGCAGATGACATTTCTATCCAGAGACAACGTGGAGAGCAGCGATATATCCTCAAGCGTCTGACCTACCAGCGACTCTTCCACAGGATCCACTGACTGCTCTCCTGCCTCCTGGGCTGTTGGTTTGTTTTCTGTTGGAAAGCAGAGAGAGATAAGACTCATCCAGTGGGAGATGAGTTAAAAAAAAAAAAAGGGTCAAACCTGGTCTGTTTTCAGGTGTTGAAGGCATCACCCCTGAGTTCCTCTGTCTGTTGGATACTTGTTTGATTTCTTGGTTCCCTCTGAGCTCACCGTTTGGGGTCCCTCTAAGGGAGCGAGGCTGCTTTAGCAGTGATGGACGGGACAGCTTATAGCTTAAACCGGTGTTCTTGGGAGCAGGGTTAAACTTAGGCAGGAGGGGTTTTTTTTGGCCTGAGGAGAGAGATGGGGAAGGGTTGCCAACCCCAACTTTTCCTAAGCCGACACCACTGTGAACTCCGATGCTTTTAGGAATACCTGTGGGGCTCCCCGCAGGCGATTTCAACATGCTGCCTCTGGGCGGGGCCTGTTCAGATGAAGACAGAGTTCCTCTATGTGCAGCCCTGTTGATGGAGTAAGACCAGGTGACGCTGGGGGAGCGAGGGAGAGATGAGGACGAGGCAGATGACAGAGTGTGGGTGGGAGACGGCTGCTGCCGGACCTGGGTCAGACTGCGTGACTGAAAGCGGTTCTCCTCTGATAACCGGAGAAATGGGATATATCCGAGACTCTCAGTGGAGCGAGAGCGGCTGGCCGCTGGCTTCTTTAGGAGACTGGAACCAGATAGATGTCCTGGACTCACTGCAGGAACAAAACTTTGAGGCCGTCTCAGAGAAGAGTGAGCATCAGTTTGGGGTTTGAATCCTGGACTAGAGTTCAATGCCTGCTTTGTGCCTTTGGTAAGTCTGGATGGATTTGATTTGAAGTTCCAATATCCAGTTTTAGATCCAGGCGTTCTGATGTTAGATTGTGGAAACTGAGAGGACCTTGTCACAGTCTGGCCCTGCACTCTCACTGCTGACGCAGAGTTTTTGGTGTTGTTCTGCAACGTGACTTGGGATCCCTGCTGCTTCTGAGGAGGAGATTGATCAACATGGCCACATCTCTGAACAACATGACCCCCTTTTCCTCTCCCCCACCCAATCTCTCCACCTTTATCCTTGACATTTTCACCACCCTTCCGCCACTTTGTGGAAAAGGAGCTGGGCATTCTGATGAAGCCATTCAGTTTAGCTGTGGAGGGGGACACACCAGTGCTGTTGCTCACCACTGCAGGTCCAGGATGGTGGTAGAATCCATTGGTCAGGTGTGTGCTGCTGTTGGACAAAGAGGCTGGCGTTGTCTCAAGTTTGGGCCGCGAGCCAAACTTTGGAAGTCTAGAAACCATAGTGGGCATGGTGGAAGGCTCAGAGAGAGGATTTGACATCAGACTCCGCCCACATCAACATTACGACCCAGAGCCAAAGAAGCTGGAGAGAGAAAGTAAAGGAAGAGGTTAGACAGGTCAGAGGTCAGGACAACAAAGTCATTTTAGTTCAAACCCTAACAGACAAAAATGTATCAGTAGTGTTTTTAAAACAAAATCAAATAACTGGGAGCTGAAAACTGTATTTTGACATTTTAGACATGCAATTAGCAAAAAATATTACACTTGAAGTCTATGGCATTACGTATACTGTACAGCAAGTACAGTATAGACCAGTGGTCCCCAACCTTTTTCAGGCCATAGACTGGTCATTTTAATATTGTCATGGACCGGCCTGTGCAAGGATGACCTGGGCAATCATTTTTTAGTTTTCAGTTTCCCTCAACCTTTGAGGGTAAAGTCCATTTTCATCCTCCATAAAATATCTGCAGCTGGCTTAAACTTTATTTATTCACTAGATTTTGTGTTGGGACCAATAAAATGTCTAGATTTCCCCTTAACCCACACTGGAACGTTCATTGTGGAATTTACATTAATTTTAAAAAAAGACGCCAACTTCAACATATCCATCTTTTAAAGTATGACAGGTGAATAAAAAAAGTCACTAAACATAAAACACTAAATATTGTGAATTGTTGTTATTATGGTCTGTGGGAACAACTGTCACAACACATCAACATTTAGAGTAAACACTACTGGTTTTAGTTTGTTAAGTGAAGTCTTTTATTTTGAAGTTAAAGGGTCTTCTTCTGTTTCCTCTTTTCTGCCAAAATAACCTTTTCAAATACACTAAATTTTTGTCAACTTTTCTAGCTTAGGGGTTTCAACCTAGCAGTTGCTGCAGCCACTAGAAGTATGTAGCGACCTGTGATGTATGATGGGAATGAGTCAAGACTGACTCTGTGGTGGACAGAATCCAGTAGTTTTCCAAAAGAAAACACAACATGTAAGCTCACATTGACTCCTATTCATGCACAGGAACACGCATGTACATTGATGTCTGTGCAAAACACCACTATTTAAATCTTCTCAAGCAAACACTCGGCTGAATTCTAAGTTATGATATGCCAATGTCATGAAAGATATCACAACCAGTCTGCAACACACGGAATCAATCTTCATTTGAAGGAATCCAGATAAACCTAAAGTTGTAAGCAACATTAAAAGTGTTTTAAATGTTATGAATGCATAAATAAAATGATAGTGGATTTTTTTCAACCATTGAAACCCATTTGCAGCATTTTTCTAATTCCTTCAACTTTCTTTACAAAACATTTTAAATTTGAATGCGGTTGAGTCAAATCATCTGATTCAAACACAAATTGTGTATAATTGTTTTACTGTTAGAGTTTCTGCAACAACAATAAAAAAAACGCTGAAGAGCGCTGAAGTATGTGCCATACTTCACTGTGGTGAGAATCGCTTCTTTCTGAATTCATGGTAGGAAACAGCAGACACCTTAATGGTGGAACGCAGTGAAAAAATAATCACCAACCACTCGTTCTTTATACATACTTCTCCTGAAACTTTTAAGACAAGCTCAGATATATAGTAACTGAGGTAAATTGTTTATGAAAAATACATCATTTTGAGGGGAAAAAGAGCATGTTGCATGAGTATGCAGAAAAAAACATGAAGTCGGGGCATTAAGTAGTTGACAACATAAATGTCCTTTCTTTAGGTAATTGGTTTGAATATTAATATGATCCATAGGACACCTTTAAGAAAGAACAATCTGCAAAAAAAGAGGTTTGATTGAGATGATCTGATCTCAAGTCAGTGAAGGTGAATGGATGGTTCAGAAACTCTCCCACAGTCCACCAAAACATGTTCAGAATTCCCTTCATCTTATTCGGGGTGATGGGATTGCTGGAGTCAGTCCAGCTACAGCTGTTGGGTGAAGGTGGGGTACACTCTGATCATTTTACCTGCCTGTTGTAGGGCCACACAACCACAGTCACACCTATAGGGACAATTTGGAATATCATCAATTAACCTATAAAGTATGCTTTTAGACTGTGAAAGTAAACTAAACACGGAGGAGAACGTGCAAACTCCACACAGACATGTTCCACACAGGTTTGAAACCAGGGTCTTCTAACCATGAGGCGAGAGCACCAACCACTATTCCACCATAACTTCCCAGGAGTGTCTTAAAAACGGGTTTTGTGGGCTTGTGACACATTGTCAAAAAACACTAAGATGATCAGTCTTATCCTGCAGCAAGATGATGATTCTAACGTCATAACACTGACAGTCACCTAGGATTTGCAACCCTGCAGCCTGAGCACATGGTGCACAGTTGTGATAACAGAAAATTGTGCAATCAAAGCCTCTTTAGTCATCTACCTGCTTCAGGCAACGGCATGCTCAACAAAAGTAGGTATCACAAGCTTTTCTAGAAGCCTGCAGCACAAGATGGATATAAACAGAACAGCCCTGAACAGAAGGAGCTTCTAGAATTGAGAAGCTTGTGATTTTAACATGACCAAAAAGATTAGGACATTTGAATGTCTAAGGGATCATCTAAACAGACTGAACACCCTCCAGAGGTAAAGGCACTAAGACGTCTTTCTGTGGGCAGCTGAGTCAGTCCTCTGCTGACTCAGGTCAGCAGAGGACTGACGGGAACACGAAGACCCGACTAAAGCAAATGCTTATCACCATTTTTCCTGATAATCAAACTCCAAAGTTTACCATGTGAGAACATGACAGGCCTATCAGACTCCAGCCATAAATGAGATCACTAAATATTATAACTCACATGAATGCAACACGGGGAGAAAAAGAAAAAAAACAACTTGTTTTTTCTCTTTTCCCTCCAGAGGCTAAGATTTTTGTGTCGAGCATTCAGTTTTCAAAAAACCTAAAGGTTGGGAGAATTTCCTTCGTTTTGAATGGGATAAACATTAATCTCTTACATAACTAATCATATTAAGAGTCGCTCAGCCCTTTGTTTTGCTGAAACCCATTTCTGTGATTTTCTTTTGTTCTGTTGCACCTGATCTTTTCTCAGACCGGACGGTTGCCATTTCTCAAGAAACAGTTCATTGTCAGTGGCTCTTGCATCAGTGACCTCACCGCATGACAAGCAGCAGAAACCAGTGACATTCAGCAGGAACGAAGGAAGTCAGGAATGACGGAGGCCACTGAAGCTGCTAAACAATTAGCTAAAAATGCTAAAGCGCTTTGCTGATAATGTTTTAGAGCTTTGCTTCAAATGCTGAAGCAAAAAGGCTGATGGCTAAAACAGCTGAAGTAGATCAAAATGACAAAACCTTCAAGTTCCTTAAAAAATTAACTAAAAGTAATAGAAGAGTAGCTAAAATTAGGTTTCAAACAGTACAATGTTCCCTCATTTCTTGCAGGAGTTACATTTAAAAAAATAATCCACAATAGAGGCAATTCACAAAGTAGTCATCTTTTTTTTTTTTTATGTGAAAACAATCATTACAACCATGTTAAGGCTGTAAAATCCATCACTACACACTCCATAAAATGTTCTTGGGCAGACATGAACATTTTCACTTTTCTCTTGTTAAACTCTTAACTTTCTGACCATAGAAAAATAGATCCAGTATAATAGGTTGAAATAAAAGATATGATCATCATCAAAGATGAGTTGTACAGAAACTACCGAATGCTGTACATTCTGTACAGTATTCACAGCACGGAGGTCAAGGTCAACAGACAATCAGGATCTAGAACACAAAAAATGCTAAATTGCACTAAATTACCTTCGCAAAACTGTGAGAATATGAGAGCTGAAGCCTGTTATGACGAAGGACGACTGTAACACCAAAAGTTAAGAACAAGATAAGTAACAAATGGTCAAGAGCAACATTTAAATGGGCCCAACAAGTAATATAGTTGTTCAAAAAAATGGATCTGTTGTTGTAATTTTGTGCATTTTCTATCGTCATGATTGAGGACATTGTCAACCCACCGGTGTCTCTGTGAGGATGAAGTTACAGCGCTGTATGGAAAAATTCCACCTAAGCTCGTGCCAGTCGTTACCTAGACACACGCTGTGCAGACACACTTCACTCACCTGAGCTCAACTTTCAGATATTTTATAAAGGTTTGCAAAGCTTAGACATAGCAAATCCAACAAAAAGCATTTGATTTGTTTTAAGTATAAAATATTTGTATGAAATTGATCAGAAGTGTGAAAACGAAGCTCTTCTACTGAGCTGAGGAACCCAAACCATCGGTTCAGTGGCAGCTTTCACTTGCTTCAAATGTTCATACTGTTACACTTATCAAGATGATAGAGTCCTTGTAAGAATCCCAGTCCTTTGGGCTACAATGTCTGTTGGTTTCATGTCTTTAGGTTCAGGTATATTCTCACAAATGAAGATTAAAAACAAGGATCAGTAAAAATGCTCAGGTATGGGGAAGTTGAGTAAAGTTTGCCTCAGATTTGGGGTTCTGGAGGAAAAAAAAAAAAAAAAAACTTTTGTCCCACAACTTTAAGAGTAGAAAACTACAGACTGAGAGGTGGTCTGATTTTATTCCCCTCAGAACTTTTCGTATGATCTTGATTTTATCTTATCTTAGTGCAGACTAACTAATTGCGCACATGTGCCTGTTCACCTTTGCACAAACAGGATATGTGCATGTGTGTTTGCCACGTGTTTGCTTGTATGCATACACGTATGTGCTTGTGAGTTCATCTGTATGTGTCTACATGCATGTGTGTGACGGTTTTTCAAGCCAACAGGTACGTTTGTAGAATTGGAGTTTGTGGATGCGTGTCTGTAGACAGACTCAGCCCTTTGGCAAACATCTACATGTGAAAGTTATAATGATTAACAAGAAGAAATGCACAAAGATAACAAGAGTACTTAATTGCCTGAAATACAAAAGGGTTTTAATCAGTTTATAAGCCTCGTGTGTCTGAAGCTAGATAGCCCACCATGTAGCAGTAATGTGTCAAACACAAGAGGCCTTCAGCTCTTAGTCTAGCTTTGTGCAGAACATAGTACTGGATGGAAATTTCTTTTTTGTCAAGATGGTGGAACTTTTCATTTCATTTCATTTATTTATTTATTGAGCACCTTCCACCACCAGCCAAGGAAGCCCAAAGTGCTGTAGACAGGGAAAACATAGATTTAAAATAATAAAACAAAGAGAATAAAAGCATTAAAAGAATAAAACCATTGTAAAACAATGTAAAACTAAAAACCAGGACAATAAAAGGGCTAGGTTGATGCTAAAACACTGTAGTGCAGGAATAACTGTTTTTAAAACTCTCCAAATGTTTGACCTCTCTAATTGCTGGTGGCAACTGATTCCAAAGTTTAGGAGCCAGCACAGCAAAAGCACGGTCCCCCCGAAATTTTCGTTTAGATTCCGTTTAGAACTTGGATTACCTAATTGTGTCTGTTAAAAAAATCATCAAAGAGGTAACCAGTTTGAGTAATTTTTTACTAAATTCCAGGTTTAAGTTGTTGGTGTTCAAAAAATAAATTATTCCCAGTTTCATTTTCATTTCATGGAATGTTGTAAAGGTTGAATCAATAATTAGATGCTCCAGGAATATTATCCCTATTTCCTGCAAAAGCAGGAGATGTTATTTATTTAGTTCTTGTGTTTATAAGAATATTTCAATTGATTCAAAGGCATGTCAGTATGTAAAAGTGAGAAGTTTGATAGTTCCCACCAGGCTAATAATGTCATTCATGGTTATTAGTGTGTTTGAATTGTTATATTTGCTAATAGAAGATTGGGAATGTTGCTTAGAAAGCAATACATTCTCTGAATGAACACTTATTTTAGGATGAGTGTATTTGGTTTTTCTTCTTATTTCTGAAACTAATGATTCATAGAATTCAGCAAAAAAGAAAGGGATATAGAGGCAACTCTGGTTACTCTTGGAAGGACAAACCCGTTCCTCTGACAAATGAATTCCAGTTGAATTCTCCAAACCCACAGGAGCAAGAAGAAACTTCCAGTTCACCCTGTCAAATGCTTTTTCATGAAAAGTAGTGCAGTTTGCTCCTTTTTAATTGTGGCAAAGTCGAATTATGTGAACAAGTCTGTAGACATTGTCACTTGAGTGACTGCCTTTGAAAAATCTATTTGGACAGGTGTCGACTTAAATGAGAAGGTTTTTTCCTACTGTCAGTGAAATGAAAGTTCTCCATTAAGTTTAAAAAAAGGAGTGAAAGTTTGAAGGAATTACAAGACCTTTCTCTTGTTGCCTTAGTTACTAGTAGGTAGCAGTGATTGACTTTCCTGGATAAAAGAAACTATTTGATGAAAAAAAAAATGGTGCCAGTTGTTTCCAGAATTCTTTATCAAACTCAGCAGGAAGGCCATGAGGCCACAGAGCTTTGTTGTTGAGTATCAGCAACAGAACCCTGTGAAGTTCAGACATTGAGGTCTGAGTTTGTAACTTGATCCTCATTTAACCAAGGCAGGTTTAAATAATTGAGAAATAGACGGATACTTTGCCCGATAGACTGATTTGTGAGGCATAAAAGTTATAATTAAAAAAAAAACTTTTAAATTGTGCTATCAATTTAACTGAGTCATTAGTGACAGTTCCTGTCTGGTCTATACTAGATTTGATTGTTGATTTTTTTTTATTATTATTTCAGCTAGAAATGCTAGAATTATATGCATTTCAAATGATTTTGAGTCAAACTCTTGTATTTGAAATTGTATTTGATTGTCATTTCATTTCAATTACATTTCCTCAGATCTTCCAGATTGGGTTCGTGGAGTTGCAGCATATGTTTTCAGAGTTTGGAATGTTTTCTAATTCAGATAAATTATATTTTCAATATGTTAAATAAGACATTATTTTCCATCTCATCATTGCTTTTGCTCTTTCCCAAAGTCCCAAACTGCTGTTTCCCAATTTCACCCACGGTCACATTTTAGGAGCATTGTTAATTTGAAAAAAAAAAGGTTGTCTTTTTTTGAAGACTTGACTAAAGTCTTCATCTTTAGGCAGAGATGTGTTAAACCACCAGGTCGTACCTGAAGGTGTGAATAGATTCCCCATAAAATGTCATAGGAACTGGTGAGTGATTAATTATTGGATGAATGTCAGTGCCACTGATGCTTTTAGAACAAATGTGTCGAATATAAAACAGTCTAAACAGAAGTGTGAGTGGTGACCTGGAGAGAAGAAGGTGAACTCATGAGATCACAGCATAGCAGAGAACCTGATAATTCTTCTGCCACTTTAAAATATATGCTGACCGCCAAATGTGCTGATTTCCTGCTGTACTGAGAGCCAAGTTTAGGATCAAATTCCAGGTTAAAGTCTCCTATTACTGTTGTGGAACCAGAAAGTACTGACAGTGACAAATGTGGGTAAGGAGAAGCAGTCCTCAGTATTTGGGCCATAAATACTATCCAGACAATATTGTTCTGAGATATCAGTAATTGTGTCCTAAGTGGAAACTTTACATTTTTACTTCTTGAGACAGGGGCCACCTTTTGGAGTTCTAACACAGCTGAGTGCAGGGAGAGAAACTGTGAGCAGTGTAAAAGATGATTAGAATATCTAAATAGGTGGTATTCTGTAGTAAAACTATCTGCTTTTAGTTCATTCAGATGACTCCAAACGTTTAACTTCTTTGCAAACAACCTGGTTAAAGACTTGGCTATTTTTCGGACACCCCTTGTTTGCAACACAGCGCATCACGTCAGGAAGACTTTACAAACAAGTAAAGTGTATTTCTGGTTGATTCTCATTGAGTCTTATGATCCAATTTCCCTGTTCACCTGTATCCCCATCACAGAGACAGTCACTGCAGTGAAGTCTGCTTACAGACTCTTGATTAAAATGAGACAAAACTGACTAGAGAGCCCACCTCCCAACTACTGGAAGCGTGTCCCAACACCACATATTTTCATTTCAGAAACCACTTCCACAGGGCTGTGCCATGAGCCCCCCAGTCTGACCTCCAGTGGCCAACCTATAGATGGAGAAAAAGCAGAGAATAGCTCGTTTTCTACTCCCATACACCCCCTGGTTCAGATATACGGATTAAGATCAAAATACAGAGGCTGGAAACATTTACAGACTGCTTTCATTTCTGTGAACGACAAGCAAAATGTTTCCCTGAGGATGATGAAGAGAATAACTTGGTCTTCTTAGGCTGTTGAGTGATCAAAGAGGACAGGATGTCCATGTGGAAGTGTGCAGAAAGCCCAAATACTTGATCAGTACTGTTATCTGATTCCAACCATCCGCTACGGCATAATCTAGATGTGATCAGAACGTTGAAGCACAGAGCCGATGAAGTACCCCCACAAACTCTGGAAAAAAAGAGGAATAACAAGTGACTCAGAACGTACAAACATCCTAACCGGGCTTTGTCCAAACCACAATCAAACACACTGAGAAAGAACAAGAACCAAAATGAATAACATCATCCTGTACATTATTGATCCATTTGAGAAACTCAAAAGGATTTTTGTCCAGCACAATATTACTGTTCATTTCATACATTTCAACAACGTAAGACAGAAACTGGTGCAGCCCAAGGACAAAACACCAAGTAACAAAATTTACTGTTGTGTAATTCATCCACTGCAGTGAGGATCGCAACAAACATTTGAAGTTGGATTCTCTGCCCAAAACATGAAGTCCCCCATTTTTTAAGTTTATTTCTAATGTCTATCAAATTAATTCCCCCAAAAATAAAAATCAAAACCCATCAGTGTGTTTGATCCCAAAGTGTGCGTGCGTGCGTGTATTGTGGCCCAAGAGCAAAACAGCAGTGTCAAGTACCAGTTCTGGAAATAGCCATCAGAAAATTTGAAACCATTCGATTGTGACCAGTCCCTTCCAAACATAAGAACAAAGGGTCTGTTACCAAAGTCACGTACCTGCGGACATTTTGGGTTGACAACAGAATGAAGAAACTGCTTGACAAAATACACACGTTTGCAGATATGGTTGAAAATCCATAGATTGTGGGTTGAATATGATGACCAAACGTTGTCACAAAAAGAAAAAAAAACTGTTTTTGATGATGTAGACAACCCGTGACAAAAAAAGGAGCAACTATCTTAAGGTTGTAGTAGAGTCTGCATTCGTGTTTTTTGGTCATGGATGGAATACCGATCTTTTTAGAAGAGCAGCGGCCAGCAAGCAATCAACCTCAATAATGTATTATTAGCACAGTATAAACAAGTGGTGTAGCATGAGGAGGCCAACAAAAAAAAAAAAAAAAAAAAACATTAAAATTCAAGGTCTCACGTGCCTTACCATTCACATAATAGTCTTTATTTTAGTTTTCCTATCAGCATGAATCACAAGTCAAAATAATCTAGAAAATGTCCCCAGGAACAGTGGAAGATAAAGTGAGATCTGGAAGACTAAGATTATGGAAACAAGCCTGATGCATATCGGAAACAAGTTCTGTGGACCGACCAGGTTCAAATTGAACTTTTTGGCTGCAATGAGCAAAGGTACGTTTGGAGAAGAAAGAGTCCAGAGTTTCATGAAAAGAACCTCTGTCCAGCTGTTAAGCATGGAGGTGGATCAATCATGCTTTGGGCTTGGATGGCAGCCAGCGGCACAGGAAACATTTCACCAGTAGAAGAAGAATGGATTCCATCAAATTTTGGACTCTTAACTTGATGCCATCTGTGAAAAAGTTGAAGAGAGGATGACTTCTCTAAATGATAATGATCCTAAACACACCTCTAAATCCACGCTGTCTTTCATTAAGAGACAGAAACTGAAGGTTTTGCAGTGAACTTCCAATCACCTGACCTCAACATCATTGAAAATCTATGGATGGACCTGAAAAGAGCAGTGAGTAACAGAAATCTGAAAGAACTGCAAGACTTTTGGAAAGAAAAATGGATGAAGAAACCTCAAAGAAGAATGGAGAAACTCTTGGCTACAAAAAGCCTTTACAAACTGTTAGACTTGTACAAGGTACTAACTCTGCAGGGTGCCCAAACTTTAGCACACACCATCATTGTGTTTTCTGTTATTTTGAAAGGGTAAATGGTGGAAATAAAGCCTCGTTTGTTTTTGACGCATTAAAAGAATGTCTCATCTGTAAACTGATGTCTTTTAGAGATTTTTTAATCTGTCCTTGGGTTCTTTTTGCACAATAATAGAACCTTTTCCCTGGGGTGCACAAACTTTTGATCTCACTGTAATTGCTTATGGATGAACTTACTGTGTCAGTCTGGAAACCCGTAGGTGTGGTTTCTGATTTAACGGCTGCATTCTGGCAAGGTAGAAACCAGCCACAATACAAGAGCAACACACCCTGTTGCACAAACAGAAACCCTCCTTCAGATACACAATGTGATCTCACCACTAGACAAACGCTGAAATCTCATCAAGGTTTTCCTAAACCTCTCATAGTGGATCCATGAAGACCCCACCAACCAGCCACACCCCGTGATGGCACTTATCCCTGACAGGTTTCACACACTCGACCTGGCGTTTATAGTGTTTCTGACATCATGAAATATCTCCATGTTGTGTGAAGATGCAGGGAGTATGGTGACAGAAAAAGTGCCTCATCCCTCCAGTGGAAAACATCTGATTACACTGTGACTGGATCTTTTTTTTTTTTTTTTTTTGTTATAACGATTATTACTATTTTTGGTCATAAAATGTGACTGAATCTCTTAAATGTCCTTATTTAAAGTGAAGAATTAACATTGCTGTGTTCTTCACAGGCGAATTTTTTGTTCGTGTCTACTTCTCCATTTGCAATTTTTGGTGCAAAGACATATTTATTCGCCAACTTCCTGTTCAGATTCAGTAGCAGAATGAGAGCTGCGAACAGATCTGCCTGAGGAAAAGCAGGGAGCATCAATTATCTATCAGACCAAAAAGCATTTCTGAATGAAGGGATGACAAGACAGATGACAGAAATGAAGGGTACAAGAGAATAAACAGAAAACAGCCTGAATCAGGTTTTTTGAGTCCAAGAAGGAAAACAGTCCAAACAAATACTATGAATAACTAATACTCTTCATAATTTTAGTTTGCAGAGTGGAAAGCCATACTTAAAATAATGCCATTGAAAAAATGCCAAATGTTATACACCATCATTTTTAAGTGAACATTTAATATGTTTTAATTAACGTCAAAGTTGTAAAAACATCACTTAAGAAATGACAGGCCATGTTTGTTTCTGACGGTTAATATTTTGTAAAAGATAGAAATGTTGCTTTTGATAAAAACAAAGATACGTATTTTATTGTATTTCAAATTTCACTTCTAAGCCAGAGGTCAGCAGTTTCTGTAAAAAGTCAAAAAAGTTTTCTGATGTTTTAGAGCTAAAATGTTTCTCAAGGCCTTTACCATAAAAATCTAAAATCCTATTTTCAAGAAGCTCTTTATGGTTATATTTATCAACAAAAATGACATAAACTCATCGCTGTCAGAAGCAGCAGCTTAAGACGGACTAAAAATCCTTCGAAGAAAAGAAAAAAGATTCTGCATCAGCAATGGGGAAAGACCATCCCTCTTTCAGGGGGCAAACTTGGCCTCACCTGCTTCTGAGCATTTTCTAAACTAAAAAAACCCTCAAGAGCAGCGTTGGCACATTTTCCTCACAGCTGGAATTTGGAGACATTTTTGCCACAGCAAAACATCTCCTGTGCTTCCACCAATCTCAAAAATGATCTAGTCGTCCATCCAGACGTACTGAAACACAGACAGAACTCTATGGGTTTGGATCTGTAAGACTGAGTGACAAACGGGTTTAACAGTGTGGAGTAGAAGCAGTTGACAAAGATGACCGGACCTCTGCCAGACTGCAGCTCTGAATTATCCAGCACTTCCACTTAGTGGAGAACAAGTACACAGAACTTGAGGGTCATAACTGGAACGCCAGAATTCTCCGTTTAAAATGTAAATCGTATGTTTCACCATTGAACCAAACAGTGACAAAAAGGAATCACATCGCCAGAACATCCCAGTATGTTGATGTTGAAAGACTAATTTAACAGGGATTCATTATTGTATTACATTACAGCAGACGTACTAACCAAACTGAAAGTTCTTCTTCATTTTTAATTTTCTTCTTTTTTTTTAAAGTTTTACACAAATCTGTCGAATCGAAACAAAACTGTGACCAGTGAAAGCAAATCGTTGCATCCCAAGTTAGAACCAACACCTTGGTTCCAGCAGAAGCGAGACTTGCATCAAAGATACTGTGGGATCAATGGAGTTCTATTTAAAAGAATCTATTCAGTAAAAGTTAACCACACCCTTGTAATGAGACTAGAAAGAACAGAACCAGCTGGGCTCTAGAAGAACCTGGAGGCTTTAACCTCTTTACTGGATCAGCAGATCCATGAAGAACAGAATTGTTCTGCTAGACTTCCTTGTCCTTCACGCCTGGTTCTGATGAAGCTGACTGTTTCCAGCAGCATCCTCTGAGAATGCAAATCAGCCTTTTAAGCCCCTGAGTCTGAACCATCAGGCTGAAACAGGCACATCGTGTTGGATCTCTGCTCCTCTGATGTGAATCCACCTCTCTACGGCACACAGGTTCGGTCTGTCCCACAACTACACGCAGACGTGTTTACATAACACAGAAACAACTATGTGAACCGGATTCGACTGTCTACACAGCAAGGTCACACACCTGTCAGGCAGAATGGAATCAGGAAACCGAGCAAGGTCCGTGAAAAGAAGGGACCGACGGCCAGAGGCGGGATTCGGCCTGCGGTCCAGGCTCCACAGACCACCACCGAGCCTCCCGCTGAAACAGTCAAGCGAGCAGAACCGGGTCGGACAGAAGTCCGCATGAACCCCGCGTCTGAAGGCGTCGACGAACTGCCGACAGCCGGATCTGCTGAATCATTCAATGCGCGCGCAGATCGCTGCATAAAGAACAGCTGACTCTGACGTCACCGCCCAGCTGTGAGCAAAATGCTTGCAAGTGTGACCAGAGGGAAGGATGGGTCTGACTGTACTTTAAGGCCCCGTAAAAAAGTTGATGTGAACATCTCCAATACTCACGCACGCCGTGAACATAGATCCATTCTGACCAAAGCGGACGGGTTTTTCCAGTCTTCCTTTTGGCTTTTCAGATTTTTCGCGTACTTTAGTATTCTTCGTGCAGAGCATGTCTACGTTTTACGTCCATTCAACGGGAAATCAATACTAAGATCTTTCAAACTGATGCAAAAAGGAATGTCATATGACATTATTTTAACCTACCGTATGTTGACACTCTAGACCCCTATAGTGTGGACCTTTGGTGCAGACCGGAAACTATTCTGTCTTTCCATTGGCTAATACGGTCTGGGAGAAACCTTTTCTGTAGTGCATGGGGGTGAAGGACCGTAACTTTTTACTTGCGAAGTTTTAGCTACTATTGCTTTGTGAAAGGAAAGGTTGGTAATGTACAAGTATGGCGTTAGATTTGTACCAAAACATTTAAACATTACATTTAACTTTTTCAGTAAAAGTCTAAAGATGAAATATTTCCAATGACGCAAAGAGTTTAAAAATATTTCTGAGAAAAGTAAGAAGATAAAAAATCTCTGATGACGCATAGATTTGAAATGTTTCTGAAGATGCAACCCTTCAAACTGGTTTGTTTGTGAAGGTTAGTCATATTTTATCTGCAGCACTGAACTCTGTGGAGGAGTTTCTGCAGCTTGAGAATGTAGTTGTTGGAATGTAAGTTACTTTGCTACAGCTGTTGGTTGAACCACTTTTTTACTTTAAATGTCTCCAATGACTTGATGATCTTCAACTGAGAATTAGTGCAGTAAACGGGATCGCTGTTAGTGTTGTAGCTTGTACCAAACTTTGCACTCCAGCTTCAGTTATGTGTCAATCTAGAAATACGTATAGTCACCATCCTCCATGAGTTAAAGCAGATTCTTATTTTAGGGGTCACTGATACAAAAATTAGAGCAGCTTCTAGGCCAAAATCAAACAAATATTCATTGGAATATTAGAATGCCTTTATTGTCACTGGCCACATGTACAGTGAGATTAAAAGCTCTCACCATATTAGTGAAATAAACAACAAATAAATAATTTAAACATGTAGGTGTAGCCGGCTGTTGCTGCGGCTGGCCACAACTCTTCAGCGTTGTGTTAATGGAGAGTCTCACACAGGGATTAGCATTCAGGATGAGGGTGTTTAAACCGTGGGAAAACACATACAGCACAAACGGTCACTTCTGGCTTCACTTCAACACAAACCTCCTCTCAGCCGTTCCCACTGAGACTCCAGGCAATTTACTGAAGTATATTCAAAAGCAGTTGGAATGTGATCATTATGTGATCATTTAGTCTTTAGCACATTTTCCTTCGCTAAATGGTATTTTTGCATTTTTTTTAAATCACAAAACATTGATGCACATAACAAAACTGTACATTACAGTATGCTTAAAACGAATGCAGATAAAATAAAAAAAAGCACAAGGTAAGAGCAATGCCTGCTGCTTATCTCCTCTCGGCTGTTACCGCTATGTATGAATGTATTTATTTTTTTGTAGTGGTGTCCGAATCCAGAATTCCAAAATTAAATGAACTAGAAATTTCCCAGAATTCACCACAAAAAATCATTGTGAATCAGTGCTTACTACATTGGAAAATATAGACCACAATACATTGCAAATGAAGAATTTGAAAATGGCAGAAGCAAGTGCTGCGAAGGAGATGACCTATACATGTAAGTATTTAAGTATTTGTAGTAAAATATCATATTGGAACATATTTAATAATATATATGTAATATTAGGTAATTATTTTACCGACAATGTCTATTCTTCTGCAGCTTATCAATTTTGCTTATTTGCAAATGCTATCGCTTTGCTAACGCGATTGTTGAAGACGAAAATATTCACGGCAGTAGGTAGTAGATAAGAAAAGGAGGGATTTCTGCCAGCAGTCTTGATAAGACATTATTAAAAGTTTACACGTGTACGGACATACGAGGACGTACAGATTTTGATCTGCCTGCGGATGGCGAAAGAGAACCTCATTAGTCCAGCAAGAGCAGCCAAGAAGTGGGAGAATTTAAAGGTTACAAATAAGGTTTATGAAATAAATGCCTAGACAGTTCCTTGTAGTTTTAATTATTTCTTTGTTCACCAGTGTCTGTTTTGATATTTGAAGGAACTTATATGGCCTCCCATCAGCAGTGGCACTGAAGCAGAGCAACCATCAGCAGCTTCATGGAAGTGGTTCTCCTTAATGAATGAGGCCATTGGAAGCAGAGCATCAGTGAGGCCTCATTGCCTCAGCCTGGGAGGAGAGCTCTTCCACATCCTCTGCACCATCCCCTGCCTCAGTGCTACAAGACCAGGAGCAGACAGGGGAAGAGGAAGAGGAGGAGACAGAAGAAGCTTCTTCAGCCAAGAGGCTACAGCATGACGGCCTCTTCAGTCTCCTGGAGAAGGGAGACAGGAGGAAAGGGCAAGAAGAGAGGAGGAGTTAAAGGAGAGACTCTTAACTCTCTTAGAAAAAAAATAGTAGAAAAAATGTAGTTTGAATTGTTTTGATTAAATTTGCAAAAAATAAATATTTGCATGTTTGTTTTAAAATATCAGCGATTTTTACCAATCTCTAGCTAGTTTTATATAAACATCAAAAGTAAATATTTACATTACAATATTTGGGAGAATTCTTGCCACACTTGGCCTTTTATACTCTGCCACTTCAGGATCTGCTCAATGAGAAGAACAAGTGACGTCAGAGATGTCTACTCAGAGAAGCTTTTCAGAAAGTAAAAACTAAAAAAAGCACACAATGTGAACTCACCCTTAGTGTGGCAGGGGATGCTTCCTCAAAGGGCTTTGGAGTTGCTTGACAGGACGTGGAGACCAATCATGTTCATTTTCAAGGGATGACTGCGCACTTGCTCAGTCCAAGTACAGTCAATGGGCCGCAGCCATGGGGGGCGCTGCCTGCCAGCCTGTGCACTGGTGGGTGGGGGACTTGTAAACTGAAAAATTGAAGTCAAGAGTAGCAGGAAGTGCTGAGTTTCAGCAGGTGTGGTTCTTCACAAACAGCCACATTTCACTCTTTGTGGAAAGCAGTTTTATTTTCAGAGAGCCAAGGCCAGAGCACACTCAGCTCAAAAAAACATACTGGATTTAAGTTTTTCTGCCACCTGCATTTTATGTCTGCTGTGTCATGCTTTGGTAAAGAGCTCCCCTGTCTCCAAGGTCTCAAGCCTTCACCCAGGCTTTCACTATTATTTGTTTTCCTTCCTTTGCCGTTAAAGGCTTTTTTGTATTCATGGGTGTGAATGAGAGTGTGTTTTAGTGGTCTTAATTGTCTGTCATGTGATGTAAAAAAAACTTTATATTTTTGTTAAACAGTCTTGGGTTTGTAGTTATTAATTTCTAGATTTTACATTGGTTTTCTTACCACTTATGGGTTAACACACAAGCAAAAACACCAGGTTTTGTATGTATGATACATTTTATTCATTTTATTTAAACTCTTAAAGTCACCCTACAGTTAAAAATCTAAGAAGAAAAAAACCTGATCATGGAGAGGAGTGGCAGGCAGTGCCTACATTCATTGTAAAAGAAGTGTGTATTGAGAAAAGGGGAAATGCAGCACAGAACAAGGTAAAGATGGCTTGGGAGGGGGGTATTGGTGTACCCGATTCACTGCTTTGAGCTGCCGCTGCCCCAGAGGTGCCATCAGCCTCCAGTGCTGTAAAGAGAACGGTTGGAGCTTTAGGTGAACTAGAGAAGAGACAGTTAAGTAACTAGGCTGTGCATCTCAACCTCCACACATCAGACTGCATTATTTCTCTCTGGAGGGAAGATGTTTTTGAGAACACCAAGGGCTATGCGCCCACAGCTAGTGAGAGTCTGATTAGATAATAATTCTCTAGCAGACTCGTATTGTGTCTTCCAGCTGTATCTTTGAGTGGCCTGCCAGTGAGGTCACTTTTAATGGCCAAAAATTCTGGAAATCTTGATTCTGTTCCCTCCTTTCCTGACAAAAAGCTTCTCCAAGTTGTCATCCATTTTCCATTAAAGGACTGCAAGTACTCTGCCTTGTTGGTCAAGTAGGCATTGAGCTTTTGGTCGAGCTATGACCATCTTTTAGTCTGAGTCACTGCACAATGCTCAAACAGTCCAACTTTTCACTTTTAGGTGCTTTGAAACTGCCAGATAAATTACAAAGTCCACAAAGATCTGAGGCTGAGAGGGAGTTCCAGAGGGATGGAGCCTCTGCTGCAAAGGCTCTTTCACCTTTAGTTTTTAACTGGCAGACTCTGGTAAAATGATCTCAGGGACCTGCTGGGAGTGCACAATGTCTTTTAGATTGGTGCTTGGTTATTAAGAGCTCTATAAGTTTAAACCAGGATTTGAAAATGCACACTAAAATGGATGGGGATCCAGTGCAGCTGAATTAGAGTGACATGAGAATACTTGGAAGATTTGATTTTTTTTCTTCAACTTCATTGTCTGAGTTAGCTTTGTCTTTAGACAAGTGAAGATAAAGACGATTAAACTTGGAAAATCTTTCACTCGTAGTTCTGTTTATATTTACACATACACGTTACGGAAAGTCTATACTTTTAGAGGTCCACTCTAATGAAAATTGTGTTCTTGGTGTTACCATGTTCTCGTAGAATTTCTCATGGAGGACAGAATCCGAGAATTTAATATTAAAACTGCAATTTTGAGTATTTTTTTTAATCAAATAAGATGATAAGCTGAAAACCTGCAGTTTGAAAAAGCTCAGGTTTGTGAAGCAGCAACTGCGATGGGGGGGTAGTCTCCCTCCTTTGCTCAAATTAAACGTTCTTTAGCTTTCAATGGATACAATTGTAATTTTGCTGAAATGTTTTTAGACATAAGCTGAGCAGGAAAGATACTTATGGGCCAACTGAATGTGAAAGAGCGATTCAAAGGAAAACTGAGGAAAGCCAGGAAAAACCACATTATGTAGGATGCATAGGATGACAGTTGGAGAATACATGCTTTTATTTGACCAGAATTATGCATCATAAATGGACGTGAGGTTTGTAGAATGTTTTCACAGAGTCCAAGTTTAGCCTGGGGGTTTTTGATCCCAGTTCCTCACTGGGAGGGTCCACAGTCAGTCAACAGGACAAAGGTGGTTTTGCATGGTTGTTGTTTTATTCATTTTTTCTTCCTTTAGTTTTTCATGTTCAAAAAAAGATTTGTCCACAGAAAACAAAAAAATGTGGGCCTAAAAAAAGAATGAAAAACGACTGAAGTGAAAAAAAGAAAAACAAAAAAAAACAAACAATTTCCACACTGCAGAAACTTTATAACCACAGACAAGTCCATACAACACAAAAAAAATGAAGCTGTGAAGCAAACGTTTTAATAAATTCATCTTTAATTTAAAAAAAGACCCAATGGAAAGCAGAATATACCACATGATTATAATTTCCAACACACAAACCAAAGAAATCTTTCAAACAAACAAAAATATGTCCATTAAGAAAGACATGGCATCCCTGCAGTGGTTCACCCCTTTCTTCCAGACTTTCAATGCCTGTCACCTGAAGTTAAAACTCAAAACAAAATAAAGAAGAAAAAACAAAATAAATACTAACACCTAAGTGGAGGTTAGTGGGTCATCCACTCCACTGACTTAACAGGATTAGGGGAATTAAAAGGCATCTACAAAACTGAGTTGGATCCAGATGCTGTCCCACAAATCTTGTAATCCCCACACTTTCCTCTGCATGAAAACATAGTATCTTCCAGTCACACAACCCACAGCACCCAAGACAAAAATCAGAGAAGCCTGGATTATGTCTCGAATTAATGCATCTGAAATATGGTTTACATTAGATAGAGACAATTCTTTTAGCAGTGGATCAAATAGTAGCCATGCTGAGTGTTGCAGAAGTGTTCACACAACTAGATGCATCGCCAGCCTTTTGGAAAACACCTTTGGCAGAAAAAAGCCTGCATTTATTACCCCTTTTCAAAGATACACGTTTAACTCTTTACTATATGGGATCTGATCTCCTCCTTAGCACCAGGTTCTTAGGAAGCTGAAGCAGGAAGAACTGACCTTTAACAAAAAATGTGAGGTCCCCAAGGAGAAATATCCTGTCTGGAGGTCATTGTGTCACAGCAGACTCACAGCAAACCAGAATCAAACAAAGACAGTCGATGGAGTTAAAGGAGTGATGGGAATGACCAACTATTTGGGAGAATTCTTGCCACACTTGGCCTTTTATACTCTGCCACTTCAGGATCTGCTCAATGAGAAGAACAAGTGACGTCAGAGATGTCTACTCAGAGAAGCTTTTCAGAGAGTAAAAACAAAAAAAAAAAAAAGCACACAATGTGAACTCACCCTTAGCAGGAACATGTGTGGCAGCTGATCCTTCCTCAAAGGGCTTTGGAGTTGCTTGACGGGACGTGGAGACCAATCATGTTCATCTAAAGGAGCCTGAGTGATGCCAACATTAAGCTCGATTGAGAGAGAAGCTCTGGCAGTCAAATTGGCAGATGAACATCTAACTCCAAATGTCCTCAGACTGAAATTCAAACGGGAAACTGATCCTATAACCCCAAGTTCTTCTGCTCAGCACAAAGGCATTTGATGAGCTTTAACCCAGAATGCCAAGATCTCACCTGAAACTGATGAAACTTACATTTGAGAAAATGCATGACCCAAGTAACAATTCAACACTTTATCAGCGGAGCTTTAGCTCCAGTGTTTACATTCTTTTGACTACTGTAACTCTCCAACCATGAATGTGATCAACCCGCGGATTCTGAAGCATACATCACTTACATCAGTGAAGTGTTAACATGATCAAAGTAAATCAGCTGATTTTGTCGCAGAGAAAAGCTTTGGCAAAATCAGCTGATTCACATGATCGCATGAATGGTCAAAGATTGACAGAATGTCAAAGAGTGGGTGGTATTCAGGCGACATCTACTGTGTTAAGGGAGAGTAGTACCAGCTAACAAACTATGAAACGTTTTTTGGAAACTATTGAGACAGAGGAAGAGATGAAAATGAGGTGCAGGTTAAAGCATTTGTGGAACAATCATGCAGAGCAGTACTGGCCAACCGTGGTCCTCGAGAGCCACAACCCTGCCTGTTTTCCAGTTCTCCCTGACCAGCTTGCTGACTCAAATGATTCCTTATCCTGATTGACTGAACACACCTGATTAAGATGCTCAGCATCAAGCAGTGCAGGGTGAACTGGAATACAGGCTGCGCTGTGGCTCTTGAGGACCAGGGTTGGCCAGCCCTGATCCAGCGTCTCTCTGCAACACAACTTCAATTAAAATTGATACACAAACAATAAAAAGCTAATCACATCTGTGTTAAGTTAATTGACGATTGTAAAACTAAATGGCTAGAGAAACCTATTCTTCTACCAGAACCAAGCCTATGTTGGACAGAAAAAGAGTACTTGATATTAGCGGATGAACATCTCCTCTGGGAACAAAGAACAGTTGTTCCTCACAGCATGAGAGATGAACTCTTGAAGGACATATACAAAGGACACCAAGACAAATGCAGAGCGAGACCACATCAATCAGGTTGGTGGTCGGGACTTTCCATACAAATCAGCCAAACTTCTCCAGCTGTTCTGAACAAAGAGCAGAACACAAAAAGTGGAAGAGATCCGGAGTGGGTACAAACCTCTATTTCTGGGAGAAAACCTCATATCTTCTCGTGGTAGATTACTTCTCTCAATATGTAGAAGTAGCCTGCCTGCATGTGACCACAGCAGATGCATTAATTGCTGCTTTGAAAGAGGCCCTCAGCTGACACGGAACCACAGAAACCGTGGTCTCAAATTACGGCCCTCAATACAACTGTCGACTTGGACTTGAATGACCGAACAAAAAGACAGTGTAAGTGATGTCTATGTCACATTTTCAGGACATGCTTCCTACCATCCCAGATGTGCTGAGGTTATGATATTCAGGTTAAGGTTTGGATTGAAGCTTTAAAAGAACAAAAAGCAAGAACAAACCGAAAGACATGTTGGTTGACACTTTGGTGAATAGATGTTTAGAGTGCTTACTGAAAAAGAGGAGGAGTTCTGCAAAGAGAAAGTAATGTTCAAGTAACCCTTTAGCACCGAACTTCAGCTCCAGTGTTTATATTCTTTTAACTACTGTAACTCTTCAATCGTTTACGCAATTGATCTAATTCCAGAGCATTTTGAAAGTGACTAAAGCAGCCTGACATGCAATACTTTACAGTAGTGAAGTGCTTACGTTATCAACATAAACCAACTGACTCTGACACACAGAATAGCAGCTTTGCGCCAATTCAGAATTGTTGGAATTGCGTAAACAGTCAAAGAGTTTCATTAGTTTAAAGAGTTATTTGCTGCTCCCATGTTAAAGGATTAACTGTATCTGATTGTGAGGTTTTGAGTGTAAATGTAAAGTGTAAAGATTTTACAAACAACATATGTACAAGCAACACTTTACCGATGTCAAATGTCGCATAATTAATGTATGCAATAATTGGTGTTGCATCCAAATTTACTGGAGCCAGTATGAAAGGCTGCTTTTCGCCACATCAGAATCAGCTGATTCATGTTGATCAGGTAAACAGTCAGCGTCATGGTATGTCAAAGAGCGCATGTTCTCTGTAAGTAAGTCAATTTTTATTTATGTAGCACCTTTCTCAGACAAACATCACAAAGTGCTTCACAATAGTGAAAACTCATAAAGTTACAACCAGTCATCATGCACATATCACAAACTAAACAAAGACAAAAAAACACTGTAAACACTGTAAAAAGCAAAATTAGACAAACTTAAAGCTCTTCTGAATAAAAACGTCTGAGCATTTAAATGTGAATAGTTATTAAATTACCACGACTTTATTAATTGTTAAATAATCCTATACATTTATCAATATATTATAGTTTGTTGCAGGGAAAGAGCAATAAATCTGACTGTCGTCTGCATACAAATGACAAGAAATGTAAGTAAATATAATAATTAGTTTCCTAAGAGGATGCATGTATAAAATGAATAAAATAGAGCCCAAAACTAAACCCTGGGGAATGCCACAAAATATTTATTTTCATTTCAGGTGTTAATGAACCTACTACAGTGTTAAAGGGTTAAAACCAGCAAAACTAGCAGTGTGTCAGGGTCATGCAGTTAAAATGTAGCTATAAACTTTGTCAAAGGGAAAAGGCAGAGATCATGTCAGCCTTCTAAACTAAAATAGGAGGTTTGTCCCACAATGCAGGAGTATGATACCCAAAAGTTAATGCTGGTTTAAAAATGCAGAGTTCTGCTTTTAACAGGTTCAGAGCGAACAATGTTCTTTTCTCTGTGTATTTTTTAAATATCTTCAGTGTCAACCAGAGAAAACATAGTGAAAGAAACGTTAACCCGTATCCCATCATCCACCAATATTTTGGTTGGTCCCGCTGCTTGGTCAACTGGAGGGCCTGGAAGTCTGATATGAATTTTTAAATCTTTGAAGACAGTGAGATTGTTTCTGTTTGTCCAAATAGTTGTGGGACATAAACAGCCCCTTTCCTGTTTCCATGTATCTCTGAATATCAAAAGGATCTACACAATAAATGACTTCCTCCTCCTCCTCCATTCCCTCTGCTTTGTCATCCGCATTTCAAAAATCTAGTTCTTCTGCCCTCTTTCTCTGTTTTTTCTTGCCTTAAATGTATGCCTTTAATAATTTGCTCAGTTATATTTTTTTCCATGCTCCTTCTTTATTTTTCTATCTTCTTAATACCATTTAGGACTTTTTATTTTTATATTTTCCAATCCCATCTGTCTCTACTTTATGCTCCATCTACTCTATTCATTCTGTATTTTTTGCATTTCCACCCCGTTTCTCTTTTCCTTTTTTTGCATGCCACTCCCCTCCAGCGTTCTTAAATCAGCTTCTTCCTCCTCTCCTTGATCTTCTCCTCCCTCCTTCAGCTGATCTGTAAACATGAACATTGAAATAACAAGCGGATGCACTGAGAGCCGGGGTCCCCCCTCCCTCCGTCTCACAGTAATTGTCCCTTTAGTGAGTCAGGCAGGCTGAGGCCTACACATGTGCACCGCTGTGGGCGTTTGTTCCAGCACCCAACCGCATTGTAATGTGAGCCTGCCGGGCCAAGCCCACTGTATTTTGGGATGTTTTACTCTGGGCCGGACAAAGACACGTTTACAGGCAGGAGCCGAGGCTGAGCAGATGTTTCTGTGCCGGGGTAGTGGGAAAGAAAGAGAGAGAAAAATGAGAAACAACGCTGATTCTGTAAAAAGAGCACATTGAAGGTAAAGTTGAGCTTAACTATTGAGACAGCACAAACTGACTTTCTTTACCTGCTTTTATTTAACACCAGCCTTGTGACTTCTTGTCTGTGGTATTATTGTACATGCTTGTGCTGAATTCTCTTTGCATTTTGGTTACTTTAAGGTTTGGTAACTTTTGACCCTGACTAATGGGTACCATGGCAACAGTCATTCCATTTCACTAGGGACTAAAAAATAAGATCTGATATGAATATTAGATGTTTTCAGGTGAATGATAATCATGTAAAAAAAAAAAACATAAAAAATAAGCTCAAAATATGTTACTCAACAAAAATGTTGCACATGTAGCCAACTCTCATTACAAACTGTCAGAACATGGTTCTTTGTTCTTAATGCAATGTTTTCATTTACTTATGAAGAGAATTTTTGCAATTGCAATAATTCAGTCGTTTCTGAATGTAATTTCTGCAGACCGGTAGGAGTTCATTAGAAATTTACCTCTGGGTTGTGGGTAAGACTGTTGGCACAGAGTGACTCTGCGATCATCCCTCTGCACGCTCATCACAACCTCAACCTAACATTATTAGTACAACAAAAATGTCAAGCAATATTGGAGCTATCCAGCCATACAGTTTTGAGCCAAATAGCAACTCATGCGAGGAAAACAAAGATGTACATGGATCTAGCCCTTTACAAGTGGATGCATGGGAATAGAGTGGAACATGGAGCTTGTGGTTAGCTGTAGTAGCGTCTACGTTACAGCTACAAAGTTTTTCCAACAGCATTTTTTTTTCGTCTACTACTGATTTGCAACTATTTATATGAAGACATATTCAGAAATGCTATTTTAAGCTTAATTTTCTTTCTGTATGTCCTCTATCAACAGAAAAATGCTACAAGAACATGCTCAAACACCATTTTTATTGAAGTGGGTTTTTAACTTCTCAAGACCTGGCGTCCAAGTGTGTGGACATTACATTTTGGGTTACATCACCTCAGTAATTAATTCTGTTTAACTAGAGTCCTGTGGCTTTGTGGAAAGAGGGTTAGCTCAATTAATAACCCAGTTCTGAATACTTTTAAATATGGGGTTTTATGGTCAAGTGTAAGCTAAACAAATGAAGGCAGTCGTTTTTATTCAAAGTCAATGAATAAAGAAACAATTGCTGCCAACGTACACGTTTGTTGCCCCAAACTCCTCTCTTTAAAGCCCCTTTAACACATCAGCAGAACAATGCAATCAGAATTTCGAGGATGTTGCTAAAGATCCCTTGTTAATCTTTGAAATGTCAAAAAGTTCAAACTGAAGCAGAATTCTTCATCTGGTTGAATAGCCCGCAGTATTGAGTGTTAGGAAGTAGAATGAGCTCATTTAGATAATTCAACCTATTAGTGCAAACTTCATTTGACCTATATGTCTTCCTTATTATTTAACACAAAAGGCAAAGATGCCGTGGTCCAGAGGTAGAGCGGCCAATCTGACTGGAAGATCACAGCTTTGGTTCACACCTTGCCTTGGCAAGACACTGAAACCCACATAGCTCCTAGTGGTTGAGGTTGGCAGAGGAGCCGCCATCAGTGTGTGCATGGGTGTTTGTGTGTGTGCATGTGTGTGAATGGGACCGTGAAGCAAGGTACAAAAGTCCTATATATCAGTTTACACCATTTACCAAACCGGGACTGCCTTAAATGAGGTTGACTAACAAGAGTTCAACAGTTGGAAATTATTTGAAATATAAAAACACTCACCTTAGTGGGTAATAATACACACTGAAAGAACTGATATGTCACATTAGATGTTGCTTTATCTCTAATCTGGCCCTGAAGTGGCTGTAGGACAGAGTTAGAGCGGTCTACCTCTGATCGGGTGGTCAAAGGTTTGGTTCTTGCCTTGCCTTCTCATGTTTCTGAGTCCTTGGGCAAGACCCTAAATGCCAAATTGTTTCTGGTGGTCTGGTTAACACTTTGCAAAGCAGCTCTGCCACCATCAGAGTGGATTTGTGACTCCAAAGCACTTTGGACCTGACTAAATCTTATAGATATACATAAACAATAACATATGGAATAAACCAGGCGTGTCTAAGCTTTCCTTATGGAGCACCTTTAGGTGGTCTCTGTGGAGAATTGGCACTTTATTAATAAAACAAGGTAAGACTGATATTGAAAGTAGAATTAGGATGAATGGATGAAAAACTGAGATTCAATTGTGTAAAACATTGGGCTAACTTTTCATTCATTCATTCATTTTCTGAACCACTTTATCCCTTTCGGGGTCACAGGGCTGCCAGAGCCTAACCCGGCTACTCATGGGCGAAGGCAGGGGACACCCCTGGACTGGTCGCCAGTCTGTCGCAGTTGGGCTATCTTGTTTATGATAAAGGAAAGACCACTCTGCATTTACTGCCCTTAGGTTGGTCAATTGTCAGTGCACTGACCTTACATAGATGTCTAACCAACTAACTCACTATAGAAAAAATGATCCAATAATTGGTGACTACCATAGTGAAAAGAACAGCATAAGGGTAACTGAAAAAGGAGGGAAAAGAACCAGATGATTCATTTCTGAAAATCTGAAACAAAATCCAGGACACTTTAAAACTAAACTGAAACTTGTCAAAACTGTCAACATGACCCATGTTAAACGTGGAGGAACAGGATTTTTAATGGCCAGATCAAACAAATGCAGAAATTGTGGCCTTTTTACACTGAGGGTGAAAAGCAGAAACGTTACGCAGTAATTCAAAACTTAAACTTGCTTTTGCAACAATTGAGAGGAAGAACTAAACTAAAATGCATGTGACTGAACAAACCTGGCTGAACAGAAAACAAATCTGAGTAAACTAAAGCCAAAGAGAAAGTTCGAAGGTGCTCTCTTTCTAAACTGTTACATCAATTACAAATGAACTTTATTCATCTTGCAGAAGATACATTCAACTTATTTAACTGATGTACAATGAACAGTGTTCCCTCAGTTATCACAGGGGTTACAGTCTAAAAGTAACCCACAATATGTGAAAATTGCTAAGCAGGAATGTTAAAGTTTAAGGCAGAAAAACTCCTCGCCACATTCTTTCTGCGCTTTTCTCAGACAGACAAGAACATTTTCAGTCTTCTCTTTTGTTTTAGCTCTAACAAAGGATTTACATAAACGTGGCAAGCTGAATACATTTTGTACAGGAGACAAGGCACAGAGGAGATTGACTGGCAGCCAATCAGGATGCAGAACACAGTGCGCCGTTTAAAAGAAAAGCATGCAAAACTGTGTTGAAAAAAATATTGTGAAACAGTGAAACCACAAGCAGTGAACTGCGATACAGTGAGGGGACACTGTAATGTGAACAATGATGTAACGTTCTTCTTATCTCAGTATCCAAAATCTATCCATCCATTTTTTAAACCTCACGTGTTCTTGGTCAGGGGGTTGCTGGAACTATCCCAGGTACTATCAGGCAAAGGCAGGACACACCCTGTCCATTGGGGGGTGGGGGGTGGGAGGAAACAAGTCCTCTCATATGCATGGGAGAACATGCAAACTCCAAAGGACCCAGCTCAGATTTGAAGCAGGGCCTTATCACAGTGAGGAAGGAGGGCTAACCGCTACACCACTGTGCAGCCCACCCATAAACCATTTAAGGTATTAGCCTTAGACTAATTATTGCTCCATTTACTAGGAAAATGAAAGACAAGACCTTCATTTCCATACTAGTGAGAAACTGCGTGTCAGTTGGATTTTTGTTTTTGATGGAGCAGCATGGTCTGGATGGTTTTTAAGCAAAATGTCGTAAATGATATCGCCTAAATGGAAATAGTTCCCCAGCTCTCACTTTGGTGTTTTTTTGATAGTCGTTTTATGGACCTTTTAACATTTTTAACATGTCATTGAGTAAAGAATGGACATATCTTTTTTCTGTTTCCACAGATATGGCTGAAGATGTCCGTAAACAGTGACAATTCCTGTGTTCTCTTGTCTGCCAAAGACTCCAGGGCTTCCTGCATTTTCCCAGCTGCAGAGGAGAAAGATGACATCCCAAAAATGGGGGATGACAGGTATTCCGATTAGGGTTCCAGCCTATATTGGGGTTATTGTTATACTATTCAGCAAAAAATGAGTCAAATGCACAGAGAACATGGGCTGTTTTCTGTTCTTTGTCTTCAGTGTTCTGGAGATGCTGAGCTATTCCAAATTCTCTGACCTGGAGACATGGCTTTGTATGCCATCCGATTTGCTCCTGCCCAGAACTCTGGACTCCAACCTCACTTCTTCCCCCACATTGTCCTCTTCCCATATATCTATTGACTCCTCTTACTTTCCAGCAATGTCCTCCCCCTCTCCAGCTTCCAGCTTACGCCTCTCTACTTGCAGTGAGCCAGGAGACACGGATAAGCTCTTCAGGTAAAGTCAAGTTGGGTGACATGTCATCATTTTATTCTTTTTAATTCTGTTCATTTATAATGAAACAATTCAAGATGGAGGTTGTCTCAAAGATCTAAACATAAAGCAAGAAGCAGCAAATCAATCGAATTTCATTTTTTATGATTTTCAGCCATTTCAGTCCAGATCAATCCAGATTTTCCTTTTCCGTGTTTTTATATTTGTCTAGATAAAGTGACCAACAGGTGACCCTAAAGACGTCTTCTTTAATGAATAAACAAAAAGTGATAGTGAGGAGGAAAACTTCCCTAAAAGGGAAACTTAGGAAGAAACCTCAAGGAAAATTATCTCCATCTACCAGTTTTCAGGAACCATTACTTTTTTCAGCTTCTGTTCTGAGATCATTTGTGTTCTTTTTTTTTTTCCAGAGAATACCGTTTCCTGTCTTCTTCAGTTGGGAAGGAGGACATGTTTTTGTCTACCCCCTTTCTACCCAACATGTCTTCCACACCCTCTGCAGTTTCAGAGCGAAGCTCAGAAACTTCAGCAGCAAATTCCACCTCCCAGAGCAGTGTAAACATCAAGAAGCGGCGTCGGCTTGCAGCGAGCCCTGGAGGACTTCACTGGAACTCTGCAGGTAGGAGCAGATCATTTTTGGCGGCCAAAGAGTTTCCTTTCATCATCTTATGACAAAAACCAATGAGTAAAAGTTTATTACAATGTAATTTAACAGTATCAGATGGAAAAACAATAAAAATCATCCATTTATTTTGAAAACATGTAGTTGTAGAGTTCAATAAGCTAATTCTTTAACAGTTCTGTGACATCACCTGTCTGTCCTGGGAAAGGATCCCTCCTTCATGTAAACACTTCTGAGGTTTCTTATTTTTCCCCAAGATAGTTTTTTTTATGAGTTTTTCCTTACGAAGGAAGGTCTAAGAGCAGGGATGCCAGTTTAGTTTAGTCTGTGTAGTTTAGTTTAGCAACCAGCTATTGATTATAGTTTATGACTGATTTCATCTTGTTTGCATAAATGCCGGTGTGAATCCCATTGAGACGGCTATGGTTGTGATTTTGGCCAATATTAATAAAATTGAATTGAAAAGTTTTTTTTTTTAAATGCCCAAGGACACTGTACACAAAATATGAAATCAAAATAGAAGTAAAGCATTTAGTTCTGAAAATCAGAAGACATCTAGATAAAGGACGACAGAGTTTCGAGATTTGACTAAAATACAATAAAGTGGGTCAATCTTTTGGATGTCTGATGGGTTTAAGAGTTGAGGAGCAGAGTGGAAGAAAGCGCTGCTCCTCATGGTGCTGACGATAGAAGATGCAACGAGGGCAAGAATCTGAGGGAGCAGGTCCAGTTTGTGACATGGAGAAGGTCAAGCTAGCAAGTCTTGTCCAGTCATGCACATTTTAGTTTAGTTTCTACAACTTGTTCCTATCACGTTGCTTAGATTGGTATCATAGAGGCCATAATCAGGAACCAGACTTGGGGTTTGTGGGCGAGCACCTGGTGGCCGGGATTGGTCCCACAGACCGCGGCCAGGCTCTGCCTGCAAGTCTTTGACATCTGGGTTCTTTAGTGCGTTCTACCAGCTTTATTACTGCCTTGTTCACACTTGTCAATCTGAATCATTCACTGTATGAGAGCTGATTCTAGTAGGAAGGACCTGCTGCCTCCAACGAGCCCCAACCTCATAGACTTTTCTAGAGAAATGAACAGTTCTTCTTCAGTCATGATGACCATTCTTACTGTGATACCTAACATGATATTTAACATATTCTGATATGCCTTATGTTCTTGATAATACTATTTTTTCCACAATATTTTGTTCATTATTGCAAGTTGTTCAAGTTATCTACTTACCAATCAGATGCCTTAAATATTTGATGAAGGATGTCATTCTAGCTCAATCCAGTTCTCATATACACACAATGATCTGAACATCCAATGTAATTATTATAAATGAGTAAAACAAAACATTTTTTTCAAAACAATAGTTTAAATGTTTTCTTTAAAAATGTCCTAAAATGAATATCAGTTTGGGGATGAGTACACTGTTGCACTGTTTTAAAAAAGAGCGAACACCTGAGTCGGGGCCATGGCCCTGCAGCAATGGTGTGAAGTGGTGGAGGTTGTAGTCCTCTGTTAGTCCTCTCAGTAGATTTCATATGCCTCTTCCCAGTTTGTTTCTTTAATGGAACTTCACTTCCTGTGTGAGTCTCTAAGATCTTCAGCACTTCCTGTCTGGAGAATGATAAGAGTTTCCTGTTGAAACGATAACTGCTTCTCTTCACAGAACATGTCCCTCTTCCTCACATGAATCTTGACAATCTACTTCTTCATGTCTTTGGTTTAAGAAGCTCCTTCTCTGTCTTCTCAGTTGGAATATTGCTTCAAAGACATGGCAGTGTTTACATTCTGCATCCTTGGTGTTCCTTCCTAAATTCAGGAGTCAAGAACAGAAACTTTCATGTGTGGATGAGGCCACACGATGGTGCTGTTGTCTCACGTTGGTGTATTTTCAGTGTCTGCTCTGAGTCTGTTTAGACCTGACGGGTTGTACATCACATCCCACCTGACATTTCCATTATCGAAAATGAAAATAAATAAGTATATCAAAATTGTTCATTTGACACTCTTTTCCTTCCAATTAAAATAAAAAAAAAATGTATGTTTGCCTTTACCAGTGGCAGAGCTGGAACATTTTTCATGAGGGCGGCAAAGGGATAATAAATGATCAAAAATACATATTTTTTATTAGTTTTTTTTTTTATTATTATTTTTTTTTATTTGATGCTGCCTTGGGCATCTGCAATACTTGAAGATCCTTTGACCCTCCATAGCTCCACCCCTGGACCCAGTCCAGTTGAAGCTCCCACAGGAAAGAAATGAAAAACTCACTCCCTGGGTATTTGACCACCTGAAGGAGCTGTACTCCAGCTTTATGATGCTGCTTCAGAAAATAAAGCTTTTTGAAGATGAGGACCCTCCTCCAACCTGCTAGTTTCTTACTTAAAGACCCCAGAGAGGAAGACAACTGAGCAGCTAATGCCAAAAAGACATCATTACCATAACTTCTGGCTCTGTGTCTGGCATCTCTAGTTAATATTTACTGCTCATGTTTGGACTTCTTTCATGAAGACATTTGATTCAAGACCTTGGTTGTCGTGGTTACGCCGAGTGGAATCCAAATAGACAAAGGAAATGACAACAAGGTTGCCAGCAGGAATAGAACACTTCATTGAAATGAGGGTGATTAACAATTAAAGTCCTTATATCTGTCCTATTTTATTTTACAGATCAATGGATATCTGATTAAAAGCAGCATGAACATGTGATGCATGTTTAGATATCAAAGCAGATTAAAACGCCGTGTCATGACTTAACACAGAGTTCTCTTCATTCTGTTCATCCTTTTTAACCAAACCAGCACCTGGTGAGACTTCAATCACCCCCCCCTCTGGCTGAGCTGTCAGGAAATCTTGATAAAAGATAAAAAAAATTTCTGATTATCTTTTTACTTCATGGTTTTGCCATTTTGATCAACATCCACATTTTTCATCCCTGCTGACCCCTCTGGGGATGTAGATCTGAATGTTCTTGGCAGCCTCCTCCTCTATCACCTCCATGTTTTCTTTTTTTCTCTTGCTTTTATTTTCTTTGATTTTATTTTTGTGTGCTGTCTGCATGGAGTTCTCACAGCCTCACAGACTTACAGACACACTCACAAAGTTTGTCCTTTAAAACACTTTTTGTTTGTTTATTTAATGTTTGACATTCATTTTTCATGCATTTAATTGAGCATTATGCATTGTGATAGTTTAGATCATTTCCTGGTGTCCTGGTTTTGGGTCTACCAGATGCTAACATCTGTAGAACATAAAGCAGAATACTGGATAAATGTTTGCGCTCATCTTTCTACCGAAAAGGATTTTAGTTGGCAATGTTTCCACTTGGAATGAAGCAGCAACACTGGCCCAATAGGTCGGGAACGTTTCTGTTTCTGTGGATATGTCACTCAGGTGGTTTTCCTTCTCATCAAATATTCACACTGAGCTTCACTGATGCATCACCCGAAGCAGCTGGTGACCACAGCGTTCTCCTGTGTGCTTTGGTTACATCATTAACCAGCTCATGTGCAAGAGCGACTGAAACACCTCTTAGGGCAAGACACATTTATTTGTGTCAAATGTTGAATGTAAAAGACAATTCAGAGTAAATCTAAATACTTTATTGATGTGCAACTGGAAATAGATGGATTGTAATAAACGGAGTCCTTTGGTTGAAGGCCTTACAGGGAGTACGTCCCAGAAAAGTGGAACATGATAAGAAAAGCTGTTTCCAGAGGTTTTGACTCTTGGAAGACATGAAAGACTCACCCAGGTGATGTAAAGGGTCTGGTAGATTTATGGGTCAGGTGGTCATGAGTGTTTTGACTAGAAAGACCCACTGAAATGAAAATGGTGTTTTTATCATGTTCGTGTGGAATTTTTCTGATGATGGAGGAAAATGTAAAGAAAAGTGGTTGCCCAGTAGCAACGGTCCAACGCACAACTCAATGGTACATTTCTAATGAACTCCAGAAACTGCTTATGTCCTAGAAAATGACACTGTTTTTTTTTTTTTTTATTTGGGTTCAAACAAGTATAATCATATTTAAAAAACTGGGACTGTTTGATACTTTGAAAATAGATCAAAAGATGATCAGAGTGTGACTTTGAAGCATTTAGATCTGTATAGAAAAGGAACAGAACTTCAAACCCTATGACAAACAGACAGACCTCAAAATTAGAAATACATGATCTTTCTTTCAATTTGAAGATATTGGCTGAATATGATCTCTTCCAAAATGGAAAAATATCTTTAATCATCTTGGCCCAGCTGAAAGTTGGTTAGGTTTGAAAACAGCCTGATAGGAAATCACAGTGGTCTATTTTTTGAAAAACATGAATACATGAACACAAATATCTTCATTATTCTTAGAAAGGATGTTCCTGATTTAAAAAAAAATATTGCAGGGATAAAAGAAGGAAGCGCTGAGAAAGCTCCTCCAACTTTTCACACAGTGGGACTGGAAACCAAAAAAAAAAAAAAAAAAAGAGCTCAGAGTTCATCCTGAGAGAAATGACCTGCATGTGTACAAAGAGCAATAAATTCTGCTTCTACATTAAATTCATTCAAAGGAGAGAGAGTAACACTGAGAGGGTAAAAATGTAGTCTTCCAGAATATCTGCAGAGCTTTGCTACTGTGTGAAGCTGTCTTTGCCTCCTTCAGATAAATGTAAAGGTAGGAAGTTGTGGAGATCTTTGTGCAGAACGAAATTTCAAAGGCTTTGACCGTCTTTTTCTTTGAGTCTCATCTTCCTCATGTAGCTTTAATGCTGCAGCTCAGGTTATCAGCTTTGTGCAGTCTGACACCTGACACATCTACCCACGTAGACACACACCTGACACATAGACACAAACCTACACAGTCACACACTCTCATTATTTGCACACACGACACACACATAAATACCGCTATGCACAAACATTATCACAAGCACACACATGACACAGACAAACACATACACATGAATACACCCACACACTGCTTGCGGTGCATTTACCGACTTTAACACTACATAAAAACTTAGTGTGTGTGTTTGTGTACAGTGACAGCAGGTCTTGTTTCGGTCTTCCAGGTTCGCTGCAGCGTGACTTCAGCTCCAGTGATCCATTTCCATCAGAAGCAGGAGTTGGAGCCAAAGGACCAGGCTGTAAAATAAGGGCTGTTCCCATACGTGGTAAAGGCGGAGCCACACCTGAGTGGGCTGGTGAGAAGGCAGTGCTGACGAAGAGCATCTCCTGTGATGGAGCCCAGCTGAAGCTGCTAAGCCAGTTGGACCGAGGCTGCCGGAAGCTGCGCGGCATCCAGGTGAGTGGGCAGTTTGCTCTGGAGAGGCTGCAGCTTCCCGTTACCTCTGTGACCTGTGTGACCTGCACAGGTGTGGTCATGAGTAAAAAAACTGTTTTTTTATGGATACTTCGTCATGAAACAATGAACTCTTGAAGAAAACGGGCAGATGTGTTTTGTCGGTTACCAAAGATTTTGAACCCCCATCAACAGAGGTGCTCAGGTGGTTTTAACACTTTAGAATATATGAAGACATTTCGAGCTTTAGCTCAGACTTCTGCTGTGCAGATCTGTCCAACATGGTAGTCTGAAGTTGCAGGAGTTGGTTTCTCCAGATGCTTAAAACCTTTTGTTTTTTATCTAAATTTCAGTTCTCGGGTGTGATTGACGGTGTGTGTTTGGGTACATACCCTCCATGGAGCCTGTTTTAGAATTGGATGCTTTTTATCAAAGATAATTTTAATCAATACTTTTTTTTTTAGTTACATAAATAAAAAATACCTGTATCCCATTTATGACCAAGAACAGTCCTTTATCTGGAAATATGCAGGAGTCCAGTCATGTGTCCCTGCTGAGAATCTGAGCTTCAGCTCTTCTCTGTTCTCTTTTGTGTAAGTACAGGATTGGTGGGCGTGCTTTCCTGTTGACCCCTGTTGTTGAACTTAGCAGCACCAATTTGTTTCAGCATGTTGTTTGTTTTCAGCTGTGAGTGATCTGACCTGGCTCACTCCACTCTTGTCAAACCTCCACCTTGTTTCAACGCGCCATATCCTGGCTCGCCACTGCCCTCTCAGTGCTAGTGCCAACTCAGAATTCAAGCTTTTTTGAAGCTGCACTTTTATTTTATAAAAATTTGGACATGAAAAAAAATGTTGTCCTCAGTTGTAGGTCTCTGATTGGATGTTTTTTGTTCAGGAGTTTTAAAGTGTGTCGTGAATCTGGGTCACATCACTCAATTTAATGTAGCTTACAGATTGATCAAATCAGCTCAATTTTTTTCATTTTGCAATCAGAAACAAACCTATTTTTTTTTTTTTACACATAAAATCTATACAAGAAAACAAAAACGAAGGGTCCCCCCCCAGCCTTTCCAAGGACAACAAAGAGGCTTTATGCAAATAAATAAATAAGGCTTGAATGGAATAAAAAGATGCAGAGTGCCAACAGAGAAAACGCAATTTACTCTGTTCGAACATGAGCATCAACTTCAATGTAATATTGATGCCACTTCATTATAGCATAACAAGAAGCTAGACTTTAAACAATACAATATTAGTCAAAAATTAGACAAAAAATAGAATAAAATAAGTGACTGTACTTAACACAGAATAAACCTAAAGACCCAATGCAATAAAAAACCACGTTTTTAATGTTCTTGGGGAATTTTTCTCATCATGGAGAACATATATAAACAAAATTAAGCTTAAAGCTGTGTTTCTGTGTTTTTCTTTACTCAAATCATTGTGAATCAGGAACAGACAAAAAACGTGGGTTGAAAAGCTTGTAGTTGTGACAAACTAATGGGCAGGCCACAAGCTCTCAGCTCCGCTCTATTCTGATACATCCACTTGCAGACAATTAGATCCATGTACGTCTTTGTTTTTTACTGTCTGAGCTGGAATCTGGCTCTAAACTGTTCAGCTGGATAGCTCTATGAAATAGGCCCTAACCCTTTATATTGAGAAGAGCCACTCATTACTATAGCAAAGAAAATTCACTGATGCACAGCTCACCTGACTCTCTGTTCTCTTTCAATCCATTGAACATTTTAAAGAAGCGTAAACATCTTTCAGTCTAATTGCCTTCATCTTGTAAGGATTAATGTGATGTTTAATAGTACTACTTTATTTTTGGAAACTAGACAATCTTGAAAGAATTTGTAGGCCCATGTTGAAAGTGAGGCTTACTGGAGGCCCATCATCATCTTGGACACAAAAATGTCTAAAAACTAAACAGAGGACATGGAAGAAGTAAAACAGTCCCTAAATTTTATGTCTTGAAGCAATGAGGACTGCGGTGGAGCAGCAAATGGGCTTATTGAAGGAAGCAAAACCAAAAAGGTGATTAAAGAGAAACACAAGAAAATTGAAGACCTGAAAACAGAGTGGAACAACTGGAGCAACACCCCAGAATGGAGAATGTGGTGATATCTGGACTGGAGAACAAACATTGTTCCTATGCCAGGGTCACTGCAGAACCCAGTGAAGGGGAGGACGCTCCACCAGTGGAACCGCTTACACTGGAGCAACACCTTAGAGAGTTTTTCAGCAGCAAAGACATTTCGGGTGACAGAAAAACCATAGCCTGTCATACAATTCCTCCAAAACCGTCAAAAAGACTAAACATTGTAATCTGATTTGTCAGCAGAAAAGACAAAAATGAGCTGCTGAAAGTTGCAGAAAAGCTTAAGGGCGCTGGTGGTTAGGGTTAGGGAATAGTACAAATGAAGGAAAGATGAGGATGAAGACGTCTTTTGTCTGAAAAGTGTTTCTTTTTCCATGACTAAAGAGGAATAAAGGAAAAAATGATTATCGCTTTAGTTGTCTCACGGTGATGAAGACAAGAATGGGACGTTAAAAGAAATTGACCCAGAAAGGCATTTCCAAATCCTTCTCTAGTGGTGTTGTTCCGGACTGGATCAAAGTAGCTACGCTGATTCCCGTTAATGAAAAAAGGAATAAGGAAATGGGATCAAATTATCGACCAATTTCACTGCGACCACACTTTTCAACAATCTGGGAAAACTGTTTGCCGTCAGACTTGAGGCCTTCGGAAGTAAATATGATTTATAAAATGAGCATCAGTTTGGATTCGGGACAAACTGTTCAACTGCACATGCTGTTGTGCAGTTTGTGGAAAATGTTGCAACTTTCACTGATTAAAAACTATATCCAATAGCTGTTTTTGTTGAGTTATACAAGGCCTTTGACACCGTTGATCCTTCTGTTTTGTTATAAAAATGTGCATAATTTGGTCTTTGAGGCAAAACAAATCAACGGTTGGAAGTTCTTTGGATAACCAGGTTTAGTATGTAACTATCAATAATACAGATTCGGATTTTTTTTTTAAATGGACTCCCATAGGGTTCAGTCTTTAGACCAAAACTATTTTCATCTTAAACTAATGATATTTTTTCAATGTCACTAAAGTTCAGATTTATTATGTTTGCCGATGATTTCAATTCAGGATTTTGTTCTGGCAATAAAGGTAGGAAATGTTAAATTGTATCTAAATGGTGCAGAAATTCAGCATGATAGAGAAGCAACGTTTTCAGGTGTAATTGACAACAGTAAATTGACTTGGAAATCTCAGATAAATGACATAAAACACAACGTTTCCAGATTTCTGTTTCCAATCAGTGATGCTTTAAACAAAAAGTGTTTGTGTCTTGTTTCCTGTTCATTAGTTGTTTCATATCTTTCATTTTGTGCAGAGATTTGGGGAAATGCAGAAAAAAACTATTTTTGAATCCTTGGTTAAGTGACAAAGACAGCAATGAGAATAGTGAATGCAGCAGGGTTTTGTGATTCAACAAATTCTATATTTATTTTAGCTAAAGGTTTAAAATTAAAGGAGATTGTTTAAGCTGAATTATTAGAAATGGTTTATAGAGTTAAGCATAATTTAGCTCCAACAAATATGCAGACATTTCACTATAGGAGTTGGTCAGTATATTTAAGAAGTCTTTATTACTTTGAAGAGAGTTCAAGTTTGAACCCATGTTTGAGGCGAGATGTGTTTCAGTTCTTGGTGTGAAATTATGAAACCAACTGAGTGATGAATTAAAATTATTTACTTTGTTTATGCTGTTTAAAAAAGTCAATGTTTACATTTCTACAAAACACATAAATAAAAGAACTGGATTTACTTGTATCTAATTGTGAAGGGTTGTTTTTATTTTTGATTGCATCCATTTTATTTTGTTACTCAGATCAGCAAGACATTGTCAGGTACTGAAGGAAAGGCATCAAATAAGCTTCAAAAGCTTCTGCCTGTTGCTGAATATTCTGTTAACAACACAAATGGGAAACTAAACTAAACCAAGAAACAGGAAACAATCACCCACATGAGACTTCAGCAGTGCACTGAGCCTCACTCAGTGTGAGGTTTTGTTTGAACCATTCAGCCTGCATACATCAGATCTGATCTTCTGTTTACCTGACCCCGCTTTGTCTTTGACCCTGTTTGCCTGCTGCCTGCTTTGACCCTCACTTGGACTTTGACTACTCTAGCTTACTCTCTGAAATAGTTCTATCAGCAGCTGACCTCTGTCTGGCCGACTCTGCTTTAGCTTCATGGACTTTAAGCCGTGCTCGTCTCCTGTCATCCTGTCTGTGCTAAATAAACCTGCTGCACGTGGAACCAGCTGGATGCCCGTTTGGGACAACTATACCTGTACTCATTCACATTCTGTATGTCGAGTCCTTGCATGACCAATGATATTATATATTTCCAATGATGTGTACGCCACTTGTACCTCACAGTCTCCATAGTTAGTATGTTTTTGAGATGAATTGGATTGTGCAGTGTGAAAATCTGTATTTATTTGAATGCTCACTGCCACTGCCTCTATGAGTATCATAAAAATAAGGATTAAGAGAACATACTTGACCAGTCCAACAAAATAGGAGAAATGACACTGTTACTACAGCTCCCTTCAATAAAATCTGGTCCAAATTTAAATTGTGAAAAAGTTGAGAGAAGAAAACCCTTTTCAGTTCCACATCTAGTGAGAATGCAGCTGCAGACTGGTTTTTTGATTGACTCGTTTATAACAAGTTGAAAAGCTGTCTTATGTAATCAGGAGGAAAACGATTTTTTTTATAAAGCCTGTCTGGTTGTGATGCATGGTGCTGAATGGAAAGGGCTGTAGGTGCAGGGTTCATTTCCCATAGGTTTGAACTCAGACTCTCCACTTGCCACAAACCCATAAATCATTTTAACACAACTGAATACCCTGTTAGCACCACGTTAACTCAATAGAATGTTTCTTTTACTGTTGTTTTTGAGGCTTGGACACAATCCCACATACAGTGGAGATCAAATGTTTGGGCACTCAGGGTAAAGTGTTCTGTTAATGTGCATAAACAACCAAAGGAAAGATTGAAAAATCTCCTAAAGGCATCAGTTCACTGATGAGACATTCATTTTAATTCATTGTTATTTCTATAGCCCAATATCACAACCATAGCCGTCTCAATGGGATTCACACTGGTATTTATGCAAAGAACATACAGTCAGTCATAAAGTATAAACAATAGCTGTGTGAGGGCAGACCCCACTGCCCCACATTTAAAAGTTACGTTTGTTCTATTTCATTCTAATTTGTTGCAGAATTTATCATTTATACTTGCACACACATTTATTTTACTTTACACCTTCAATAACAAAAGTAACTTCATGATTTGTGCACACATTTAGTTAATTTTGTTCTGATGTGTCGAGTAATTCTTTTCTTTTGAGTTCTCCTTGAAGCCTGATGATGTGGCAGAGGGAGGAGCTACACAAATTGCTGATGTGGCGAAAGGGAGGAACTGGAAATTTTCCTGGACACTCCCATTTGGAGATGATGGAAGTGGGGGAGACAAAAGCTTATTCTTTAGTTGAATTATTGTTTCTTTTGTTGAAATATGTATAACTTGATTTGAAGTATAAGTTAGTTTTGTTTGTTAATACTTTAAATTACTAGTAATTTACTTCATTAGTTAATGGTTATGTTTTCAATGTTTTGTATTGTTGTCCCCTCCCTATTGTGTCTTTGGTCTGATCAGCCAGTATAAATTCTCCCTGATGTTTCCTGTTTGGGGGTCAGTTTTGTTTAGTTGGTTTGACCTTTTGGTTCTGAGTCTCTTAGTTACATTTTGTTAAGTTGACCCCATTTTAACTTAAGTCCATGTATTTTTGTTGGGTAAAATAAACAACCTTTTATTTAAAGATTCTTTTTTGTCCTGTGGCTCAATCCTCATGGCCAAGCGGCCCGTGACAAACTGGATACTAGACAATCTAAACAGACTAAGCTGAACTGGCATCCCTGACCTTCGACCTTCCCTAGACCCTTGAGGAAAACTCACAAAAAAATCCTATCTTGGAGAAAAAATAAGAAACCTCAGGGATGAACACATGAAGGAGGGTTCCTCTCCCAGGACAGAGAGGTGATGTGTGGTGAGGACGTAGAAGAAGTTTTCTTCTGACGACTCTTCCATGAAGACCATATTTGTAAACGTCTCTCTTGACAGCAGAACAGTGCAGCTCAACTCCAGGTCTGCAGGTCTTTCTGGGGGGAAGCTGCAGTCAAACGGGGGTTCTGACTTGCTTTCCCCACAATCCTGCGAGCTGCTCTGTAACCTTCCAGATCTTGCTTTAACTTTTACTGTTCCTGTTGATTGACATATCTTAATGATATTCCGAACAGAGGATGTCGGCATCTGAAAAGGCTTTTTTAAACTACAGTTTTCCACCTGATTCACAGCAAAAAAAAAAAAAAAAAAAAAAAAAAAACCCACAACAAAAATGCAATTTTTGCTTACTTTACCTCAAGTATACTCTCCATCAGCAGAACAATGACACAAAAACACATTAAAAACTCCTAAAACATTATTTTTGTCTGGGTAGGTCTTTAATAAAGGGTGGTGACCATTGCTTTAGCTTTTAGCCAAGCAAACAAACAAAATATCTGTTGAAGAGTGGAGAGCCATTAACCTGCTGCCATCTTGCTTGTCAAACGCATCTGATTCTCAGAACTTCTAATATTATATATAATATAATATATTATATCATATTATAATATATACTTCTAATATAGACAAAAACTTCCATGAAGAAAATAGGATTCATGGATTTCATGAACTTCTGTTGCATCTTGTAAATGAAGTTTCACTCAAAGTCATCACTGGCCTACTGGGACGCATGACATTGTTTTATCAGACAGTGAAAAAGTTGAATCCAAGAAGAAGTGCGTGGCACAAAAGAGCATGACCACAGGCATTATCTGAACTTTTACTCATCTGAGTTGACCAGTAATGGAGTGACAGCCCTAAAGTTCAGAGATCTTTGGTTGAATCCACTAAAAATGCCTTCCTGCTTTACTCCCACTGTCATGTTTGCTATGCTGTGACTGTAGCTCACAGCCCAACCCAGTACATGCAAATGCAGCTCTGTTAATTTCATGCTGATGAAGGACTTTCACAGAACCATCAAACTTTTAGTTTATCATAAAAAACTGCTTTACCTTACAAATGTAATTAATTATACAGTCACATATCCACCAATTGCATGGTCACTGGAAATGTAGAGTTTTTCATTACGGCAGGGAAAGAACAATGTTGGACTTTTGCAGATATTCCTCATTTTTTGTCTAGGAACAATGCATGATGTCAACTCATTTGCTTTGCCTTGTTTCATTTAGCAAAGCGTTTTTAGCTAAACAAATATATAAACTTTTTCCCAATTATCACTGTTGTTCATAAATAAACTGTGGGTTTTTTCTCTGTCTCTGCAGTTTGTAATTCCTCCACAGGCTGACATGTTGATATCTGTCACCAAAGTTGCACATGGACTATAAAGCAAAGAACTTCATTCATTCAGATTATGAATAAAATTAGACTTGGTTAACGGCACAGCAGCATGGTTTCTGGTTTAGAGCTTCAGACTCTCAGAGAAGGTTGAACAACAGTGGCTTTTTCACCTCCCTGTCTCTGTAAACAAACTGTTTCCAGGCATTGCAAGTAGCCAGGAGATCTGTACATCCCAGCCACCGTACTGATGAAAAGTGCTTTCTGCAGCTCGCAGCTGTTTACGTTCCTTCATAAAATAGAGAGTGGGCCAGAATGTGGTTGGGGACAAGAGTTTCAGGCCCACTGTTAAAGACCAAATAATGAAAAAGAAAACAGTATTCTAATGAAATTAAATGTAATTCTAACTAAAGTAGCTAGTAGTTGGTCATGACGAGGCTGAAGGTCTGTGTTCAAGTGATTCTCTGCCTCTCCAACAAGCTTTCACACTAACCAAGCTGAGATGTGTTTGGCAGGGCCGTTTGTTCCTCTGCCTCTTTAGGCAGAAACTGTCCAAAGATAATGACTACATTTCATGACTTAAAGATTAAAAACTCTCCCATTTGGAGCTAGGGCTCTTCTTCTACCCAATTAGGGCAAACTATTTTTTTTTTTTTTACAGTAAGGAACTATAGTCTATGAATTGGAGGTATTAACTAGAGGTGTTGAAAAAAATCGTTTCATGATATGTCGTTTGGCAATACTTGTTTTAATTTAAAATGCTGAGAAAGTGATATTGTATTCATTATTTCTGAGCGTGTTTGAGCGTCTTACTTTCGTTTTTCACCTAAACCCCTGACCACTAGGTGGCAGCACTGCACACTGAGCCTCTTTGAGCAGCTCTACACCGCACCAGAACAACAGCAGCTTGTGTTACATGTTCAGTCGGTTTGGCTGTTTTGGTTGTTATGAAACCTGTCCTACTTAAGAGTTTACTTGGGATGGGTACCGAACCGAAACTCTGTGCCACGTTGCTGCCAGTATTATATAAAAACGTGGACTTTGGTCCTCAGAGAAGAACGAGTGAAGCAGTTCAACTGTGGAGCGGGTCATGCACAGAGCCTCAGTCAAAATGCTGTCGGTGAAGCGGGTCAAAGTTCTGCTGAACTTTACACCAACAGGTTTTAGTTCAGCGATCTGATGGATCAGAGTGTTGTGCATAATGTTTTGAAAAATACAGTTGTTGTGTTGTGGTTGTGAGCGATGACATCAGTGTTTACTTCTGCTCGTGAGAAAACGAAGTTGCAGTGCAAACTGTCGTGGAAGTAAAGCCTCTTAGCCACATTCAAGCGTTTCCTTCACCCTGTCATCAGTGCTTCATCACTGAAACGTTTCTGGAAAGAATTGCCTTTTTTGCCCTTTATTTTTGAAGCACCCATTCAAACTTGCAATCTGAGCACCAGCCCCTCCCAACCCATGAAAATGAGAGGGTCCTCACAAGGTGATGTAGGCAAGTGGGACTCTTCCTGCCCCTTCCAGGACAGCACTGCCCCCCAGGCTGACACACATTATTTTCCAACTGTGTCTTATCCAATAAACGCTAAGTCTAACAGACATACGTTGCTTTAGACGCCAGTCTCTAATAGTGACAGAGCTCCTTTAAGACACCCGTCCTCCCCCGGTTTGAGCACACTCATGCAGATGACGTGTGTCTGTGGTATTTGTGTTGTGTAGTGACGGTCAAGAAACGCTCATTCCATTCAGCTTTTAAACTTGGTGTGGTGGCATACGCCAAAGAACGTTCTGGTGAAGAATCTGCACCACATTTTGGGGTGCTGATTCTGATGGTATACGATAATGGCTCGAGCAAATGGCTGACTTTGAAAAGACAGCTGCAGAAACAAGCAGACGATTTTCTGGTGGAGGTGCAATGGAAGCGAGGGACAAATTAGAAGAACTGGTTTGAACATATATTATTGAGCAAAGACGAAAGGTGCACGTGTCTCCAAAGAGAAAAGAAATGTTCACAGCCAGTGCTAATCAGAACAGAATACAATGTTCTCATCATTTTGGTAAATCCTGAAAAGTTAATCCGGTGTTGTCTGCATTTTGTGACCAAATTTCAAAGCAGAATGAACCCTTTAACCATCACCAATCTGTCTGTGATGGAATGAACACCGGCCTCTAATAAACGCACGGCCGGCTTCCAAATGTTTGTAATAAACGCCCAGGCTGTCAAAGGCAGACACACAAAATGCACATCTATCTTTGTATAAATGTGGATTTTTGTTTTAGTGGGAGAAATGCAGACACACTGTGGGCTTGGACATTGGGGTGGCCGTCGTGCAGTGGAAAGGGCAGTCTGCCTCTGATTGGAGGATTGCAGGTTCGAGTCCCGCTTTACCCGCCCATGTGTCGATGTGTCCTTGGCAAAACACTGAACCCCACATTGCCTCTGATGGAAGGTTGGCGCCAGTGCTCGGCAGCGGAGCTTCCATCAGTGTGTGAATGTGTGTGTGAATGTGACCGTGAAGCGCTTTGGGTCTAGATTGAAGGTAGAAAAGCGCTATACAAGTATACGCCATTTACCATTTACATTGCCGAGGCCGGCTCTAGGCTGATGTCATGAAATAGGCGCCACCCACAAGGAGCGAAAGGTGTACAGATGGAATTGTCTTGCTTCTGGATAGGAAAAAAAGTTCACAAAAATAACTCATATTTTATAATAATAATTTATAATTTACTTATAATTTAATAGGTTTTTAATAATTTGTTTTTTTTGTGTGCCAAAGGTACTATATGATCATATACTGTATATGAAGATAGCATTGTATAGGCCTGTAGGTATAGTGTTCCCATTCAACTGTGAACCACCCCAGTGCGCACTAAACATCAGATGGCCATGAGCACACCACCCCATAAATAGGGATGCAACACTGAAAGCAGTACCATTTGGTACCAGTGCCATGTCATCATTTTCTACTGGACCGATAAGTTTAGGTATTGTTAATAGTGCCGGCGTGGTGACATTACGACAGCGTTGCACTACTTTGTTTCGTTATGGCTTAAAAAGATAGGCTGTCTCTCTCTATTTCCTCGCTGCTTTTGCTTTGCTTCTTCAGTACTATGGGAGGGGCTGCTTTTTACACATCCTGAAGCAGACATACCTGACACTTCAACTCAAATGCACACAGATGCAGGGCAGCCGTGAGCAAGAAGGTCCAAAGGGTATCTGTATTTTCAAAAGTAGATACAGAGAGCACTTACTGCCTTAAATGCAGGGCTGTGAAAATATTGTGTTAATCGCGATTAATTAACTACAGCCATTTTAGCGTAATATATCGCGTTAAACTCTTGGTTCTGTGAAGTCCGTACATGTAAGACTATGCATTACCACAAAAAGTGGACGATTTTGAACGTGGTGCGTCAGTGTCCAGTTGTCTCCAGTGCACGCGACTGAGCTCTGCTCTCGCTTTTCTCTCAGAGGAAAATGATCATCATAAGGAAATAAACAAAGCACCATTTCAGCACCATGTTTCTGTGAAGATGATGAAGCAAAAGTTTGTTTCAAAGAAACAAAGTCAAGTCTAAATTTGATTCAATTAGGTCAGATTCTTCTGGGGTAACGTCCTTGTGACACCATTCATCACGTCCATCATGACCCACAACAAAAGAGGGACTGTAAAAGGCCTTTCAAAGTTCTGGAGTGACTTCAACCCAAAAGAGGGTCTTTGTAGGGATTTAAAAGTCTGTGCTGCCCAAGAATATCCCACCAAAACATTACAGTTACTAAGAAGATCTATATGGAATAATGGAGCAAAATACTAGTTACAATGTGTTCTAATGTGGTGAAGACCCATAGAAAGCATTGAACCTCTATCATTACCAACCAGGGTGAGATTACAAATTATTGTGGTTGAACTTTTGCTATTTTGTTTATCAAAATACAATGACATTTCCTTATAGGGAACTTTTTATATCACAACACTGTTTTTTCATGATAGGCGATAACAATATTTATCAAGATACACTACATAACTATATCTGTCAAATTGAAGTGTTCTGTGGCTCATTAGAGAAATGTGTAATGATCAGCAGATTGTTTAGATTTAAGTCTTTATTTCCTAAAATACTTTAAACATAACAGATGCACTGAAGGAAACAGCAAAAAACTGAAAAAAGGCATACATATTACAAACTAAACTGAAAATTAAAGCAAAAGCTTTTAAGTATCAAAAGAGGACATCAATAAAACAGAACACTAAACTGTGGAGACTAAACCTCTTACTTTTACTCGCCAAAGAGGAGAAAATGCTCACTACTGGTGATTGTTAATTTTGGACCCTTCAAAATAAAAGTCCATTGCGATAGGCTGATTTAACTTTTGAGAAAAAGTACGATGGCGATATTGATAGCTATCGTTTTATCACTCAGCCCTATGTTGAGTCAGCTACAGACACAAACTGAAGTCCTGAGGAACGATTTGAGCAATGGGGCGGCGTGGCGGTCTATTTGGGTGGTGTGACAAGAGCTCAAATATTTGAACCCTAGACAGTTTGTTGCAGGGCCCGTGGAGCCGGAGCAATTGCACCTGCGCTCGCTTAGCCAGCTCCCAGGAGGTGAGCTGGCTACCAGTCAGAGACCCGCTGCAGCACTGGGGAGTCAGTCTGCTTGAGCCTCCTGAACTTTATATTTTATTTTTTTTCACAAATATTTTTAAAAAGTCTCCTACTTTTATTCTTGTTGGTGCTTTCGTTCTCTCGGGTTAATGCGGAACAACAAACCCTCAAACTCATATCTCTTCACAGAGAAAGATGGAAAGAGCGCAGAAGCGACCGTCCAGATGCAGCTCTCGCAATGGGAGTGATGCTCAATATACTGGGAGAGACTCTGAATGATCTCATGAACCCAGACATGGAGAATGATTGCCAAGGCTTTTGTAGAACTTTTCCAAATAAAAAAGCCAGGTCTCTTATCATCATCCGTGTCTTCTATGTACTGTAAATTAGAAAAACACAGACACCGCTCCATGTAGAGATCGAGGGCGTCAAGCTTACAAATACATTTTTGGATAGGCAGCGAGCAACGAATTATGCGACCAACACAAATTTGACACGTATATCGTGGTCAGCTTGAATGCAGCTTTACAGACTTTTCTCTCATCTTTTAAAGTAGGACAACTTGTACAATCGATGACTGCTGATCAATTTTGTAAAAGAAAAAACATTGACAGGATTTTGTTTCATTGTTGCCATAAAAACCTATTTGGTGCTACTTGAAAGTTTTGTTTTAGGCTTCGCCTTCATGGTTCACAAAAATTGTGTTAATGAGAAGCAGCAGTTTTGACCCCATCCCCCAATGCTGGATGTGTCATGCTTGGCCTAAGTAGCAGCTAATCATTTTCTCTGTTGTCTTGACAGAGCCTTGGCACTGCGGGAAGATACGACTGCAAGAAAAGGCGAGTCTCACGCTCTATCTGTTATGTGTTGGTGGCTGTAGAGGTAGAGCAGTTTCTTCCCAGCTGAAAGGTTGGTGATTAGATTTTTTTAGCTGCCACAAATGTTTGTCTTCAGAGATGATTGGTTGTCCAACTTCATGTTTCAAATCTGAAGTACTGCTGATTTGAAAAAATATATATTAATGTGATATCTCATACTAGTCCTCAAGAAAAAATGCATTCCAACAGTCAAATTGCAGTGTAAGTTTGTAGGCATAAAACGTGTTGTGACATTTTTGACAGGGCACACTGGAGAGAAGAAGCTTTTTCATATCAGCGCTGTATGTCACTCGCTGGGTTTATTGAGCCGAGCAGCTCAGAGACTGGGAGTAAACTCTAAAGCATATGCTGCCACACAGCAAATGCAGCCACGTTTAGGAGCCCAAGGTAGCTATTACAAACAATGGCTTCTGGCTACCGGTTTCCATGGCAACAGAGAAGAAAAACATTAAAGCAGGTCTCCAAAATGAACATTGAGCTCTTTTGAAGATATTCAGTAACTCACATCTAGCTACTGCAATCCACGAAGTCTGCCAACGGAAATGGTCATTTTTCAAGTGAAAGCCGAAATCAGTCAGCTGGAGGGAGCCTTTTTTTATTTCATGCTGTCTTCTGCTCTGAGTTGGTGCATCATGTCATATAACTCCCCCCTGCTCAGCTTATCACCCCTCAGAGTGTTTTACAATTAAGAAACAATACCATCATGCTTCATTTTGTGAAAAAAGTTTTTTGTGTCTTTTTTTCAGTTTGTGCACAAAAAAAGCTGGAAATCTACAGCAAATATGGGTTTTCCCATCTCTGCTCTGCAATTTTTGCACACTCCTCTGTCAAGGCATTCGTCCCCCTAAGTGCAGACCTAAAGAGAGTAAAGATTTAATACAGGAAAATGATTATTCTTTTTTTATCTGAGTGACTTCAAAAATGTTGAATGTAACATAATTAAAATGTCTCAAAGTGGGGCTGTCAATCAAAGTGGGAATTAATAACTAATAGATGACCAATGCTGAAGCAATATATCATCAATGAGATTTAAAGACTTCTAAAACTAAAAGAAAAAATAGAGGACTTTCATACCAAAGACACAAAAGCAGAGAGATTTATGGAATATGTTTACAATTAAATGTTAGACCCACTTGCAAATTCTGTGTGTGTTCGTGCGTGTGTGTGTGGGTGTGTGTGTGTGTGCGTGTGTGTGTGTGTATGTGTGTGGGTGTTTGTGTGGTGGTGGTGGGGAAGGGCGGGGCTGCTGATTTGTAGTAGTTAACATCATCAACCTCTTACATTTTTTTAAGGTAACTTTATTTAAGGGTGTAACTTGGGTGTGAAATAAAATTATGTTAAAAAAGGATGTCACCGGTGACATCTAACTTCACGCTCTTGAGGGTGTAGCGGTTAACTGATTTATTGATGAATCAATTTCGATTCCTACGATCCAACCAGATTGATCTGTCTAAGGGAGAACTGAATCAAATCGACCAATACCATTAAAAACTGACTCAAAACGAAATAAATGGATAATCGTACTTTTGGATTGTGGCATAGTAGTTTTATTTTACTCTAATTTAAAAGTGACCAAATGCATTGCAGCAGACAACACAACAAATCTATCAACCATCATTTAGGTCCAACGTGTTAAAACACTTTGAATTTACAAAGTCATGTGACCATACAGTGTTGCTAGAATGTTCTTATAATGTTCCTTTGGATTATTCTGATGTGGAAAAACAACAGTGGAATGAACTTTATCAAACTCAAATGTGAATGGATTTGACATTCATTCTTGTTTACTTGTTTGTTTGTGCACATATTATCTTGAAGAAATACAAGAATCTAGAAATTTCACTGTTCAGTAGCAGGAATTTATCTCTGAGTTTCACTGTTGGACAATTGGATTGTTCAAAATGAATTAAAATTGACTATAAATTGTATCTGCAACCATAAATCATGCTATGAATCGAATCATTAAAACAAATTGTTACACTCATAACTGTAATGCATTTTACATTCTGCCTTGGCTCAATTTGAATTTCCTATGTTTATAAATGTGCTGATATGAGATTAGAAACACAATCAGCATGTTGGGTTTATATGCGGCAATCAACACTTCTGAAACAACAGGTCAATATTGTCTGCATGTGTGTTCAGTTAACTTTTTGCTGTAAAGATTTTGAAAAACCTGACCTATCTAAAGCAGCAAAGCAGTGTGTTTAAGCTCTCTGTTGTTTTCTACCATGGTCAGCTGAGGTAACTGTTCTTCGGTGAGATCACACACCATTTGTTTATTCATTCATTATTCCATCTAAGACATCTAGCAGCTTAACACGTTTAACACTTTTCAATTCTGTTGAACTCTCCACATTGTTCCCAACACGTTTTGTCATCATTTTGACGTCAAATGTTTTTGTTCTTTTTTCATTACACTTGATAAAAACACAAAGATTTAAAGGGCAATATCTCACTGAGACAAACAGACTGCTTAGAAATATAATGATAATATATCAAATATTTTTTCCAATTTGTAACAGATGGATATTTTGAGTCTACACAATTGAAATCACATTTTGAGTCTGAGGTCGTGAGTAAGTGCTGGTGTTCCGGCCAACAGAACATTCCAGCCTTCACCAGAACTAAAGGGTACCTGTGGTGCAGAGGTAGAGCGGCTGACGTCTGATTGGAAGGTTGTAGTTCTTTTGATCCCTCTTGCCTGAAAATGCTTCAAAGTCCCCTTTAGCAAGACAAAAAAACTCCACCTATGTCAAGGTGGCTTAAGGTTGACACCTCATTTAGCAATGGAGCTACCTACCATCAGTGTGTGACAGCATGAATGTGACTGAGGCTGTAAAGCACTTTGGGCTTTAATAAAATTGGAAAGCACAGTCCAGTGGTCTCTCATTAATTGTGGGAGTTACATTGTCAAACATTCTTAAAAGTTCACCTTGAGAAAGGGTGAGAAGCTCGGTTGCTCGGGAGGAGCTCGGAGTAGAACCACTGCTCCTGCAAATCCAGAGGCGGCATCTGGCTCGGGCATCTGGTTCGGATGCCTCCCTAGGGAGGGGCTCCGAGCACGTCCCACTGGGCGGAGGCCCCGGAGAAATCCAGTACATGCTGGAGAGAGTAGATCTCTCGGCTGGCCAGGGAACACCTTGGGTTCCGCCCAGAGAAGCTGGAGGAAGTGGCCGCAGAACGGGAAGTCTTTGCTTAGACTGCTGCCCCCGCAGAGCGGAAGAAGATGGATGGATGGATGGACAGATGGATGGACGGATGGATGGACGGATGGATGGACGGATGGATGGACGGATGGATGAAAGGACATTCTTAAAAGGAACCTGCCACAGTCAACATCTAAAATTTAGTCATCTTTATTTTGTACAACATTTACAGTTGTTTTAAGATAGTAAAACTCCTCACTACAGACTTTATTTACTTTTCTCAGACAGTTAGAGTATTTACATACTTTCTTGTTTGAACTCTCAAAGTTCAAACCTTCATGGAAAAATAAGTCCAGTTTCATAGAATGATTATGATCATTTGTTAATTTTAGCTTGTACATCTTCATCCTCACTTGCAATCTTCCTCTTAAAAAATTTTCCCTGGATTGTTCTTTTTTTAATGACTTTTTCAAATATAAATTATTATTTTGTTTTCTGCATGTTTCACTTTCACCATTGCATTAGGTTTTATCTTGAAGTATTACTCACAATAGTGTTCAGAAAACTCAGAAACTAGGAATCTACTATTGCTCATCTTGTTTCGTTGCAAATTAACCAACCTCCAACTTGCACAGATCTTTTGCCAGTACGCAGTGCTGGCTTGTACCGGCTTACTTTCAGCCCTGACTGTAAACATTCTTTACAGAAGATATGGCATGGAGGATACTACCGGTACAGATTGACAAGGTCTACTGCCAATCAGGATACAGAACACAATGCTCTGTGAAAAAGAAAAAAGAGAAGCATGTGAAATTGTGGGTACAAATATCAGTGAAACTGTGAGGCCATGGGAGATTTGCCGCCATACAGCGAAAGAAGGCTGTAAAAGTACACACCGTTTACTATTACCATTTAGAACTGTATAACTTGATGCTTTCAGCCTTAGGAATGGATTTGGAAAGACCATCATATTTTCTGCATTAAAACCTTTTCAGTTGCCCACATGTGCTATTGTTCTGACCTAATGATCCGACAGAGTTAGAGCTCAGCTTTAAAAATGTACTGAATTAAGTATTAAGCAAGTATTACAAAACAGCCCAAGTCAGCAGCACTCTATGCCTTAAATATTGATTTTAGATTGCTGTTCTTTGAATTTAAGCAGCATTTTCTTAGGAGCTGATTTTTCTGTATTCTGTTTTGTAGAATCAGAATCAGAATTGTCATGGTAAAATGAAATACATCGAGATTGGACCCTCTCCAAAAATATAAAATAGCATTTTAAGTATAACATACAGTGACAAGTATCAATAAAGTGACGAGTAATCAGATAAATATTCATAAAAATGAGGATGCGCAAAACAGAAGAGAAAAAGAAAAACATAAAAACACAAGAATCTGTTAGAATCTGTTAATCAATAGTTCTTTTTTTCACACACTATCATTAAGTAATTCAAGTCCTTTTACAATAAAACTGCTTCCTCTTGTGATGTTCTTCCTTCTCTTCACCTGTTGCTTTCACTGGGAACCATGGAAACAGAGCTGGGAGCCAATGAGCAGCATCAGCCTCCACTGGCTGCAGCTTGTCTGCTTTGGAGTGTCTCATAGTAAAAACTCAATTGCTTGTTTGTCTTGTTCTTTTCTTCACACAGATGTGGAAGAAACGTCCAGATTTCCAGTAGAAATGTGTTTGGTTGTTTTATTACTGGAATGTTTTGCTGCTATTGCTGAAACACTAAACTATCAGCAGAAGAAATTTCAAACATGCTGAGAAATGCTGAAAATGAAAAGAAAAAGTTTCAAAAAACGTAAACTTTCCTGGGTGCAAGCATGCAGGAGCAGTTGCCACAAAATTAAAATAAGAAGGAATTATTGGACTAAATTCCTATCCGTAAACTTGTTTTTGTCAGAGCCACCACTACTGCCTCCTCAGGAAATACGAGAGAAAATGAAAAACATGTCATGCCGACTCAGACGTCGCCCAGCCAAACAAGGTCTGCGTCAGGTGCTGTGGGGAACCTTGATGGAAAGTGGACTACTGGAACAAGATGGAAATGGGCTAGATGTGAGAACAATGCTCTGTTGGAATGTTACTACTCAAGTAACCCTACTTAGAGAGGTCACATACAGAGAATGTGGAGTGAATGGATGCTTTATTGCCAAACAACTAGTAACTCAATGCTCCAACATCCACGAACTGCTCTCACAACTTGAGATTGATGAAATACAACACAATTATAAATCCACAACATTAGGTCAGAGGGGAGGCTCTACCAAACTCCCAACCAGAACTTGGGAACACAGCCCTAATAATCACAGTTATGCTGAGCGAGGCTGCAACTTACCTTAAAGGCAAAATCATGTCTAGAATGAACACCAGGCAACCCCAACACTAACTACAACGCTTGAGGGAAGGACCACCTGAAAGTCCCCTGGAAACTGTGAATGAAGCATTGAGGGCAATTTCTACCACAACAATCACAAAAAACAGTGAACTGGTTTACACTTCAGCAGCAGTGATCCCTGAGATGCTTGGCTATAAGAGCAACCATGGGGGAAAACAACACCCACAATGGAAGCAACTGTTGGAGGCAAAGATCAAGACGGCTCGGAGGGACGTGAGTCCGATGACAGAGGCCCAAATAGGTGCCTAAGAGATACGCCCAGATGTCCATACCTGAAGCACTGGAAACTGTCAAATAAAAGCTCCTGGCCTTGAGCAGCTGCCTAAAGAGGTACATAAGAGACAATGGAGCCAGAAGGATAAACAGGCTGTGCGCACCTCAACCTGCGAAACTGCACCCTCAGTTGCAGGGTCAAAACAGCAGAGCAGACCCACCAAGGCTGGAAACTGAACAGTACTGGAAAAGTACATGGGAGAAAGGGACAGCACATAACAGCAATGCTCAATGGCTGGTCTCCCTGAGAAAAGAGCACAGCAACCTCCCTGAACAGAATCTAGTAACCATCACAGTGGCAAATATCCATGAAAGAACTTCAGGTATGAAAAACTGGACAGCTCTGGGCTCTGACATGATACATGCATACTGGCTTAAGAAACTCACTGCAATTCATGAGCGCCTGGCTGCACAAATGAACCAGCTGCTAAGAGATGGGACTCACCCTGAATGGCTAACAGAAGGGCAGATGATCCTGATCCAGAAGGATTCCTTAAAGGGTGAATGACATCAATTTCCGGTTCCGGTCACAAGAAGACGTGTGTCTACAGTTTTCCTGATAAAAGTAACTTTAATCTTGAATCATCACATAATTACCGCAAAAAAAGCAGTAATTCTCCAATATAGAGAGCTGAACATGGCACAGAAGAAAAACCAAGAAACATCAGACTTTGCAGAGCCCAGAATTGCGTTTGACGAAATCGAAGCTAAACTGAACCCACTTAATGTTAGGCGGGGAGCAGGAAAGGGAGGATCCAAGCGCAGGACACAATTGGAGTTCTGAGGTTTATTGTAAGGGTAAGGCGATGAATGTTGATGGGGGAAAGTCCAGCATGGAGTGGTCTGCGTCGGGAGCGGAGTAGGATGAGCCCAGGGGAGCAGCAGGGGTGGTGGAGAGAAAGCGTGAGCCACTGGCAAGCAAACACACTGGTTAGTCGGCAAATCTATGACACGAGAGTAGAGTCCTATGACACGTCTTGAGAGCCAGCACGTTACCGTCTTGGGCAAGTTAACAGTCTGGCGCCGGAGCTGGGATCTCCACGATCCTTTATACACCTGCTGGAGACCCAGGTGCAGGCAATCATGGTGGCCATACCTGGTGGCTGATTGAGCACAGGTGGGAGCTGTCATGGCGTCTAACGACCCACAACAGTACCCCCCCCTCAACGGGAGCCACCAGGCGACAGGAACCGATCCGGGCGCCGACGCCGAAGATCACGAACCAGAGAGGCATCCAGGATAGCGGAACGGGGAACCCAGGCCCGCTCCTCGGGACCATAGCCCTCCCAGTCCACCAAGAACTGCAAGCCCCGACCACGGCGCCGGACGTCCAGGAGGCGCCGCACGGAGTACGCAGGACGCCCAGCCACCAACCGGGCGGGCGGGGGGGCAGCAGCAGGAGGGACCAAGGCAGAGGAGGCGACCGGCTTTATCTGGGACACATGAAAGGAGGGATGCACCCGCATAGTACGGGGCAGGCGTAGCTTGACCACCGTCGGGTTGATCACTTGGAGGATTTCAAAGGGGCCTATAAACTTCGGGGAAAGCTTGCGAGAGTCAGTGCGGAGAGGAATGTCCTTTGCAGACAGCCAAACCATCTGTCCTGGGGCATAGGCAGGAGCTGGGGTCCTGTGGGAGTCAGCATTGCTGCGAGCCCGGTCCTGAGCCCGAGTAAGTGCCGCTTGGGCTGCCTTCCAAACCCGCTTACACCTGCGCATGTGGGCCTGCACGGAGGGGACAGCTACCTCCTCCTCCTGGATCGGGAAAGACGGGGGCTGGAAACCTAGGGAGCATTCAAAAGGAGAGAGGCCAGAAGCTGAACACGTGAGGGAGTTGTGTGCATACTCGACCCAGTCCAGGAAATCACTCCAGGAGGAGGGGTTGTCCTCAGCCATACACCGCAGGGCGGTCTCCAGACATTGGTTGGCACGCTCCGCTTGTCCGTTGGTCTGCGGGTGAAAACCCGACGAGAGGCTCGAGGAGGCACCAATCAACCGACAGAACGATTTCCAGAAAAGGGAGGTGAACTGCGGGCCCCTGTCAGAGACAATGTCCATGGGGATCCCATGCAGACGGAGGACGTGATGAGTGAGGAGGTCGGCAGTCTCCCTGGCCGTGGGAAGTTTTTGGAGAGCCACGTAGTGTACTGCCTTTGAGAAACGGTCGACAATGGTGAGTATGACAGTGTTACCTCGTGAAGGGGGCAGTCCAGTAACAAAGTCCAAAGCTATATGGGACCAGGGGCGGCCAGGAACAGGCAGAGGGCGGAGAAGACCAGAGGGTGGCCGGTGCGGAGTCTTGTTCCGGGAGCAAGTGGAACATGCCGCAACGAACTCCCGGACGTCGTTGTCCATGGTGGGCCACCAAAAACGGCGTCTTAACAAGGATAGAGTCCGAGAAACACCTGGGTGGCAGGTGCGGCGGGAAGAGTGGCCCCACTGGATAACCTGGGAACGTACTGAGTCAGGGACAAACAAACGATTTGGTGGGCCGGTACCTGGGTCAGGTTGCTGTCTCTGTGCCTCTCGGACTTGTGACTCGACCTCCCAAGACACAGCGGCTACCACACACGACGGAGGAAGGATGGGGTCCAGGGTGGCCGGAGAGTCTGGGGCAAACAGACGGGACAATGCATCTGGTTTCTGGTTCTTTGAGCCGGGCCTATAAGACAGGGTGAAGTTGAATCGCAGGAAGAAAAGTGACCAGCGGGCTTGACGAGGATTCAACTGTCGTGCTGATTGCAGGTAGGCCAGGTTCCGGTGATCGGTCCAAATCAGGAAAGGAAGTTCGGTGCCTTCCAGCCAATGCCTCCAGTGTTCCAAGGCCAGTTTCACTGCGAGTAATTCACGATCACCTACGTGGTAGTTGCGTTCGGCTGGTGACAGTCGCCGAGAGAAGAATGCACAGGGGTGTAATTTCTGTGTCTCTGCAGAACGCTGGGATAGAACTGCCCCCACACCCGTCTCAGAGGCATCCACCTCTACCACGAACTGTCGAGTCGGATCCGGATGGCGCAGGACTGGGGCAGAGGTGAACAAGCTCTTTAACTTGGCAAAGGCAGCAGCTGCTTCTGTGGACCAAGAGAAAGAAACAGACGGTGAAGTTAATCTGGTTAAAGGCGCAGCGATGCGGCTATAGCCCCGAATGAATCTGCGGTAGAAATTGGCGAAGCCGAGGAAACGCTGGAGTTGTTTTACAGTTGTGGGAACGGGCCATTCCACCACGGCCTTTATCTTGTCCGGATCGGCCCTCACCTGGCCTCCCTCGAAAATGTACCCGAGGAAAGGGATTGTGTCTTTATGGAAATCACATTTCTCGGCTTTCACATACAATCTGTTCTCTAGGAGACGCTGTAGAACTTGGCGGACATGGCGAATGTGGTCAGTGAGGTTGGAGGAAAAAATCAAGATGTCATCCAAATAAACAAAGACAAAGCGGTTCAGGTAATCACGGAGGACATCGTTCACTAAGGCCTGGAAAACCGCTGGTGCATTACACAGTCCAAAAGGCATCACCAAATACTCAAAATGGCCTAATGGGGTGTTAAAAGCCGTTTTCCATTCATCTCCCTGCTTTATTCGGACTAGGTGACAAGCATTGCGGAGATCAAGCTTGGAGAAAAAGGAGGCACCATGAAGGGAACCGAAGGCGGAGTCAATGAGGGGCAAAGGATATCGATTCTTTACGGTGATGTTGTTTAATCCCCGGTAATCGATACATGGCCGGAGTGACCCCTCCTTCTTGGTCACGAAGAAGAAACCGGCACCAACAGGTGAGGATGAGGGTCTGATGAGCCCGGAGGCCAGGGAGTCATTGACGTAGTTCTCCATGGCCTCAGTTTCGGGCCGGGAAAGATTATACAGGTGGCTGGAGGGGAGAGGAGCCCCAGGGAGCAGCTCGATGGCACAATCATAAGGCCGGTGGGGAGGAAGAGCAAGAGCTCTATCCTTGCTAAAAACCTCAGCCAGATCATGGTACGCCGCTGGAACATTGGATAGGTCGACTGACTCGAGTGACCTGACGGTGACAGGGGAAGGCCTGGGAAGTGCTGAGCGAAGACAGGAGGAGTGACAAGAGGGGTCCCAACTGTGAATACAGCCTGTGCGCCAGTTCACATGGGGATTGTGGAGAGAAAGCCATGGGTGCCCGAGGACCACAGGAGTATTGGGAGTGTCCACAATAAGAAAACGGAGTAGCTCCTGATGATTACCTGAAACGATTAACTTGGTTGGTGCGGACTGGTCATGAACAGTGTACAGCTGCTGTCCATTCAGGGCTTTTGCAATGACTGGGGGGTCTACAGGCTCTGTCGCCAGCTTGAGTTTCTGGGCCAAGCTTCGGTCCAGGAAGTTGCCCTCAGCACCAGAATCCAAAAGGACACGAACTGGATGCGTTGACTGGGGGAGACATAAAGTGGCAAGTTCGTCTTTTATTTGTTCTCGAAGTCCCCTCGTGAAAACACCCTGCAGAGCTGCGTCGTTCCAGCCAGCCTCTGCAGCTATCGTGCGGAATTCTATGGCGTATGCAGCCGCGCTGAGAGATCCCTGTCGTAACTGTAGAAGTTGTTTAGCCGCCTCACCGCCCCTGACCGGATGGTCAAACACCTTCTTCAATTCATTGATGAAGTCAGCATAAGTCATCTGCCCCAGACCTTGGGATTCATAAACTGCCTCCGCCCAGCTCAGCGCCTTGCCCTCCAAAAGACCGATGACGAAGGATATCCGTGACTGATCGGTGGCGTATGTGACGGGCTTTTGCTGAAAAACCAAAAAACACTGCAACAAAAATCCTCTGCATTTACCTGGAACTCCGGAATAAGGCTTCGGATCAGGTATGTGTACCTCTCTCACAGGTGTGGGAATTGCTGGCGGGCTGGCAGCTGGGGGCACAGATGAGGCAGCCGTGGCGGTGAGCGCCGCAACAGTGTTGGTGAGCTGCTGCAGCTGTGAGAGAACCGCGTTGTGTTTGTGGTCCAGAACCTGCAGCAACTGCTCATGCCGGGCAAGATCGGGATGGGTCGGGGTTGCATCCGCTGGATCCATGGATGGCCAGACTGTTCTGTTAGGCGGGGAGCAGGAAAGGGAGGATCCAAGCGCAGGACACAATTGGAGTTCTGAGGTTTATTGTAAGGGTAAGGCGATGAATGTTGATGGGGGAAAGTCCAGCATGGAGTGGTCTGCGTCGGGAGCGGAGTAGGATGAGCCCAGGGGAGCAGCAGGGGTGGTGGAGAGAAAGCGTGAGCCACTGGCAAGCAAACACACTGGTTAGTCGGCAAATCTATGACACGAGAGTAGAGTCCTATGACACGTCTTGAGAGCCAGCACGTTACCGTCTTGGGCAAGTTAACAGTCTGGCGCCGGAGCTGGGATCTCCACGATCCTTTATACACCTGCTGGAGACCCAGGTGCAGGCAATCATGGTGGCCATACCTGGTGGCTGATTGAGCACAGGTGGGAGCTGTCATGGCGTCTAACGACCCACAACACTTAAGGCACTGGAATCTAAGCTAACTTCACTCTTGGAGCTTGATGCTAAGCTAACACCTCTGCTGGAACTTGTGCACGAATTTCGACAACTTGTATCAACAAGTAAGAATGAATCAAGTCATTCTCGTAGGATTTCAACTCAAACCCCGACCAAGGCCTGGCGCAGCTAATGCTAGCTTAGAAACTAGCGAGGCTGCAGCCACAGCCGAGAGCGTGGAGAGTCAAGTTGGATCATTTCTCACTTCTAAAGGGATTTCTCTGGATCTGAACACCATCAAGATCTGCCACCCACTTCCCAGGAGAAAGGAGTCAGATTAACCAGGGATCCTTATCAGGTTTGTGAACCAAAAATACAAAATAGCTCTGAGGAAGCAAAGAAAACTTTTGAAAGGGACAGCTGCTTATTTTAATGATCATCTCACCAAACTGAATTCTGCTCTGACAAAGCACGCCAGGCTCCAAAAGCAGAAAAAGCAGATACTGAGCACATGGGTGCTGAATTCCAGGATCTACGTTAAACCAATTGGTTCACCGGATCTGTCCAAGCTGGTCATCACCAGCATGACAGACTTTGAGAAGTGTTTGGTCACTGACGTTTGAACCTTTAATTGATGCACAATAAAGTCAAATATGATTTTTAAGAAAATATGGCGCAGAGGATTTACCACTGACTCTAAGGTCAATTTTGACCCTGATTTTCAGTAGCAATTTTTGCCCTGCAGACAACTCAAGCTCAACTTACATGCTGTGATATCAGCTGAAGGTCAATGGACCTGATAAACTAAGTCTGCAGTCATAACAACGACGAGAACTTTATCAACTCTGTTCAAACCAGAAGAACGGATGTTAATCAGGCAGCAGGATAAGGGAGACTGTCTTGGACAAACGATTTAACCAAATCATTTAACTTGGTTCCCTAAAGTGTGATTAATGACTAAGGATCTTTCTAATTAAAATAATCTGCAAACATTTTTGATTTTTCTACCTGACTTAATTAAATGACTTTTCTGATGAAAATAATCTGCCCACATTTTTCATTTTTATGCTGACTTATGCAAATCATTATTTTCAGATGTAATAACTTGCTCTATATTGCTGAGTTTTGCTAATTAGAAATAATGTACATTAGAGGATGTTTGACCCTTACATCACTGATTCTTTTTTACTGCATGAGCTACTAACACGTTTAAAACAGTTACAATGTAATTCATTGTTACTTAAGTATGCTTAATGACCTAAATTAATGTTGGCACAGTATTAATAACTGATCACAAGTTACAAAACGGTTGTTGAAAGCAAATGAAAGTAACTGGTGTGGCCGAGTGGGGGCGAGATTATTTCAATTAGCTTCCTCCCACTCCTTTTCAAGCAGTCTATCATTTGATGGCTGATTACCCTATGTTTAACTTTTTTTTTTTATTTAAACCTCTTATGATTTTGTTACTTATGTATTATTCTTGCCTGATTGCTTGATATAAACCATTTCCAAATCTATTTCCAAAGGGTGCAGAGCCATCCTACTACTGGCGGATAACCTGTCTCTCCACAACATGAAAGCTCATGTCAAAAAGGCATTGGTAGAAATTCCAGAGAAGCCAAACATCAACTTCTGGTTGACAGAACAGTCGCTCAAGACTGCAGATCACAACACACCAACCTGTGCACAGCCTGGGTTGATTTCAAGAAGGCCTATGACTCAATGCTGCAGATCTAGATCACTGAATGCTTGGAGCTGTACAGTATGAACGGGACTCTAAGAGCCTTTATAGGAAACTCAATGAAACTGTGAAAAACCACCCCTGAAACCAATGGCAGGTCATTGTGTTGGCATTGGCAGGCAAGTGTCCATCAAATGTGGCATATGCCAAGAAGACGCTCTATCCCAACTGCTGTTCTGCATAGGTCTGAACCCCCTCAGCAAAATAATAAACAAGACTGGATATGGATACCAACTCAGGAATGGGGCAACCATCAGTCACCTCCTCTCTATGGATGACATCAAGCTATACGCTAAGAGCGAACACGACATTGACTCCCTGATCCACACCACCAGGATCTACAGTACTGACATTGGGATATTATTTTAGCTTGAAAAATGCAATTAAATGGTGACAAAGAGAGACAAGGTAGTCCGCACTGATGGGCTCTCACTCCCAGAAGAAACAATAGCAGACATTGAGGACAGTTACAAGAACCTTGGAATTTCACAGGCAAATGGCAACCTGGAGCAGGAAACAAGGAAAGCTGCAACAGCACATACCTCCAACGAGAAAGGCAAGTCCTGAGAAGCCAGCTCAATGGCTAGAACAAGATCCGGGCAATAAATAACAACGCACTGCCAGTCATCAGATACCCTGCAGGAATAAAAAGATGGAGGAAGGAAGAGATACAAACCACAGATGTTAAGACACTGAAGCTCCTCACCATACATGAAGGGTTCCATCTCAAATCCAGCACCCTAAAACTGCATTCTAGCCACAAGGAAGGTGACCAAGGACTGGTGAGCATGGAAGGTGTTAGAGGTAACTATACACAATCAAAAATGTTTTTGTCATCCATTTGCAGGACCTATAATCAGGGTCTGAGAATATGCTAATGTTTAAACCAACGCTGCGCTAAATGCAAAGAAGAAAAACTTGGCGAGCAACTTTTGCAAAAAGTACCTGCTTTGCTTTTGCAAAGAAGTACTTGCTATGCAGCTCACACAATGAAGAAATGATTCACATGCAAAAGAAAAGGCCTACAATTGGTTTTCTAGTCCTTTTTTTACTTTTATGGCGTTAGAATAATGTGGCTTGCTCTGAAATTGTGCAGTGTACTATTTTGCCGATCCTGAAGGCCTGTTGTTGAGAGACCAGCAACAAGATACAATAAAAGATAACAGGCTGAGCTGAGAAGCTGAAACTGGGTATAACTTTTATCCCCAGGTGCAGCTCAAAACCCTCCCTCCTTCAAAACTGCATTTGCATTGTATCTAGGGAACACCCAGTTTTTAATAAATGCTAAGGGTTCAGAAGGGAATGACAGAAACTGTTGGTGCGCTCCCCTCCATTTCTCCTTGCAAGTGATTGAAAACAACTCTGTCTTTTTTCCATGAACCTAACAGAAACCACTTTCCAGAATGAAATATTTAAGATGCATGAATACATCAAGCTCAAGGCCCCAACTGACTGTGTACTCAGTGAATGTCTCAGGAATGGACATTAGAGGATGTGGTGCTGGAGTACAGATTCTCATGGGAGGACAAGCCCCTGCATGGGATGTACCAACAAACCATAACTGAAGTGGCTGATATCAACAAGTCCAACCAATGGCTAGAAAGGGCTGACCTACAGGACAGCACAGAAGCGCTCATCCTGGCAGCTCAGGAACAAGCCCTGAACACCAGATCAATAGAGGCTCAGATCTACCACACCAGACAAGATCCAAGGTGTTGGCTGTGCAAGAGGAGCCTGAAACAATCCAGCACATAACTGCCGGGAAAGCATGCATGGAGCGCCACAACCAAGTGGCTGGAATAGAAGACAGGAACATGTGTGCAGATTATGGACTGGAAACCTCAAAGTCAAAATGGGAAACACCTCAAAAAGTGAAAGAGAATGAGAGAGCAAAGATCCTGTGGGACTTCCAGATACAGACGGACAGAATGGTAATGATGAACCAACTAGACAGTGTAGTGGTGGATAAAAAACAGAGGAAAGCTGTTGTGGTGGAAGTGGCAGTACTAAGCCATGGCAACATCAAGAAGAAGGAACATGAGAAACTGGAGAAATACCCTGGACCCAGAGAAGAACTGGAGAAAGCTTGGATGGTGAAAGTGGCAGTGGTGCCCGTGGTAATTGGAACACTCGGACTGTAACTCCCAAACTGAAGGAGTGGCTACAGAAGACCCTGGAAAGACTTTAGAAAAGTGCAGTGGTCGGCACAGCTAAGATACTGATAGGTACACTGGCTTGCAAAAGTATTCATACCTTTTGAACTTCTCTACATCTTCTCACATTATGACCACAAACATAAATATATTTCATTGGAATTGTATGTGAAAGACCAACACAAATGGCACACAATTTTGAAGTGGAAAGAACCTTTTTTTTTTTTAAATAAAAACTGAAAAGTGCAGTGTGGAAAAGTATTCAGCCCCCCTTTCTCTGAGTGCGTCCAATTGCCTTCTGAAGTTGCTTGATGATCAAATGTTGACTTCATAGAGTCCACCTGTGTGTCATTTCATCTCAGTAAACAAATCCAGCTGTTTGGTGACAGTCTCTGTGGTTTGTCAAGAGAATATTGGGGAGAAATCAGCATCATGAAGTGTAAGGAACACACCAGACAGGTCAGGGAGAAAGTTATGGAGACATTTAAAGCAGGATTAGGCTAGAAAAAGATTTCCCAAGCTTTGAACATCCACAAACCACTGTTCAGTCCATCATCCACAAATGGAAAGAGTATGAAACAACTGCAAACCTACCACTGATCAGAGATGCAGCCAGGAGGTCCATGGTAACTCTGAATAAACTGCAGAGATCTACAGCTCAGGTGGGGGAATCTGTCCATAGAACAACCATCAGACCACAAGAAGTCCCTTTTGCAGTTTGCCACTTAAGACTGATACTTGAGACACTTGAGACTGGAGCAGAGATTCACCTTCCAACAGGACAACCACCCTTAACATAAAGCCAAAGCTACAATGGAATGATAAAAATGAAACGGATTCATGTGTTGGAATGATCCAGTCACAGTCCAGACCTAAATCCAATCCAGAATCTGTGGAGAGATCTGAAAACTGCTGTTCACAAAGACTCCATCTAATCTGGCTCAGCTTAAATTGTCTTGCAAGAAAAATTGGACAAAGATTTCAGTCTCTAGACGTGTAAAGCTGGTAGAGAAAAACCCCACAAGACTTGCAGCTGGAATTGCAGCAAAAGGAGGTTCCACAAATTCAGGGGGGTTGAATATTGTTGTGCACTGCACTTTTCAATTTTTTATTTAAAAAAAACATTTAACTTTGTCTAATTTCCTTTCCACTTCACAAGTGTGTGCCAGTTTGTGTTGGTCTTTCACATAAAATTCCAGTAAGTTCAAGACAGTTGAGCTTCAAGGGGTATGAATACTTTTGCAAACAACTGTAGGCAGGCAGTCAGGCAGGCGAATGGATGGACAGATGGATGGATGGATGAGATTTTAATAAAGGATGAGGCCATACCCCATATGGCCCTATCGGTTAGCAGGAGGGTTTTGAACTTGATTGAGTGAGATCCTCCGGCAGACACTCCTCCATAGATTTAGAACATGTGACTTTGAAATAGAAGCCCTGGTACCTCATGAGGGAGTTTGCCACAGCCCTGCTAGCTGCTCTTGTCATTCTGCCAGATGCTAAAACTAGCACAGCTATTGGACTGCTGCACAGTAGCATTAGCAAACAGCTGAGCAGGCACAGTCCTTTTTGTAGCCGAATGTTTGACATGGCAAACCTTAAAGTGGTACTCCCAACACGCCTTCCACTAAGGGCAGGTGTGACTGAAGCATAACATGCAGCCTCTCCCTTCAACTCCTTTCTCTCTCCATGACCCAGAAAACCCCAAAAATCAGCAGCACCTGTAGATGTGTGTGTGACTAAGGCTTCAGTGTTTGTCTGATTTATTCACACAGGTATAAAATCCTACTTTGCTTTTCAACAGAACAAGAATATTTATATTTACAGAAATTGTATTTTTGTTTATATATTGGTTTACAACATTTTTGAAACACTGCAAGTATTGTCCAATGACTCCTAACATTTTTAATCTTGGAAATCATCTTTATGATACAAAACTTTTTTGGAACTTCCTTGTTGAATTCACAAATGAAAGTGCTTGTTGTTAAGTCTTTGTGTCTAAATTCAGAGTAAGAACAGACAAAATCCTGAAACTTTAAACAGAAATAGGAGATGAAAACATTGAAACATTGAGGCAATGCTTCTGCTTTTGTGACCTGTCTGTGCTTCGTGTGATATTTCTGCATTAGAGTTTGTCTCATCTCATCTCATCTGCATCTTCAATATTTTTCTCATTGAAATCTGTTTGATGTTGACTTTAATGCTTGTTATATTTACAAACTGGATCAATGTCACTCTCCATCATGACCAAAGTTTAGTCCCATCAGAGATGCTATCCTCTTTGGGTTCATTCAGATTATTAATGCCATTGATTTAAAACAAAATAAACGTTTTTAAATTTATTTTTTTACCCAGACCCCTTTATATTATTGTTACTACCATCTGATTTATTTATTTTTTTGGCAGCTGGCACACAGCATCCCCTGCTGGTTACAGAATGGATTCCTGATATGGTGATGAAACAGACACCTTTACATGCTTGTTTCTCAGAAAACCTTCTGGTGCTTAAGCCTGACACTTTTTTGTTTTGGAATTGAAGATTTTGAGGCTTGGATGAAATCGGACTCCTGTTTTCTCTCTTCGTGTCGTGGCTGCAGCACTCCTCCTCCAGATCCTCTGACTCTATTGTTCATGATCTTTTCAGAGGCTGTGGCTGCAGCTCCTCCTCCGTGCACGCTTGTGGTCGTTTTTCTCTGACATCCCTCCCTCCTTCTTGCTCTGTAGAAGAATGCACGTGTGTGCGTGCACTTGCGTGCACTCCAATGCGCTTGCCGGTGAACAGGTGTCCCCTGCCCTTTGCCGGAGCTCAAGACGCAGCAGCTTGCTTTTACCCAAAAACTGAAAATCAGAGCTGTGGGGCCGGACAGAGCCCCCTTCCTCTGCATTAGAGGATAATGCAGAGCTGCACAGAGCCGGCAGCCGGGAGGCTGGAGGCAGACATCACGCTCTGCAGAGGAGCTGCTGATGCTGGAACACAGCTGGTGTTGAGCAGCTTCTGCCTCTCAGGAGATCGGAGCAGCGTTCAGATTCACATCTGATCTGACACATGCCTGAAAGTTTATTGGTGGGTTCTACGACAGCGCCAGCATCCGGTCTTAGTTGAGTTGATGCTCCAGATGTTCATTCATTGTTGAAATAATTATTTTTTTGTTGGCTTGAGTTTTCCAAGAATTTTAATGGATTTCTTTTCAGCGGATATGCTGGTGTCTGAGAAATTTTCGAAACCTCATCTTTTCTCAACTTGATGGTTTCTGATGACTACTGTTGTCTTCCACACCAGGACAAACAGTAAGATCTCCAGACTTGCTCAGAGGTGGAATCGGACACCAACACGAGATGATCTGATCAGACACCTGAAGTCCTTGGACCCCACAGGAACCCCTCGATCTTCACTCAGTCTGCACAGGTGAGGACACATATGCTGGGATTCCATTACAAATACATCTGATGCCATCTTAGACACAGCAGAGGGAGAAGAGCCGGCAAACAGTCTTAACCAATCAATTCAGATAAATACTCTTGTCTTTTGAAAGTGCAATCTAAGTGGTTTGAAATAAAACAACAAAGCAATAGCTTCCACAGAAAGTTGTTTTTTCAACAAAGAGGGCAAAGGATCACATCATTGATCTGCTTTTTACAAATAACATTTGATTTGATTTGATCATAATCAGCATGAATAAGAATATCATTTGTTCCTTTCTCCTCTTTGGTGACAACTTTGAGCCTCTCAATTTATATGAATGTTTGACAAAAACAACTTACAGCCCACAGGCTGGTTACAAAATAATTTCGATTATAACAAACGGCTCTTGCTGATGTCGTCACAGTGCCACAAATGTCAAATCAGAACTATGATTATTCATTCACCATTTTGACAGAGGCTTCAATGTTTTTCTTTAGAATCGGGCTGTAAAACCCATTTAACCATGTCAGGCATGTCCTACCAAAGATTCAATCTTCTTTTGGAGTTGACCTGCAGCAATGTTAGTTTAAGATGGAAAAAGCAAACTTTTTCTGTAGCACTTTCAACATTTAGAACATTTCTGCTAGATTGTCCCTTTGTTGTTGTTTTTTGTTCTTAAATCGAGGTTTTGCTCCGGCCTGTAAGTGCAAAATAATTTCTGTCCTTGTTCAAACAAAGAGGAATTTCACACTTCTCACAGTGGACATGAGATGAGTGACTGCCAGTGTTTTGCTTGCATCTCTATGGAGTTTCTCATGTTGGAAAATAATTAGGATAGTCTGTCCTCACCTCACTGGGCACACTGCAGCTTGGCCGGTCATGCTTTGGTGTTAAGGTCGCCTCTATAAAGGACAGTGATTGCCGCCATTGATTATGTGCTTGCCTGCTCTTATGAGGGAAGTGCAAACCAAAGCTTTCAACTTTTGCAGTCATAGCTTTCATCCATTGACTGTATATGAGAGCTGGACCTAGTGAGTGTGACATCACCCACAGAATGGTGACTGGTGGATACTTGTGTAGCACTTTACTAATTTTAATTTGAACTTTTATACTTATGCATATTTTGTGTTTGTTATCTTTTCTAAGGTGACCCTGAGTCCCCTGAAAGGCGCTAAATAAATAAAATGTATGGTGATTATAAAGATTTTCATCTTGGATATGGAACAACTGATCAGGTCTGACAGAGTACTTAAGGGTTTGCCCATCCAATCCACCTGTGTTATGTGGGTTTGGAGAAAGCTTTGGGTTTTATTGCTACATTAGTTGGTCTCATGTCAGACAGTAATTAGAAACAGAACCAGGAGGAGATCCAGCTTCTACTAAACTGTGTGGAGACAGTAACCTTACAGAGGGGCAGAAGAGTGGGTGGAAAACATTACATTTCAGAATGGATATCCAACCTCACTCAAAGACTACTCTGAAGTGGCTTCTGAGCACTTCTTTAGGAAGTTGAAATGGGGTGTACTGTCAGGTGCTCACCAACAGTTCGTTGGTAAATGGAGGCAGGGCAGGAGCCTTGTGTGGTCCTGCAAAAAGATACAGGTGAGTGGGCAGGAGGAGTTACAGTCCACCTGCACAGAACCCAGAGGAGGACAGAAAAATGTCCAAACAAAAAAGAAGAACAAACAGGGAATAGGTCTGCTTTGCTCTTGGAAAAGATTTGGTTTTCTACAAAAAGGGTTTCATTAGTTTTCAGAACAGTAAAACCAAGATAAAAAGACAAATGTTTGGGACTGAGTTTACATGCTTAGAATTTGCTACTATTTGTTTGTTTTTTAACATGATTAAAGAAATAATCACAGACATGACTCTAAAAATCTAGCAGCTTATCTAGCTTTGTTTCTGTTTGGTTGCATTGCTCAAATCAAACAGTAATTGTTCAGCAGAAGGTTTTATTGCTGTTGTAATAAAACAGATCCACGCATGAACATGCACTGATCGATTTTTGTTGCTTTTAATCAGCCCTTGTCACTCAAGGGCTGACTCTGATGTTTCTTTTTTAAGCAGTTTTAATGCCGAGCTATTAAAGCGGGTAGGCTAATCTACAATAACACCCAAAGCACTAAACTGCAGCCAATCAGCAGCAGAGCAGCCACTGGCATCCCACTGTGGGCAACCATCAGGTGCAGGCGGTGGGCGATAAGACACTGCAGGTGTGTTTTTCCTGGAGATGTGACATTGGACTAGAGCGTTTTTACATCCAGAGCTGGTTTACAAACTGTGTATGGGTGTTTCTAAAGAAAGAAACTGTTTAAGGACAGTTAATCTCTCATCTGTAGGTTTGACAAAAATGCAGTGGAGCACTTTATCTTGTAATTGCTCAGGAATGCAGCTAAAAGCTTCATTACCATCAGCTACTGGGACATCACTGTCACATGGGCACTGATGATATGTCTCTTAACGCTACAACCACACACAATTTGTAAAGTCATAACAAAAAAATATGGATTAATGGGACTCTGACTTTTTTAAAATCTGTGTACATTTTATTCTAACATTGTTTGATCATAAAAATATAAACACAGGAAACAGATCTGAGTGTCAAATGCAGTCAAATTGACTCCATGTTCTTTTTTCCATGTGTGTTATATTTCACTATTTGCTACATTTATTGCTTCATTCTAAATGAAGGAGACAAAACTGACCAGTAGAAAAAAAAAACAGGTTGCTGTGAATTGGTAAAGGCCTAATAAGATGAAAATTCCACGAAATGGTAATTGGTGTATTCTTATTTAGCGCTTCACTACCTTCCTTAAAAGCCCACAGAGCTTTTCAGTTTTAGTCCCATTCACCCATCAACGCATACGTTCACACACTGATAGCAGCCAACCTATTACCACCAGAAGTAATGTGGGCTCAGTGTTTAGCTCAAGGACACTTTGGCACATGGGAACCAAACCTGTAATGTTCCAACAAGAGCTTGGCTGCTCTACCTCTGCACCATGCTCCCTTCTAGGGAGGGGAGTGTATGGTTATAATATTTTGGTAACAAAGGTACACTCAATTACTTTGGTTTTCGATTAGTGTCCTGGTGCATTTCTACTGATTCTCCCAAACTCTTAGATCTATTCAATACAATCAAAATATATACAGTTAGTGTCCAAGCAGTTAAAATGACAACTATGGTTACAAGTTGAGGAATTTCAATAGGCCAAGTATTAAAGACCAATTTTAAGAACATTGTGTTTGTGGTGTTTTTTAACATTTTTTTTAGTATTTTTCTGATGATGGAGGACATATGTAACGAAATGAAGCTTAAAATTGCATTTCTTTATTCAAATCACTGTGAATCAGAAGCAGACAAAAAATCAAATGGAAAAAGCCTGTAGGTGTGACGTAGAACCAACAATAGCAAGCCACATGCTCCTTTCTCCACTCCATTCTAATGTATTTACTTTAGTCTAATAGATCCATGTCCGTCTTTGTTTTCCTCGTTTGAGCTGGAATCTGGATCTAAACTGTACAGCTGGATAGCTCTGACGTTGCTCACCATTTTTGTAGCTCTGGTAATGTTAGGTTGAGCTTGTGAGGGGCTGGCAGCTAGAAAGAGACAAAGAGACGATAGGAAGTGGAGATCGGCTTACTCCATGCCAACGGTGCCGTCTACTACTCAGAGATACAGATCTGATGAACTCCTAGAAAATGACACAGGTTTTTGGTTTTGTCCAAAAACACCATAATCATAATTAAAAGACCACTGGGAACACTGAAAATAGATCAAAAGATGATCGGACTTAACTGTAAAGTGTTCTGAGGCCTTACTTTGCTCATTGACACACCATACACAGACACACTCCTACAAACACTGGATTCAATTTGATCTATTTAGTGCTTTTTATATCATCACATTTATATTCTAATGAGTATCAAAAATGTCGTCGTACTCCAGCTTGTTTTTATTTGGGATTTCATCCTGAAGCCTTCAGATTGATGATAAAATTTACTTTTTTAACTCAATATCTAAAGTACCTTCAATCATTTTTTTCCTCCTTTCTTTAGGGAAGGTGAAGACTCTTTTGGGACAAACTATTTCTTTTAAGTTTCCTAAATTTAACTAAAGTTGCCGAAGTCAAATTCCTAATCAAGTTTGCCACCTTTGCACTCTACAGGAGCTTTAAATTGTTGTCGTGGGTGATTTATTTGATTTGTTTTTTCAACAATCTAAACCCAATTTTGGTTCCTGTGAAAGACACAGGTGTCATCCAGTTGTTCTTCTTAAGTTGGATTGTAATCTTTGAAGTCTGATAGATTTAATAAGTTTAGAGACAAATGTCAGCTCGAATGAGGAGAGTAAAGTCGTGCACGTATCGAGTCACCTACAAACACACATATCGAAATGGAGCAGAGCAGGGCGCTTGAGGCCTGCAGATTCTAGCTTCTGAGTTACAGTTACACGCTTTTTCATCTGCTCCAGATTCAACTGGATTGGAATATTCTGAATCTTTATTTTCTTTAATATGTCTTCCATCATGAGAACAATGCCACAGTTACATGTCAAAAGCACCATTCGCCCCTCTTTGACTGTTAAAATAGACAGTTGTATTCACACAATGTCTTCTTTCCCTCTCATCTTTCTGACGATCTTTCTTTGCTAAGGTAGATACTTCCCAGCTGTTAGGACTCAGCAAATGCAGAACCTGCAGTTGTCCCAGAGCAGGAAGTGCCCAGGTGGGCCGGCCTCTCCAAGTGCTGCCAAGCGCCTTTACAGAAACCTGTCCGAGAAACTGCGAGGAAGCACCTCATCCTTTGAAGATGCCTACTTTTTCGGGAAGACAGACAGGCTCCATAAAGCGTCGGTAAGTGGATTCTGCTTGGCTTCTTCTCCACGAAGAGGTGTACCTCAAAATTATACGTAGGAGCGAACTCTTCCACACCCAGCACCTCTCCAGCACCTTTGCACAAGTCTCAAAGGAAACAATCCACTTCATTGGTTCTTTCACATTTTCATTTATTTTTGTGATCTATAGGGTAACAAAACATGTGGGACAGTCAAAATCCTGTCACTGTCAGGTTAAAGGTGTCTACGATAACACCACGCTTAATGATTTAAAACATCAGCGTCCAATCACACCTATCAATAAACAAAAGCAATACATCCACCAAAGCTTAACAAAGTTCTTTAATAAACATAATGAATGCAAGGCAATGTTAAGGCGCCTATCATGCTATTCTAAGCCTTTCAGAGTAAACTTATATTAAATTTATATGATAATCTATTACCTTTGTTTTTTCCTGGGGAAGATAGCGGAGGGAGCGGTCTCATAAGAACTTCTCCATGCAGCAAAACCAAAAATCTCACTTTTCACAAACTTTAACTCACCAACCACACATGAAAAACACTTGGGAAAAGGATTGTAAGCCATAATGCGACCAAGGAACAAGAATTCTTTAACTTACCAGGCCTGTCTTCTGAAAATGGCAACAGCTGAAAGAACCACTAAACCAAAAGCTCTTCAGATTCAGCCCTGACAACATGGAGACAGACTCCAGAGGTAAGATATTCGAGGTGGAGCTGAAACATGACTCGATTACTATGGCCAGCACTGCTAAAGCAGTGGAGTTCAACTCTCTCTCTCTCAATCAAAGCCTGCAAAGAAGAAAACAAGAAGTTGTCTAGTGAGGTGGAAGAGCTGAAAACTCCAAACATGGAGCTTTTAAAGAAAGTTTCTGAAACTGAAACAAAGGCTGTGGAGTTGGAACGGCATAAGACGATGGAACTGAAAGAGGAAAACGGAGGAAACACCCGCAGGTGTTGCTGACAACATTCTAAAAAATGTTCCACACTGGAGAGATAAGATAGACCTCATCCTAGACTCTGTTCCTCGCCTGGGTTCCGCCAACAACAGCCGTCCACACCAGGTCATCCCACAGTTCCAGAACCACCAAACTTCACCACATCTGTAAAGACCTGAACATTCACGAATAGCATTCACGAGGAACGAATAGCTGTGTAGCCCAAGGTGGAGAAAGCCATTTTTCCCCATTTTTTATTTCTTTTTACCTTAAACGTTTTAATTTTTTGTTTTGTTTTATCTAACACTAAATGGTTAATTTTAAAAAGAAAATTTCCTTTGTTTCTGTTAACGTGAGAGGCTTAAGGGACTTGGTTAAAAGAAAAAGTATTTTTTTATTCTTCAAAGGGAAGACATCCAGTATCATATTTCTCCAAGAAACACAATCTACTGTCGACGATGAAGTATTTGGTCCAAATAATGGGGAGATGGAATTTACCTGAGTCATGGCACAACAAGATCAGCTGCTGTTGCCAATCTACTTTAAAACTTTAAAGGCGATGTTATTTCTCATATGATCCCAGTGTGGACGCTGGGTCATTCTTATTGTGGATATTGTTGGCTTTAGATTCATCCTGGTTAACATATATGGGTTAACAATAGACGAGAAAACCCCAACCTTTCACAAGAAATTGGCCTGAATAAAAATAACTTCAAAATAAATACTCAACCAATAATGTCATACTTGTTGATGAGTTCAACCTTGTTCATGATCATTTCTTTGAGAAGTTTCCCACAAAATATCATTCAAATACGATTTTTGAACAATTTTGCAATGAGCATAATCTCATTGATGTGTGGAGACATCTAAACCCCAAGAAAATCCACTTTTCCTGCTTTAGTTCTAAGTATTCTCTGAAGCTGGTTGGTAACTAGTCAGATATTAAACTATGTTGTTCACTCTGAGATTACTGCTGCTCCACTGACTGACCATAATGTTATGATTCTGGAGATTGAGCCTACAGTCAGAGCTCGATGTCCGCGCCGTTTTTGGAAGTTTAATTCAAGTCTTCTAAAGGGTGAAATTTATTGTGAAGCAATTTTAAAAAATGATTTAAAAGATAATACATCCTAATGAGCTAACAGATCCTGTTCAAAAATGGGAATTTCTAAAATATGAAATCCGTCAGTTTACCGTACCGTTTAGTAAAAGCATGAAAAAAGGACAGAGAAAACAAGAATGAGAAATGGTTTCATTATTAAATAGCTATTGTAGTAAACCCGACCTAAACGATAATGATAGACAGGAAAAATCCAATCTACAGACACAACTGGATAACATGTTTACTCAAAAAGCTCAAGGAGCCTTCGTAAGGTCAAGAGCTAAATGGAAAGAGAAACTTTTCCTATTTTTGTCATTTGGAAAAAAGAAAACAGGAAAAAATAGTTTCAACTCTTGTTGACAAGTTAGAGATCACAGATAAAAATCAAATTTCAGCCAAAGTGTGAAATTTTCATGCCTGTAGGTTCAAGCTTGTTCTCATAATCGCAAGTTAAAAACAGAGTTAGTGTTTGAACCAACTGGAAAATTTAGAAAAAATGGGGGTTCTTAGTGTCAGTCTAGGGGCTCTGGGGGCAAAAGTATTTGCCCTGAAGCTTTGATCAATAAAGTGCTCAACAGGCTGAACACTTTGATGCTTAAATGGAACAAAAATCGCATGAAGTATGCAGGAGATATGGACGACCGAAAAGCGTACGGAAGAAGAAGAAGAAGAAAACAGAAGAACAATAGTTCAATCAAACTGTTGTTCTTCTGTTTTATTATTAGTTTGTTATAAATACTAATGGTAATAATAATAATAGTAATAATAACAGTTATAATAGTTTGAATAAGGGGACTTAAGGCTGCCATCAGTAGTTTGTCTTCCAATGAAGCTCCTGGATCAGAAGGTATCACAGGAGACTTTTATAAACAGTTTTGGGACGACTTAAATAGTTTAATTTTACCAGTTTTCCAGGAAATCATTGAATCATTTTACTATGAGACATGGAGTGATCGTTTTTACTCCAAAAGCAGGGAAAGATCCTTGACTTATTGACAACCGTTGACCCAAAACCCTCAGAAACTCTGACTATAAGCTTTTAACATACATTTTCACAGCTTGATTACAGGCAGGACTCTTAGAAAAAATGTCCGAAACTCAATCTGGCTTCATGAAAGGAAGATCAATCCATAATAGTATGAGATTAGTGATGGATATTATTGAATGCAGGCAGCAAATGAAGAACATTGGGTCTCTAAAAATGTATCAGCTCCAGTATTTGGAAGGTCGCACCGACGTTTATTTTCTATATGAACTCTCTTTATTTATCAAGAAGCTCGGGATGTTTTTTTTCTGATCTTAACAAAATGTTTCTTATCTATGTATGTGGGAACAGCGTTAAAAAGTAAAACAAGGGTTGTTCTTTTCTGCTTCTAAATGTTAAACTTTTGTCTCTTTTAATCTAACAGTGGTTTCTTGGTTTGCTCAACCTCATAATCGGTGACAACTTGTTCACTGGTTTGTGTCAACGGTATTGTCTCTGACACCCTATCACTATTGTTAGAATTTTTGATTGTTTTTTTGGAATGCTTGTTATGATGCAATATTTTGTCATCAAAATGTTCTATAAATTAAATATGACTTGATGTGAAGTTCGCCACTCATTCAAGTAGGGGATTTACTAGTGTGAGAGCGTGCTGAAGGCTCTGCTGCCAGAACAATGACCACATCTTAACACTATCTAAACTGACATTTTGGTCAAACTTGTTTCCTGCTTCAAACTCTGCAGGTCAGTGAATGCATCTTTGAGGCAGTGGAGCAGCAGGACTTGGACACAGTGCAGATCCTGCTGTACCAGTTCTCAGTTGAGGAGCTGGACCTGAACACTCCCAACAGCCAGGGTCTGACTCCACTTGACATCGCTATCATGACTAATAACATGGCCATTGCGAAGCTGCTGTTGAAAGCTGGTGGAAAGGAAAGCCCTCATTGTGAGTGTCCGGCTGCTTGTCACAGATGCAAATGTGTGTTTAAGGTTTTTCTGTGAACTCAAACAGAAACTGAGGCACCAATGACCTTTGGAAAGGTATTGGTTGCATTGGAGCACTCAGGGGGTTTGAATTTTCCCTGTGGAGCATTTAATGCATTTTTTACAGTGAAATGTCAATTGCAAAAAGCATTTGAGAATTATATATAATTGTATATGACTTTGAATTATGGGTGAAAAAACGGCTATACAGAACCACCACTGTCAGGCATGCATTTCTGTGCAACATGGAGACCGGGTGAAATGATTCTCCCATCGGTTCTGACGGGCTCTATTCTGCGCTGCAGTTGTGACTGCGGAGAGCCGTGATGCTCACCTGCGCTCTCTGGTGGAGGAGGCGGAAAGGCGAGCAGCAGAGCTGGCAGCTCAGGCGCAGAGAGATGGCCTTTCTCTGGAAGCCTGCAACAAAGACAGTCAGCTGACAGCCTGGGAGAGGAGGAGCAACCTGTACAAACGCATGAAGATGGGCTTCCAGCATGCTCGTGAGTCAACTCGTATGCAAAAGCTTCTGCGTGTCTTTAACACATGTGTTAAAAGACATCTATGTGACTTCTTTGGGGTTCACTGGGCCAAAATGAATGTGTTTGTGTGTGTTTACTGTGTAAATACTGTACAGAACTTCATGAATCAGAGAGGCATTATGAAAGACACCCCCCTTTATCAATTTCACTCTCCCTGTGTGCCACTTTCATCTGGCAGGAGACTCCGGAGTATCAACAGTATTCTCCTTTTCCCTGATTTAAAAGGAAGTGAAACATTTAACTAAAAAAAGACTTTAATATGACGTACAAACCAAGAGCAACAAAAAGGTCTGAGGCCATCTCCAGGCGCTCAGGGAAGATTCCTGTGGAGAGTATTAGTAGACGTCTGCCTCGTCTCTGTTGACATTCCGTTTTTCACATAAAAATTGAATGCAGAGAAGAGGAGCCTCTGTTTTTGTTTGTTTGTTTGCTGCTACATTAAATGGTCTTGCATTATTTGCATAACTTGCTCACATGTTGCATCTCCACTGTGGGAGTTAAAATTATTTAAATACATTTTATCTAAGTGCAAAAAGAAAGTGGACACAAAAGAACTGTTGCATATATGCATTGTATAGACATACAACAATTTTTTAATTGTTGTAGTTTGAAAAAAGTTATTTTTTAACTAAAAGAAATTTAGCAACGGCTGTGTCCGTGGACAGCCCTCCATCATGTTTGAGTTTCAAACTGAAATATTTAAAATCTTTTTATGCTTTCACAGTTCACCCTTTTACTGTATAATCAAATAAATGAAAGTAACCCAGAGTTTCACGTGTTTTCATCATAAATACACATGATAAAATTAAACAATGTTTTTATTTGATAATCTAGTATTGGAAAATGGTTTCAAGCAATCAAAGCAAGAATGGTGCATAAACAAAACAACAAACAGCTTTATGTCTATACAAACCAGGGACAATTAGGCATACCATTAATTGGAAAATACTCAGAGGTTCATCGAGTTATAAATGCAATTATTACTCTTATTTGTAGATAAACATTTGTATTTATTTGTATATAGAACATGCCATCTTACTTATAAATCTTCACAATGATATATTTTGCATTTATATTATTTTGATCTATATTTAATTACTTCCTACATAGTTTCTGTCTCTCCTACTTTTTCTGTTTTGTTCACACAATAGTTTATACCTTTTATTTTTGTTGATAATTAATTACATCAATCGGTTGGGATAAACTGGGATTTGTGTGAACACCTGGTGATATACCAGTGCCCCCCTGCAGATGGCGCATTAGGAGACCTTCAACTTCCACAGTGGTTCAAAAGCAAATTATTCTTCTTATTATTATTATCATTAGCAAATAGTGGTCCAATCTTTCTGTACAGAAAAAAGGGTTGCGAAGAAGCGGGAGAACGGCTTGAGAACCTCTAAAACTTTGATCATAGCTCCTCAAAATAATAATTAAAAAAGCTCTAAATGATATTTCTATTCTGTTTCCTCGTGATGATTGCAGCTCAGGATTACAACAAAAACAACTTTAATAAAAAAAAAAAAAAAAACAACAACAACTTTAATATCTTTGTGAAATCAAAAGACTTTTTGGATGAATCTGAATGATTCCTTCTTTTTTTAAGCTTAGTCTCCCAAAATGAGTTTTTACGAAATGTTTTTAACGTGGGAGTACAATTTAAAAATTAAGAAATACTGAAAAGAAATTAGCAAAAGCTTATACACAATTTAACCTCTATCTGATAAGCTAGTTGCTGTTTAAAATGTTGTTTATGCAATTTTTTGGGCATAAATATCACATTTACTTTAAGTAATTTTATCTGTCACTAAGTCTTCACTGTGCCCCAGCATAGGTCCCCCAGACTCCCCATCTAGGGTTCGTCTGAGTGTGACCAGTAGCACCACTCTGACTGTGACCTTCCAGGAGCCGCAGTGTCTCAACTCCACAGTGGTGACCAAGTACCGAGGTGAATATATTTCCCTTTCTGTAGCTTGATTTTTTTAATATACATTTTAATTTGGCTTTTGTAGAAAATATTCTGCTAAAAAAATCCATAAGAGTTTTAAATGAAACTAGAAAAAGTGAATCACTTGTAAAAATGAAAGTGTGAATGCCTTGACGCTTTCGCACAGATAGGATGCAAAATGCATCATAAATGCAGGGTTATTGTTTTGGCATCTTTTCGCATTCCACATTTTCTCCCATTATGACCACAAACATAAATATATTTTATTGGAATTTTATGTGAAAGACCAACACAAAGTGACACATACTTGTGAAGTGGAAAAAAAATTATCCAAGAGCTCAATTTCTTTTACAAATAAAAAACTGAAAAGTGCAGTGTGGAAAAGTATTCAACCCCCTTTTCTCTGAGTGCGTCCAATTGCCTTCAGAAGTTGCTTGATGATTAGTGACTGATCAGATGTTGACTTCATAGAGTCCACCTGTGTGTCATTTCATCTCAGTAAACAAATCCAGCTGTTTGGTGACAGTCTCTGTGGTTTGTCAAGAGAATATTGGGGAGAAATCAGCATCATGAAGTGTAAGGAACACACCAGACAGGTCAGGGAGAAAGTTATGGAGACATTTAAAGCAGGATTAGGCTAGAAAAAAGATTTCCCAAGCTTTGAACATCCCACAAACCACTGTTCAGTCCATCATCCACAAATGGAAAGAATATGACACAACTGCAAACCTACATAGACATAGTCATCCACCTAAACTAACAGACTGAACAAGGAGACACTGATCAGAGATGCAGCCAGGAGTCCATGATGACTCTGGATGAACTGCAGAGATCTACAGCTCAGGTGGGGGAATCTGTCCATAGAACAACCATCAGTCAAGAACTGAACACATCTTGACTTTATGGAAGAGTGGCAAGAAGAAAACCATTGTTAAAAGAAAACCACTAGAATTCCAGTTTGCCATAAACGATGTGAGTGACCCGGCAAACGTGTGGAAGAAGGATCTTTGGTCAGATGAGACCAAAATGGAACTTTTTAGTCTAAATGCAAAGCGCTGTGTGTGGAGGAAATCTAACACATCACTCTGAACAGACCACACCCACTGTCAAACATGGTGGTGGCAGCATCATGCTCTGGGGCTGTTTCTCTTCAGCAGGAACAGGGAATCTGGTTAGAGTTGATGGGAAGATGGATGGAGCCAAATCCAGAGCAATATTGGAGGAAAGCCTGTTGAGGTCTGAACAACACTTGAGACTGGAGTAGAGATTCACCTTCCAACAGAACAACCACCCTAAACATAAAGCTAAAGCTACAATGGAATGATAAAAATGAAACGGATTCATGTGTTGGAATGATCCAGTCACAGTCCAGACCTAAATCCAATGAAACTGCTGATCACAAACACTCTCCATCTAATCTGACTCAGATTGAATTGTTTTGAAGGAAGAATGAACAAAGATTTCAGTCTCTAGATGTTCAAAGCTGGTAGAGACAAACCCTAAAAGACTTGCAGCTGGAATTACAGTAAAAGGAGGTTCCAGAAAGTAATGACTGAATACTTTTGCACACTGAACTTTTCAGTTTTATTTGTAAAAAAAAATTGAACTGTTGTATAATTTTCTACTTTACAAAAAAGATATTTATGTTTGTGATCATAATGTGGGAAAAGTTCAGGGGGTGTGAATGCTTTTGCAAGCCACTATATGAAAAAGAGACTTGCTGACTTAGTTGGATTGTTTTTTTGTTGTTTTTTTTTTTTAATCTCATGAATTTTTTTAAATCCAAGGAAGAACTTGATACCGTATGACTCTGCATTCTTTTATTTAGAACTCAGCTGCGTAGCCTTTACCCAGTGACTGTGTGATAGATTTATAACCTCCCTGAGACTACAGACATCCTCACACACACTCATTCAGGGTCCTGTGCTATTGCCGGTTGGGTGGGTGCACACACTTGACACATAAACATCTTAGCCAGTACCCAGTCAACAAACATTCCAGATATACGTGTTAACACACTTTTGTTTGGTCAATTGTTGTCTGATTACTGTTACCTGTTTGGTTTGTTATGTTCTCCTTACCTTCTGTTGAAGGACCTGAACTCTTTTTGGCAGGCTTTTATAGTGCCTGAACCAAATGGATCCAAGTGAGCATACTGTAATTGAAGTGGAGTGGCCCATGAGAGGGGCCACACCTTATGAAAAGCCAGTCTCCTAGTATGAGAGAGAGAGACAGAGAGAGAGAGGTGCTTGCTCATATGCACTGGGAAATGGGGGTTTTGTGCTCATTATAAAGTGTTAAGAATTTGCTTTCCGCCAGTTTGTCTCTCTTTGTGGAAGTTCTTGGATATTTCTTTTGCTAAAATTCCAAAGATAAAACCTATTTTATGGATTCCTTTCCTTGATCCTCGGTCCACACTCTGGAGCAGAGTGTGACAGACTGTATTTGAGAACTGGACCAAGTGAGTGACATCACCCCTAGAAAATTACTTCTTGCTTCAAACAAAAGGAAAGCAATTCAGTTGCCAATTTTCGCAATACAGACCCCACCTTAATGGCATCAGATAACATCAGCAAGTAGTTACTGGTTTGAGTCATTGTTGCTATGGTTTCATCAATAAGAAAGTCCACACCCCTACCACTGAAAGCAAGCGTTGGAGAATCTACCAATTCAACGTTTGTAATATTCTACATGAGACCACATACTTCTATTGAGGCATCTAATTGGTCAGTTTATAGCTTAAATATCTTTCCCTACAGCAAACTATATGAAAATGGGCAAACCTGACCGGGGCAAACAGGTTGCCTGGCATGTTGGATTTTTCATTTCAATACTGTGCACTGTGCCAGAAGCCCTGTAGAGCTCTAATCCCCCATGCGGGTAGTTGTGACTAAGGCCTTTAAAATGCATTGGAAGACTTTGTATTTCAGCGTACTCTTGACTAAACACAGGTTTCTATGTTGGAGAGATCTTCACTGTTTCTTTACTGATCTTTACTATAATTATTTTGTCTATTATATGTATTTTCTCATTTACCCTGTTTTGATGTGTCCTGTTCTGAGATTTATTGTTAAGCATATTGCGATGCACTCTGGGTAAAAGTGCTATAAAAATAAACTTTTCTTAATTTTCAGTTTATCTTGAAAACTTAGTTGGAGAAGTAATTATATTTATTAATCTTAAAACTCTGGGTAGGAAGTTTTCTTCCAAAGTAAACAAATAATAATAAAAAAGCCAAAAACTCAAACTTCTGTTCTGTTTATGTTACCTCTCTTTATGTTTGTCTGTTTATGTTTGATTAGGAAACAAGAAAACAAAGATTTTTTTTCTTAATTTATCAAACTAAATACTTTTGGTCCTACCAAATAAATACTGTGTTGTTTCTGAGACATTGCTGCTATAGGACGAGAGAGATAAGAGCCAACAAGCTCTTAATGAATACATAAATGGTTTCTGCTGATACCTCCTGTTTGTGTGGTCTATGTTTAGTGGAGTGGAGTTGCCTGAAGGACTTCTCACTGCTCGCGGGTGAGGTGGTCTTGGATAACCTGCAGAACCTAAAGTGGACCATTGGCAACCTCTCTGCGGTAAAGCCAGCATTCTCCCTTTCCATTTTCAATATCCACTGTGCTCTTCCAACTCTTCACCACTCCTGCGAAATGTTTGGACTCAGTGCTCTGATCTAGAATTCTTCGCTGAGGTTTGTCTCTAGTTTGGAGACAAACTCTTTCCCATTTGAAATGGCATCTGCAAAGAAGCATTCATGAAAGCATGGGCTGTTTGGGAAGAAAAAGTAGGAGAATTTATGTGAAAACAATGACTGAATGACATGCTTGCATGCACAACTCAGAGCTTCTGGAGAAGCAGTGACCCTCCCTAACCAAAGGAGGAAGCAAAGCAGGAATGGTTATTCTGTCAAACGGAATGACTGTGTAATCTCATCAGTTATACAAATATATACATATATAATGATATACAAATATATAAAACTGATGAGATTACACATATATATATATATATATATATATATCACTAACCGATGAAAAGATAGATCGAGATAGATCTGATTTGTTCCAGGGGCGGCTCTACTACGTCAGAGTTTCTGCTTACAACATGAAGGGATGGGGCCCCCCCGCCACCTCACTGCCCCCCTCTGCAGCCCCCTCCAGTAAGTTCCTGTCTTTATATGTATTGCACTTTTTCCAGCTCATGTCACTCAAATTTCTTCACATAAAAACATAATAAAATTTTAAAAACAAAAAGCGAGACATTGCACAGAAAAACAACCCAAAAAATATTTGAACAACCCATACAATGCCCACAACACCCCTCCCCACACACACGTGCACACGCACACCATGGTAAAAAATAATTCACTAAAATGATGCGAAGTAGCAATCTGGCGTTGTACTGAAGTGGAGAAACAATATTTAAGGGACCTGTCCACACCAGTGACCCCCCTACTCAAGTTCCCCAAATACTCTACTACAGGACCTCCACCGAGTCTAAGCAAAGAGCCAGACCCGGGAGATCCTGCGGCGACCCCATTCACTGAGAAGGGTTAATCACTGATGTGGAGGATCCTTCTGAGGAAAACACTGGAGTTAAAACTAAAATGTAAAAGGAATAAAATAAATCAAAATGAAAATGGATGTAAATAACCAGATAAGTAAAAAAAAAAAACCTTACTATACAGACATAAATTAGTAAAAGTAAATCAAATAATCAAAAGAGTAAAATGAGAACATAAAAATAAAATAAGATTCTAAATTTCAACTAAAAGCCAGATTAAAAGGTAGGTTTTGAGCCTTCCTTTAAAAGCATGAACAGTCTCTGCAGCCCTGAGGCTCTCTGGGAGGCTGTTCCACAGGCGAGGTCCATAGTAACTGAAAGAGGCCTCGCCGTATGTTTTAGTTCTGATGTTAGGAATAACCAAAAGGCCTGTACCAGAGGACCTCAGGGTCCACGAGGGCTCATACCTTAAAGTCATATCAGAAAGATGTGATGGCCCAAGACCACAAAAACATTTATGAACCAATAAAATAATTTGAAAATCAATTCTGAATTGCACAGGGTTACGCAGCGATTTTAAAATTGGTGTAATATGTTCCCGCCCCCTGGTCCTCGTCAGCACGCGCGCAGCTGAGTTTTGTAATAGTTGAAGGTTTGATTTCCTTCTTCTGGGAAGACCGAGGAGCAGGGCATTTCTATAATCTAATCTGCTAGAAAAAAAAACATTCATTAGCTAGTACCTCTGTGCTGGCAAGAGAGAGAAATGGGCGAACTCTGGCAATGTTTTTGAGATGACAAAATCTTGTCTTGTTATATTTTAATTTGAAGAATAAAATTAATCTCAGTCAAAAATAACACCCAGGTTTCTCACACACTGAGAAGTTTTACTTTTTAGTTTAGATGAAACAATCTCTCTCTTGTCTTTAGAACTGATCACTAAAACCTCTATTTTGTGGTTGAGCTGTAAGAAATTCTTTGTCATCCATGACTTAATGTCCAAAGTGCAATTTAAAAGAACGTTGACTGACTCCTAATGACATCCCCAACTGGCAGCATGTATAGATTAAAAAGTATTGAGCCTAAAATTGAACCTTGGAGGACCCCACCATTGAGTTCAATTGGCTGTAGGTTATGACCAAGTCCAGAGTTTGCCCTCTGTTGTGAGTAGGCTGTGTGACATGCTGTTTAAAATGGGTTACTGCAAAAGTAACTCATTTTATCCAGTGCAAAAGGTTAAGAAATTCATCTGCATAAGCACCACTATCTTTGTCAACATGTAGGTTAAAATCCCCAGCTATTAAACTCTACTATATTTAGAATGTAGACATTCTAAAAATTTTAGAAAATTCTTGAATAAAACAGGAAGGAGCCTTTGGTGGTCTGTAGGTGGGCAGCTAAAAGAAAATGCATGCTGCTCAAATGTGGAGTAACTATTTAATGTGGTTGTTTCAGTTACAAACGAGCCATGAGCAATCGATGCAGTGTCACCGGCTTGTTCACATCCCCTATTAGAAAATAAAAAGTTCAAATTTGGTGCGAAACCCTCACTGAGAATAAGGAACATCAGTACCAAGCCAGGTCTCAGTTAAAAAAAAAAGGTAAGCTTTGCTGTTATCTGAAATAAATTCATTCACAATAAAAGATTTGTTTAAAAGACAGCAAAGGTTTAGAACAGCAAAGCTCAAAAACATATGTGATTGCAAATGGATTTGTTTCATCTTATGTATCCGGTTTTATGTGAACGAGATGGAGATGTCTGATGGTAGATCTGAGCCAGGGATGTTTGTGAAATCTATTTGTTATGTGAACTGGAATGTGCTGTGTGATAGATGTGGTTTAACTGAAGATGGATTCTAGCAGTGGTCCAGTCAGTTAGTGACCAGTTTAGTGGACGATCAATGTTCATGAATACAAGACAAGATCCTGTATGGTTTGGATTGACGCCATCTGGTTCACAGAGATATGATCTGTTTTAGAAGGTGGTTAAATTGTCAACATAAGGAATATTATAAGAAATGCAGTGTCCTTTGAGGGCTGAATTTTACGTCTCCGAAGTTTTTCTTGAGGGTTTCAGATCGCTGAATCTTAAGGTCATTCACTCCTGCGTGGACTATTATTGTGTGAACAATTGTGTTGTGATGGGCAAGCTGGTGGGCAGAGGTGGTGATGTCATGGACGAGCACGCCAGGGGGACAGAAGGTGCGGATCCTGTTAAGACGGACACACCTGTTTGGCCGATTCGCTAGGCCGCTAGTTCTGATGTACCCTGGCCCCCCAGCAGGAGGACAAGCAGGAGCTGGCGTTTTACCTGCTGCAGGTGGGGACACGGCCACTGAGGCAGGCTGAACACCAGGCAGGTGCCAGCAGTCACCGTAACACCTGCCACAGGAGGAGGCGCAGCAGACCTGAAACATTGAACCCACACGGCATGGAAAGATCCAGCCAATCTGACACTATCTTCTTCATCACTGTTAGTAGGTTCACTGCAGGTCTCCATAGAACCCTGACTCCATAGAATTTACCAATCTGACACTGGTACACACAAGACATGACGAATTAAGCCTCCAGACAATGAACAGAACAACCAGAAGGAACTATAGACGCCTGACCGATGGCGCTTGACCATGGTGTGAGAATTGAACCAAAGATTGAATGGTAAATTGAGAGCTTTGCTTTCTGGCTCAGCCCCTGTTTTTACCACAATAGATTGACACAACAAATGCATAATGGTGGACACTGCTGAGGTAATGGTGTCAAGAACCTTAGATTAAATCCTGAGGACCCAATGCCAGACTCTCCGATTCCTGGCCGTCCCTAGAAATTTTGTCCATAAAAATCAGAGATCAGAACAGAACTTGTTTTCAACTAAAATTAGAAAAATATTTAATGCGCTGAGAAAATAATTTCACAATAATTTAAAATAATTTAAATAATTCCACAGTTTCAAAAAAAGGGCAACCATCGTGCAGTGGAAAGAGCAGTCAGCCTCTGATCAGAAGATGGCCCGTCAAAGTGTTCTTGGGAAAGACACTAAACCCCACATTGCCTCTGATGGAAGGTTGGCACCAGTGTTCGGCAGCAGAGCCACCATCAGTGTGTGAATGTGTGTGTGAATGGGACTGTGACCGTAAAGCACCTCGGTCCTTCAATGAAGGTAGAGAAGTGCCAGATAAGCATACACCATTTACCATAGCACAATTGACAGAATTATATTAATTTGTTTTCAAAACTGCTCTGGATGAGCTTTTCCTGTTTCCACCACACTTTGGATCTAAAAATGCCTTTAAGTCATCTGACAGCTCATTTTGTCTTCTTCTTATATCTCTAAAGTTGAAGATGCAGTTAAAAGTCTGTACAAGCTGAAATGAATGGGTTTTGTTTATCCAGATTGGAGGGAAAGTGGCAGCCAGAAGCCCAGGAGGCGAGGTCGAATTGAGGCCATGGAGCGTCTGCTGCAGCAGGTCCGAGCCACGCACACACACTACTGCTGTGGAGGTGAGCATCTGTGCTAGAAAAACTCTACCCATAATCAGTTCACTGTGGGGAAAAAAAAAAAAACTGATTATCGAGATCTACTTCTAACCTTAAACACTGAGCTATCTTTAAGGAGGTAAACCATAGCTTGGGTTTATTTAGAAACTCTGACCATGCTGAGGCTGAACAGGACCTGATTATCTAAGATCCAAAATAAAGAGCCCAAAATTGAATGCACACAAATAGGAGGCTCATGTGGTTCATTAAGTATGGCCCTGTGATGGACTGGTGATCTGCCCAGGGTGTGCCCTGTATTTGCCCGGAAGAGGCTGGGGTAAACTCCTCACTCCGGCTTCTTCCCACAGACATTAAACATGCGTATAAGTCATTTGGTAATGTAAATTGTCTCCAGTGTGTCTCCAGTGTCTCCAGTCTCCAGGGTGTGAAAGTAAATGTGTGTGATTGTGTGGCCCTGCGTAGGACTGGCAACCTGTAGGGTGTTCCCTGTTTCCTTTGACCAACAGTAGCTGAGATTGGCTCCCGCAGCTCTGTGACCACAAACATGATTATTTGGGTTTGCCCATACATGTAGGATTTCCACATGAACTGTGCTATATTTGTCTCACTTCTAAACCAGGCTGTGGCAAGAACACCAAAGAGCATGCACTCGCCACTTGAACAGCACCTAGCACGCTCCATGCATAGTCTGCAGGATTTGGGAAGGTTGAAACAATGTAAAATCCGTACAACATGCCTGCATCTCACATACTTCACCCTTAATTACGTGTTGAATAAGCGTTCACTATTACCCGTCCCTCACATCATGTCCGTAGAAAAAATGTGCATGAAGAGCTTGCAAGAGAAGCTTGATGTTTTAAGTTGGCCACCAGTATGTCCTGTACAGGTTTACCCATGTTTTACCTGGAGACAGCCCACATCCACCCATAAAGGCAGTAGTGATTGATGCTGTACCCAATGACCCTGTGTTTTTCCTGTCTTGTGTTTCGGTGACGGCTGTTTTTGTGGTGTGACAGCCTAAGCTATCTCTGCAGCCATGCCGGCCTGCAAAATGAACTACAGCCTGTGTTTGAATCCAATAACAGGCTGGTAACAGGAAACAGGAGATTATGAGACCCTATAATTAGCTGGAACAAAACAGACAGCTGTGAAATTGACAAACTAATGTTACATTCACATTGAACGCGATTAACACATCCACCTCTCTTTTGACAGGTATCAAGTTTGCTTCTTGATGCTTGTCCAATAAAGTGTTCAAAAAATGTGACGCTCCAGCTGTGTGTGAGAGGAGGTACTATTCCAAGTTTTTAGTGGCATCGCTACAGAGAAGCATTGACTTTATAACTGTAAATCTCATGTAGAGTCAATGCATGGAAGACACGGGTGAAGTTTAGAGATCAGGTTTATGCAGGAAGGCTACAAACCCCCAACAGGGAATTTAACTGAGCTTCTAGTGGAAGCTGGATATGTTCAAGAGAACTTCGTCAGCACCTTCATCATATTATCTCCTTCACAGACACCTCCAAGATGCAAAACCACAGCAGAAAGCAGTCGGTCTCCAGGAGCCTCAAACACCTTTTCAACTCCTCCAATAAATTTGTGAAGACACTGAAAAGGTTTGTCCTTCATAGCCATCAAGACGTATGAAAATAGCCCAACTATTCAGTCTCTAATTTCTTAAGGTCTTAAGTCTAAATATAACTTTAGACTCATAGAAGACACAGTTTAAACTACTTTTTCAGATTATTTCAATGCATCCTCAGAACCAAAAAATTACAAAGTCAAATCAACTCAGATGCTGCTTTCTGAAAGCTCTCACAATATCTGAATCAGGCATTTGGCCCTGCATTCAGAAGGAGTTTAGATCCTTTCTTCTTCACTCTGTTAAAGATTTGCTGTTGAGCTTGGGTCATAGTTCCATTCCAACCCAGTTTGGACTTTGAAGATTGATTCACATTTGTCTTATAGTGGAGGCGATCATTCTCTTTTGGGTGCAGATCATATCATTAGTCCTCCACCTCATTTCTTGACATATATTTGGCTCTCTGTGGTTTTCCTTTTGCTGCACAGTGGTGTAAGCACTCTGGCGTCATATCAAGAAGATCCTGGTTCAAATCCCAGCTGGGACCTAAATAAAATCAGCAGCTTCTGCATTATATTGATCCAGTTTCACTCATGCTGTTCACTCTTCATTATAGATCTGTTAAAGACCAGATGACTTGTTTGACATGACTGTGTGACGTTTGACTTATTGAGGCTCGTCATTAAATCTTTGGAGCGTACCATTCTGTGTGCAGAGGGATCTACCTGGCAGCTGTGTTTTACCACAAGGACAGTTTACTGGTGACGGCTGAGGACCAGATTCCCATTGTGGAGGTGGATGACTCGTACAGCAGCTCTCTTATGCAGGATTTTCTTTGGTTCACCAAGGTCTGTCTGTTGGTTCTCACATCATCTTGTCTTCTGCTGCTGCAAGTGCCAACTCTTTTTGGTTATGTGTGTGCAGCTGTCCTGCATGTGGGAGGATGTGCGATGGCTCAGACAGAGCATGTCTGTGTCCATGTCTTCATCATCCACACTGCAGGCCCGACATAAGATGCTCAGTGCCGCCAGCCAGATGCAGGTCAGTACATTTGAAAGTTCAAATAGAATCCAGAGTGACTGCAGACTCACTGAAAGCCAGTTAAGCCAGTATTTCCAAACCCTGGTCCTCTGGGAACACTGTTCTGGATTTTCTCAATACTACCCTGTTCAAAAACACTTGCTTTTGATGGCTGCCGTTATCAGACTTCTACAGAGCCTTATGATGAGCTGAATCAGGTGTGCTCAAGGAGACAAGACATAGAAAACATGCAGGACAGTGTTCCCCAAAGACCATGGTCCAGAAACACTGAGTTAAGCAATAGAGAAGACTCTCAAGTGCTATTATCAAAGTGTTGCTCTTTTTCTTCATCTTCCCCAGAACCTCCTGGGAACTCATAACTTGGGTCGAGTCCACTACGAGCCCATCAAGGATCGCCACGGAAATGTGCTGCTAGTAACAATCCGTGACACAGAGACCCAGCACTCACTCCTCAGTGGGAAGTGGATGCAGGTAACTAAACTGCAAAGCCAAAAGAAGTCTCTGTCTACGCCGGAGGAGCCATACGCACTCGACATCCTCATCATCACTATGCAGGTGAGTAAGACAACTCCACCCTGGTTCTGATGAATCCTGCTGTTGTTTGTGTTTGATTTAGTGAATGGTGTAGACTTGAATTGCTTCTCTACCTTCCCTGAAGCCCAAAGTGCTTTCCCGTCACATTCCCATTCACTGATGGCAGCTTTGCTGCCAAACTCTAAAAACAACCCGTAACCACCAGGAGCAATGTGGAGTTCAGTGTTTTGCTCAAAGAAACTTCAAGACTCGGGTGGGCAAGGTGGGAACCAAACCTGCAATCCTCCGAGCTGCCCAAACAGGGTCCTTTTTCGGGATGTAATTTAGACCAAAACAGGAGCAAACTCATGAGCCAAATGTTGGAGCAGTGGTGGCTGACACCATCGCCTCCCAGTGAAAGGATTCCTTTCTGTGTGAAATTTGCAATTTTTCCCTGACTTTTTTATGCGCTCCAAAGCTTATTTATTACCTAAAACAGTTTTTTCTATCGCTCAAAATTCCTCTTTAGCAGTAAAAGTATTAGTGGTGATCCGTGTATTTCTGAGCTGAGCTGTCAGGTTTCCTCCGTCAAAATAATCCTCGTTTATATTACCTACCGGTATTTTGTTTTTCCATTACATGCCGGTTATATATGAATATTATTTTATGTAGCAATTTCATCATAAATAGATCATTTATAAAGAATGAATTCACTACAATTGCACATACTTATAGTAAAAACAAACCATGTGTGTCTCCTCCCACTGCAATAACAGCTGCAACAAACGTGAAAGCACAATGGACAACTCAATAAACTTGAAAATAAGCATTTTTATTTAAATATTTTTTTTACAGCTAATCCAACTCATTTAAAGAAGTTGAGGGAGGAAAAACTGACTTTATGAGTGTAAGGCAGACTTCTATAAACCTGGCAACAAGTGGTCATTCAAGTGGTAAATATGATTGGTTAGAACATTTAATGTGATATATATATATACATATATATATATATATATATATATATATATATATATATATATATATATATATATATATATATATATATAAATTATATATATAAATTTAGAAAAATTCTAAATGTTTATATAAACATTTCTCTGTGATTGAGATACTAATTTTCAGCTAATTTTAGGTCTATACTGAAGGCTTTGGCCCTGACAGCACACCACTGATAGGTACATGTGTCTCACGTATGGAAGTATTGGTTGACAGACTCTAGCGCCATTTTAATATAAATGATGCTTTTTTTCAGGTTTGAGTCTAAATTTTGTAACTAGTGCTTTCATGCGATAACTTTTTTGTGCGATTAATTAATCGTGACCTGCAATTAAGTAATTCACCTAATTGATGTTAACTGCACTTGGAGCAATGTAAAAACACATTTTCAGCTGAGTTCAAATAAAACGTTCAAGCAAATGAACAGTTGAACCTTTGTTGTTTGAGAACACAACAATAGTTATAGATTAAGAATGGAATTAAGGTAATTTGAAAAATGCACTAATTTGTCTGCAATTAATTAATTGCAGTAATGCAATAAATCGACACTCCTACTTGTGACTTTGCAGGACATTCTGGCGTACCACCGACGCAGCTTTCACCGCCTGACAACCGGCCTCTACCTTGGCTATTTGAAGCTCAGCAGCTCTGTGGACCAGATCAAAGTCCTGGTGTCCCAGCGGATCCCAAACATGCTGTGCCACACCCGCATTCGAGACAACGCCAATGTGTCCAGGTTGGTACTTGCAGAAGTTTGTTCTTTTGTCTTCACTACAGGACACGACATTATTGGGGGATGAGAAACCACTTCCTGCTTGGTTATTGTGCTCTTTGCTGCCCTTAAAGGTTCAGGTCACAATAGTTCACGTACCAGGAGAGGATATCATATCGTAACCTGTCCTTTTTTCTAGATGATGTTCACCCTTCTAACTTTGAACCACGTTTGCATTATTATAATGTGCTACAATATAGTTTTCACATCTTATGTTTGTAAAGAACATAAACTGTCAAGTCTGCACAACATATAACGGTTCTGTGTTCTCTTGTTCAGGTGCTGTTCTATCGTTTTGTGTTTCTATTTTCTGATGTCCCTTTCTTTTTAGATGTATAAGGAAGAGCTAGAAGGGGCACTAATCTGTTTGTTAATTTGAGTCTTTATCCCCTTAAAGAATCAAAGGATTGCTTTGATTCCTTGTGAGAATTATACCATGTCAGTCACCTACCTGTGCACATACGTCAGTGTTCTCTTCTTTCCTTCAGGGAGGAGTGGGACTGGATTCAGATGCTGGCAGCTGCAGGAAGGAAAGGCTGCAGTGAAGGTGACAGCAAGGATGAAAAGCCACAGTCAGAAAGCCACGCCCCTTTATTGTGCTACGAACTGCAGACTGCCCTGAAGTCCCTGATGAAGCACATCAATCTACCTCTGCACCAGGTAATGTGAGAAAAACAAGGGTGAAGGACTCTGAGTGTGCCAGCTTCAACAAAGTACTTTATAAACCCTTGGATTATCAGTCTGATGATCATCTGATTCATTGTTCAAAGGTTAATTACACTTAATCCCTTGAAAGACCTGGTTAAAAATGTCATTAAAAATAAGTCGCTTGAAACTATTTGATGTTTGCCTACAAAAGCAAAGCTACAAAATCTGAAGAGTTCTTGAGGATTTTTACTGCATTTAGAAAACAATCCTGTTTTTTTTCTGTGTGCGTGTTGCATGTATCTTGTTGCATGTTGTTTGTATGTAATCTGTGGGTGCAGGCCTATCGCTTCCGTCTCTATAGCCAGGAGGTAGTGGAACTCGGTCACGGTGTCTCCTTCTTGCTGCTGCTGCCACCAGCTGATGATGTTTGCTCTGCCCCTGGACAGTCCAACCCATACACCTTCCTGTCAGGGTTCCTCCACCTCCCACTGCAGATGTTTGAGCTCAGTAAGAACAGCCAAGCTGATCTTCCCCTTTTCAGACTGAAAATTGTGTTTTTGACATGTCATCAAAATAATACAATCAATAGACTAAAATATGATCAGAGTCTCTAATGTTGGAAAAATACATGTGTTTGGCTTAAGATCCCATTTCTGTTAATATCTATGTGTTTAAAAATTTGAATGGATGTTCTCCCAGAGAGGCAAATATACTGCAGAAAAGTTCTTTCAGCTCTTTTCTTTCCTGTCAGTTCATTTCTGCACCTACAAAGAGAGGTTCATCAGTCTGTACTGCCGTCTGTCCTCCGTCCTCGACCTGGATTCACTCATTACCCAGCAAGCACTTCGAGAGGCCATTACTGATAGCGAAGTGACCACAGCCAAGAATCGTCACCAGCTAATCCTCGACTACATCCAGGTACAAACCCCGAACCAGAGAAAGCTGTGCTGAAAATGGGCTCCTGCACTTGGAGTTTGAGTCTAAAGTTGCGTGCACTCTGAACGCGAATCGAGTGGCGGTTTTGCGTTTGCCACCTCTCGTTCGCAGCGTTGCAAACTCTCTGCCAGCCAAAGGTCCAAAAATGTGGCAGTGTGACCAGGCCCTAAGTAACGAACAGGTCACAGTGATCAAAGAATATAAAACTCAGCGCCACCATGAGACTCACCAAAAAGAGGTTTCATCATTTGCAGGGGTTGTTAAGAAAAAGTACTATTAGCTAGACTGAAAAAAACCCAACAGTCTGCATTTACTGAAGCCGTGATGTCAGTAATGGAGCAGTGAAAACTGGCTACCTTATTGCAAACAAGTTGGTAAACAAGATGGTAAACTTATGAAAAAATGCATGCTGAAGGCTGCAGAAGTCATGTGCCCCAAAAACCAGTTTACTTTTGCCAACAGAAGTCTGTAAAGGATTAGGATTAAAAATATAAGATCTGTCAAGAGACTCGGGCAGCCAAATGATGGCCAGAATCCAGACATTTATTGATTACATCACAGATATTACACAACTGTGCATAATTTTTAGAGGTGTTGATGAGACTGTCATTCTGAGGAGTTTCTTCAGTTGGTTCCCATGATGAACACACAAAAGCAGCTGACGTCAGAACTCTCATTACCGCGCTGGACAATGTGAAGGGAATTGGTCACATGATGTCAGTCTGACCACCGATGGTGCCTTGTCTGTCAGGTCGGGGCAAAGGCGAAGTCGTTGTCACAAAACTCAGGCAGCCAATTCAAGAAAAGATTAGTTATATGTTGGTATTATGTTACTGATCTGGCCCACTTGAGATCAGACCGGATGAATTTGGCCCCTGATCCAAAATGAGTTTGATACCCCTGTCTTAAAGTGTTTACAGGTAGCTATTCAGGAGTACATTCACAAAGGGGTGGTAACATAGTTGCTCAAAAACTGCCAATAAAACAACAAAAGTTGTCTTTGCTACTACCCCAATCATCTACTCATAGTTATTTTACCTTTTCTTCTTTTGTAATTTCATGATTAAAATTGGACTCATACAGGGATGTTGCCCTTGTATAGACTTGTAAAGGGTGTTCCAAAGCAGACAAGTGTGTTTGTTACTAAATTAGTCCATTTTCAGAAAGATAGATGTTAATTGATGTCATTTTGAGTCAAAACTACAACAACTTTTAGGTTGCAGGTGATTGAAGGTGAACCCTGTGTGCACCTTTTAAGGCCTAATGTGATCTACAATATAGAGTTTGCCCCTGTGGCTGCTGCAGGGTTTTTTGTTGCCTGTGTGGCGTGGTGGATCTTAGAGAGGAGCGGCCGCATCTTAAAGGGAGCGCAGATGTGTCTTGCAGTTGTATTTTTAAGGCTTGTACGGCCACCTAATGGGATGTCATGAGAATAGCATGTACCATTGTCATGCATGGGGTAAGTGATGGTGTCATAATGTCACACTCTAGTTGGTAGTGAAATGTGCATATTGGACCCTTACTGACCGCACCAATGCTGCATGTGCATTTACACGTGATACCTAAGTTCCCCCAGAACACCCGTAGGACTCCCACACAGCCACATTTTGTCTAATTTAATCCTTTCCAAGCTGCATGCAAGGAGTTTAAGGAGCATAAGGGAGGAGTACTTATTGCATGAGCAGCGCTAATGGGCTCTTTGCACAATGGGCAGGGGCAGTTGGAAAAAAGAAAAATCTGTACGACACGCCTGCGGCTCACCTACTTCGTCCTTATTTACCCATGTGTGTTGTTTCAGAGTTTGCTTTGACTTGTTGCTTGCAGGATGCTTGTGGAAAAAATGTACATGAACATTTTCCCTCGACAGGCTAACTTGATGAAGTGGTCTATTGTTCAATAATTGTGTACAGGCCATCTATGTGTCCTGTACAGGTTTGCCCAGGTTTTACCCCCATATAGCCTGTATCCACCCATAAGGGCAGTTGTGACCAAGACATAAGCAGTCAATGTACTGATGTCTTTGTACTGATGCCCCTGCTATCTCATCAACGTTTCTGCCCTGGTACACTCTGCCCTGTTTGCATCTACAGCAGCTGGATGAGATGCGACGTGACCTCAGGTGGCTCACAGACGCTCTTCAGTATGCTCGCTACAAGCAGTCCTGTGGCGGTGTACCCATCATGTGCCTGATGGATGCCAACATTTCAGACAGTGACTCTGATATCCAGAGGACCGACTCCCCCTCCTCCACAATGAACTTCTTGCCCACACCATCTCCTTCTCCATCACCAGAACACCACAGGAGAAAAGCCATTAGTGGTGAGTGTCACCCCAGAGAGACGACATAAAACTTGACATCTGTCTGACCTCCACATAACCTGTGACCTCTGTCTAACCTCTGACTGACAGACTCCCAGCATGGCTCTGATGAGGACGGCTCCTCTGAGGTGTTTCTACCCACAGACAGTGACTATGACTCTAGTGATGCCCTGAGCCCCCGGTACCAGGACCTGCTTTGCTCTCCAGATCTTTCCCAGCAGGCCGGTTACTTGCTGGGGGGCAGTGCCCCAGATGTCCTCCAGATCCAGGAGCTCCAGTGAGATGTTCTAAATCAAGTTCTCCAAATGAAATCATTACAATATTTTCTGTCTTACAATCAAAGCAATGATACAAAACAGATTTGCATTTTCTAATTACTGTTCCTTGCTTTCAGGTACAGCATCTGCTCACCTACAGAATCCTCCACCTCCACCACAACAAAGGATACGCCCCTTCCCTCCCCATGTCTATCCTCAGACTCCTCCTTCTCTGCTTTCAGTCTGTCTCAGCACCCCCCACGCCCCAGAATTCACATGTCCCCATCACTCCCCTTTTGCCCCAGGTTCTCCAATGATCTCCCCTTGTCTGCATCTCTGTCTGACACCACCAAGACTTTGGAGAGCCTCTCACTCTCCAAGGAGGGCACCGCCACAGTTGGACGGCACACCAACCCCCCTACCAAACGCAAGTTACTTTCCAGGAGCCATCGGAGCCAATATTTCAGTGGCCCCCAGCGCTGGCTTCGAGGCAACAGTGGCGAAAGTCTCACAGGCTCTTTATCAGAGGGCATCTACACTAAACAAACAGAGCCTGACCTCCCACTGTCTGGGAACCTCCCCTCCCCGCAGGGCCCTACTTACATCAGCCATGTTTCCTGTGTTCTTGAGAACCACAAAAGTCCGCAGAAGGAGCCCCAGCCCCTTATTCATAGGATCTGTGTAGAGCCCTGCTGGGAAAAGACGAGTAAGAATGAGCTAGCGGGAAAGGTGGTAGCTGCAGGTGTATCAGTAGTGGTTGGACAGGTGGAGTCTGAAGGGATAGGGACAAAGGCAGAGCAAGCCACCACTCAGGAAATGGACTCAGATGACCAAACCAACTCCCAGATGTCAGAAATTCTTAGCAGCATGCTATAGACTCATCATCCGGAAGCAGCAGCTATCTTGTGTTGGAGTCCTTTTGCCACTTTCTATCCACTTCTCTCTTCGAAAAACCTATTGCTTCATGCACTTCTAAGCCAGCAAATCAGCCTCACTGCTGATGTACAGAAATATTGCGTTATTTTTGTGGCTATTATGTGAAGGGTAATTACCACAATCACAATTTGAAGGTTGGAACAATAAAAGTGCAATTTTTTCATCAATTTACTGTATTGTTTGCTAAAACTAATCTACCAAAGTACCTACAGTAAAACCCCCCAAACTTGGCACACATAGGCCAGGCGTCCACCGTTAAGTAGTCGCTGTACCGATCTGTTGTGGTGGAGAGAGAGGTGAGCCAAAAAGGAAAGCTCTCAATTTACCGGTCGATCTACATTCCAATACTCACCTTTGACCCAGAGCTCATGACCAAATGAACATGGTTGAGAACAAGCTGGAATGAGCTTCCTCTTTAGAGTGGCTGGGCGCTCACTTAGAGATAGGGGGAGAAGCTCAGTCACCCGGACAGAGCTCAGAGTAGAGCCGCTGCTTCTCCTTGCCGAGAGGACCCAGTTGAGGGTCCCACAGGATGTCACCATATTGGAACATCACAGAGGACCTCTGCTTTAGGTTTGCTTATATAACATAATCTAACCTAGTTTTTGCCAAAGTCATGGCTGACCACAACCATCTGGCCTTTATTGAAAGCTCATTGACAATATTTAAGGACATTCAAGTTTAGGTTAATTGAAAAGCTTAAAAAATAAGACAAGTGCACTGCTGAAAAATAACATTAAATTTTTTTTCTGCCTCAAATCAGCATATTTCCCTTTGAACCAGTATTTGGATTAACCCTTACCCTCTTTCATAATGGTCATATTTTCCAAACTTCATCTTTGATATTTTTATATCATGCTTTTTTCCACAAAAAGCATTAAAGTAGAAATGTGACAGTACATGTTCTTCAGACTCAGAGAATTAAACCCTGACAGACAACACCAAATTTATCAATACAGGATAAAGTTCCTGGTGTAACTCCCTGAAGTCACAGAACCTACGGCATCGACTGTTACTTCAAAAATATCAAATAATGGGAAACCAGGCATTGCATCTCCCAATGAAAAGTTTGCACAAAGACCTAAAAACAGACATGGGGTGTCTCAGAAAGAATTTAGCCTGTTTCTTTGAGGACTGCTGTACCCACTGTAACCAACAGTGTTTAGTGTTCCCTCTTTGTCCCTGCCAGCATAAAGTGAATGTAGTTAGGGCCAGTTTCTTCCAGGTTTGCCATGCTGTGGTCACTTTGGTTTTGCATTGGAGCGCTAGTAGTATATCAGTTGTTTGAAAGTATTTTTGTATCAGATTTACAAATAAATGTTCCCAAAGTTGTCTTTTGTATTTTGCTGGCATGATGTAGTCTGTAGTGGTGTTTTTTTTTTTTTGTTCCTGGAAATGAGCTTGTTCCAGTTTGTGCCTCACTGGGCCCAGTATGGACAGACATTGGGGTCTAGTCTGGATCCCTTCCATCACACTGGCTGTTTTTCTTTTCTTTTCTTTTGCTTTCCTAATTACTGCAGTGTTTCACTGATGAACTACTTTTTGTTTTTGACTTTCATTGCCATTTTGTGGAAAAGTCTGTAAGCCATGAAGAACTGCTAAATATGCACAAGTTCCTAACATGTATGCAGAATATTTAAAACTACATATGTTAATGTTTGCACAAAACAAATATGGAATTAAAAAGCTAATGAAATATTTGATGCAACAGGGCATTAACTGTGGCAGCTTGTATTGTTTATGACTATATTCGCATCAGTAAATGTTCTGAAAAGAGTTGTTGATAGAGAAATATAAATTATTTTCCAACAGGTTTCATTGTGTTTGAATATGTAAATTTTGGATTCCAACTTTACACATGCACTTAAAGTTTTTCCATTTTAGCTTCAGGTATCTGTTGTATGAAATGTTTCATTTTCACTTTATGTGGTAGCTGTGTTGCAGAGGTTGTTGACCACCAACTCTGGTTTTGTCGAAGTTTCCCTGAGCACTGAATCCTATTTTGCTCCCAGTGACCTGGTGCGCACCTTGCATGGCAGCTTAGCTTTTACTCTTTACTGTTCTGTTCTGTTCTTGTTGAAAGAAAAAAAATACTAAAATTAGATTTGATAAATGTCTGTAAATCTGTTTGGAGTTTACAAATAAATTCACCAGGTGTAAAGCTCAAGTGTTGTGTTCATTAATTCTACTTATTGAAGGCTGGAGCACTTGTCTCATCAACCCCCTTGCCTTTTCTTCATTGACACAAGATGATATTCTCCTTATAGGTGCAATTTGGCTGTATGTTTCATCTTTGTTCATGATGTTATTTGAATTTAAGAATTGAGTTAGAAACATTTGGCAAGTTTTTTGACTTGGAACACGCTAAGATTGCCATAATTCTTGTTTTAAAATCAAACTGTATGTTATACTATTGAACCCAACCATGGGAAAAGTGTGTTGTTGCATACAAGAAGAATGCATACACACCAGGTATGTAATGCGGGTTTAAGATTGTGCAGGTTCTTTTAGGATATGGTGTTTGCACTGGATTAACCGCTGCACGATGCCCGATACAGTTGGAGGATGCTTGGTGTAAAACATCATTCAGTGCAAATCTGGTGAGTCTTGCTCCAGGTTTTTTTCTTTCACAGCTGCATTCCAAAGTATGAAAAACTTGGTTTCATAGATTTCCAGACGGGCCTTAATCTCAATTATTAGTTTCTCCTTCATGATCACTTTTAAATAGTTACCACGTTTGTGAATGAAAAAGGACGCCATCCATGCATCGCTACCAAATCTGAGTCCCTGATTGGTCAAAATTAAAGTGGTTTAGGTTTTTCAACGTGTGTTCAATGTCCACATGTTTTTTGATGAAAAGCCAAAGAACTGACCAAAAAGAATTTTCTAATATGGCATGAATGCAAAAGTTTTAAACATAGAAGCCCAAAACACGCCTGTTTACTTACAGTAGACTTTACATTGGCAGCAGCCGTTTGAACGCGTGTTGCCAAGGGCGGTGTGAATGTAGCACTAGCTTTATGTTGAAAGTGTGAAACATGTTGGACTAAATTAAAAAATGTAGTAAAAAGATTTGTGTAGTATGGACATTTACACTCAGATTAGAAAGTTAGGAAAACTATGCCCACTTTTGTAAATCCAATGTATGAAGGCGAGTCATGCAGAAAAAGAAGTGTTGTTAATAAACTCCCAAATCGGAATGAGGGTTTTTTGTTTACTATGACGTCATATTTAAATGGCAGCGTCTCGCGAGGACCCATATGAGTTCAGAAGTCCGTGAGGTTTGCAGCAGTTCCGGTCTGCAGGACCGCAAGCAAGCCGTAGTCAGTGTGAGTTACCGACTCTAGCTCCACCGTTCCGGAGCCACACCGGAGCCTGGGTAAGTGGTCGGAAAACCATCACTAAATATCTTCAGGATTCTAAACAAGTTCACTAATAAAACTGATTTACTTTATAGTGTTTTACTTTGTTGTCATAGTCTAGCCTGTAATTCTGTACTTTTGAATTGTATTTTTTGGTCTTTGTTTTCTTTTATATTTTCTGTTGGAGTGTGAGGTTTCTGTCTTTCTTTTCTTCTGCCACCGTTGTTTGCAGATTTCTGCAGATTTGTGGATCTGATTGGATGAGAATCTTCAACAAACAATCATATTCTGTTTGATCCTCCCTCTGGCAGCCACAGAGTTAAGCTTTCTCTCTGTCTGTACAGACTCTGGTCCTTGTAATCGGGTTATTTTTTATGTAAATAGTTGCTTTTATTCTGTAATTAAATTCCAGACTACTTTCATTCCTGTGGCGTTTCTGAAACATTTTGAGTCATTAGGGCATTCCATTTGTTTTTCTTCCTTTTATGTTACATCTTTTTACAATCCCCTCTACATGGATGCAACAGTTGTCGTTTGTTAGCTAGATATATGCATATTTTGGATGGTCTCATACCTCAGTAGTTGTAGACAGTGTTCCCTTTTTTACCCGCGATAGCTGAAATATGTAAAATAAGATTACAGATGTCTTAAGGCTTTAAAACCAGTCATTACACACTTGATGCACCTTTCTTAGTCAGACATGAACTAAGTCACTTTGTCACACTTTTTACTCATGTTTAAACTGTTAAAGTTCAAACCTTCTTAGAAAAATAAATTCATCATTATAGAATGACAACAAAGGTCTGATCAAGGTTGAAAATATATGTTAATTTGGCATACTGAACCCATTCTGTACACAGTGGTATGAGCCACAAAGGAACTGCAAAGCACACAGTTAAATTCATGAAAATTTTGATGGTTTGGTTCAGCTTTAATGTGATCTATTTCCCCACACAGTGTTGGGGGAAAGGAATTACAAAGTAATGATGTCAGAGTACGAAAGCAGAGTCAGAGGAGTAGAAGAAACAGTTTATTCAAACCATAGAAAAAGGGAGAGGCAGCCAAGAACATGCTTAAATACAGGGGGAAATGATGATGAGGAGCAGGTGTGCAAGGAGGAAGCCCCAGGATGAGAGACAGCCATGCCCCCCCACACACACCACCCCGCAGAAACAAAACAAAAGGACAAAATCTACACAACTAACCACAAGGAAAGAAAAAAGAAACAAAACCATAACAAACAAATTACTGTAATTGAATTACTTTTATCGGTAACGGACTAACATAACAAATCACAGTTCAAATTTCAGTAATTAATTACAATTATTGGACCATAGAAACCCTTGTTAATGCATTACTTAGGTTTTCTTGACATTTTCTCTGTTAGATGAAACGAAAACATAGATTAATTTAAGTCACGGATCGCTCAAAGTACAGACATGCACTCATTGCTGCAGTCGCAGTGATTTCCAAACTGGCTCAAAGATGAGACGAAAAGAAACGCTGTCCTGAAAGGAGTCCTGTCATCTCCACAGAGCAGCAGGTGATCAGCAGAGCAGAGATCCACACCGTGAACTGATGTGTCTGTTAGGAAAGAAACGACTCTAAAGCCGCTCTTTGCTGTGAAAGACAAGAGTCCACTCCTTCCTGGGACTCAGAGGTGATTATTTCTACATTAATACACCTTTTCTTTCTTTCTTTCAGTCTGCACTCCACTGAGTTTCGCTCGAAGCGCTTTGCGGGAGCGGGTGGGGGTGCATAGTTTGGTAGACCTGCAGCCGTACAGAACTGTGCACAAAAGACAGATAGAGAGAGATAGACTGATTGTTGCATTGGATAAACCTCATTGTCATGGAATACATAAAGTTGTCCAGAATGAACATGGAGACATTTAATAGTTCTTTGTGTTTTCAAAAAACTGGCTTGATTGCAGATTTGATAGAGATGAATATAGAGATGAAAGTGACGTTACAGTATTTTTCACATCTAACTTTGACCTGTAACGACAGATGTTGTAACAGTAACTTATTTTTGTGTCATTTTTTACACTGTTGTCTGAATTCAAATGAAGCAGGTTATGACTTGAACTATGTTCATAGCTTGCACAAGGTTACAGTTTTAAAAATTTAGTTTGTCATTATTTAATTTTATTTTTTTATGTTTGTTTAACCAGGTAGGTCCTTTTGAGATTAAACATTTATTTTTCATAGGAGCTCTGTTGAAAGACAAGAGCATCTTGTTTGTGTGAAACTGTTTTTCCCTTGAGAATTTGTATAAGTGGAAAAAAAGTAAAGCAACGAGTAGTGAATTACTTTTTTAAATGAGTAATTATTAAAGTAATTTCATTACAATTTTGATGCAGTAAAATGGGGGGGGTAATAGAAATTTGCTTTCTTCTACTCCTCTTCTAGCAATCCACAATTATCCATTTGGCTCTGTGGATCTATCCAATGTTTGATATGTCTTTGTATGGATTTAATCATTGGTTGATCATATTCTTTATGTACTATTTCATCCTTTAATTGCTTGAAATAAACCGTATCAGATCTAATTCAAGCTTCCATTAACTGCATTGTGAAAGAGTCACATCTTACATTCCTGTTGGCTTTTTTCTACACAAAAACACATTTCTTTTCACTTTTTTGAGAAAGCGACAGTGCAAACAAGTGAACATTAAAACAAATGTTAATATGCCAGATTATAGCCGCAGGTTAATTCCTATGTGGAGTCCCCTGTCAGGTTGATGTAAAAAAAAACTGTTTAAGAGATAGACACATACAATTATAAAACACAGGCAAACGCTGGTATATAAAATAATACAAGTAAAATATAGAGTAAAACCTGAACAGATAAATTAGTTTTGAAATCAGAGCATGTTTTCTGTCCTTCAACCAACCCTCTTAACCATGTCAGCGTATGAATCTTCCTTCTGTTCTCTGGTTTATTTTTGGATCTCTGTCTTCATCCTTGAAATCCTGCATCTGCAACCCATCTCCTCCACAGTTGCAACATTTGGGCTGCGTACTGCTTCCACAGATTTTATAAAAAATGGTTTTCTTCACATCTGGGACATTTTCTTTTTCCTTTTCATGAAGCAGCAGGAGCTAAGTAGTGGTGCAGTGGTTAGCCTCACAGCAGAAGTTCCTGGTTTGAATCCTGGCTGAGATCTCCCACTGAGATCTCCCACCATACGGGTGTGGGTTGTCTCCAGGCATTCCGGCTTCCTCCCACAGTCATACTTCATAGGTTAACTGGTGAATATAAATTTCCCCTGGGTGGGAATGTAAATGTGTAGCCCCACAATCGACTGGTGACATGTTCTGGGTGTACCTCACCTTTGCCCAACAGCAGCTGGGTTAGCACCAGCAACCTCGTGATCCCAAAAAAAATGTAGTGGGTTTTATGGATGGATGCATGGATGGATGGATCAATTGATGGCTGGTTGGGTGGCTGGCAGCTGGATGGATGGATGAATGGATGGATGGATGGATGGATGGATGGATGGATCAATCGATGGCTGGTTGGATGGCTGGCAGCTGGATGGATGGATGGATCAATCGATGGCTGGTTGGGTGGCTGGCAGATGGATGGATGGATGGATGGATGGATGGATGGATGGATGGATGGATGGATGGATGGATGGATGGATGGAGCAGCAGTGTATCCAAACCTCTGACAGTGGAAACATCTGAAAGACTTGGCTTACATTTTTTCAACCATATACTCAAATGAGACTCTGGCCTCATCTGACCTGACACAACCCTTTTTTTTATCCAGGCTGGGGACCTGCACACGGAGACCCAGACTCAGGCCCACCTGGGGCTTCATACTGTAGTTGGGCAGTAGTGTGAAGGGTCTTGTCTAAGGACCCAGACTGGATTAAGCTTATTGTGCCTCCAGGGAAACAAACCCTGGCTTCCCATGCGCCAGTCCTGCCCAGAGCCAAGTGAGCCACCCAGCCGCACACAGTACACACAGATGCATTTATTGAAATGTGCAGACACATGGAACAAAATGATCCCAAGGAATGAGAACCCTTTGCTTTGCTGGAAAAAGAGAAAACCCCAAAAAACAATAGCTCTGAACTGATCTGTTCCAGCAGAGAGACGGTTTTCCAAGGTAGGAGAGAATTTGAATTTATTTGACATTAATTTATATTTTTGTTAATTAGTTGATTACATTTTTATTTTGAACCTTGGATATTAAAGCCTTTACTGGACTGGTATTTGAAAGGTATTGGTTTTAGGCTGCTTGAGAAAAAAAACACTTCTATAAAATTACCAGTCATCTGTATTTGGCATTAGATATTCTTTGCAAAAAGTAATCTGTATCATATTGGGTTTGACTTGTACAAACAACCAACAAACCTTTCACCTTCGATTTCACCTGTTCGATTTTCCGGTATTCTAGTCAACTTTTCTCGACTCAAAGACTGGACTCCAGTTCCGTCACTGAAAATGAATTCATGAATCTTTCCTCATCGTCTGACGTCATCCTTCTTCTGCTCCAACCAAAAGATTTTCCACTCTTATGTGCTCTTCAGCTGACATGTTTGTACTATCCTTCCTTTCACAATCATCAGCCCCTCCCTCGCCACAGCTCAGCAGAGCAGATCCACCTCTGGTTTCAGCTTTCTTTTGGATCTTGATATTACTTCTAAAGCTTTCCTTTTCTGTGAAACAGACGTTTGTTGGTGTTCTAGCCATCTTATCTTTGGCAATTTTTATGTGTTAACCTCTATCCTTCCACCAGTCCCAGGACTAGACAAAGCTGAACTGAAAGTGGACACTTGGACTGAGGAGGACTTCCCTGAAGAAAGGTGTAGCAGTTTTATTTGGTGAAACAAGGCAGATCTGTGACCACAAACCTTGAAACTGAACATGCACTGAGAAAACATGACATGAAATTCACCTGAAATTCTTCCAGTTGCATGTTCTGACAGAAAAGATGAAGTAGAGGGAAAGTTGTGAATGTTGTAACTTCCTCTGGTTTGGTCACACCTCCTTTTTTCTCGATGCTCTCCTCTTCACCCTGCTTTTGTCTGAATGATCATTACTTGGGAAGATGTCATCGGAGCAAAACCTCACATCTCCAGCTCCTGCTGGTTGCTCACCAGTGGGCATCCAGCTGGAAGGCATCATTCTGCCTCCAGTTCTCACGGCTGATGTTATTCTGGGGCTTCTGGGAAACATCGTGGCTCTGTGGATCTTCTGCTTCAAACTGAAGAACTGGAACCCCAACAACCTGCTCCTCTTCAACCTGGTCATCGCAGACTTCCTGGCATTAGTGAGCCTCCCACTGCGGATTGATGCTTTGCTCAGGGGTCACTGGGTATTTGGAGATGTGATATGCAGACTTAACTTGTTTCTGATGTTCTCCAACCGGACTGCCAGCATCACGCTCATGACCGTGGTGGCCGTTTACCGCTACTTTAAGGTAGGAAGGCAGAATATGATCCAACCCCATACCCCATAGTTTGTGCATGATAGAAATGAACCGACCGGTCAGAAACCAGGTCCCAGTCCACTAAACATGTCGCTTTTTTAAGCACGCCATAGCAGTGCAATTTGGATTTTCAACATCTGAAACTATACATATGAACTTTTTTGACCCTCATTACTACAGCAGTGTGATGAAATACTGAACTCTCCACATGACTTTACTGAAATCAAAAATGCCAACTTTATTCTTTGTTTTCCAACTATAGGGGTATTTACAAAATGCTTGACTGGAGATTTGCTTTGATGGAATCTGTGCCCCTATCCACCAGGCAAACGTTTCATCTCACCATAAAACATTTGACTTAAAAAAAAAAAAGAACCTTTTAATACCAGTGATGCCTCCGGTGCCGTCTACATAACACATGCTCTTTGACATACTGTAACTTTTCAACTGTTCACACAGTCAACTTGAATAAGCTGATTCTGATACAAAGATTAGTGGCTTTTCATCTCAGCTTGCACCACTGTATATCAGTGTAGATGGAACACTGATGTAAATGGAACCAATGAACACTGGAGCTAAAGCTCCAATGCTGAACCGTCAATACTAAAACCGTCATTTGGACTTGTCTTTCACAGAGAAGAACACACTGTCAGCCATTAGGCCCTTTGAAGTTTTTCATGAAATGACACAGGATAATGTAGGTGTAGACAAACTGTGCTTCTCTTTGCCTTTGCTTGTTGGCTGCTGCCTTTGGGGTTGCAACAATATCGCTTCTCGACCTGCATCCATCTGACCCTCTCTTCTGCATCTTTTACACCCTCATGTCTTCCTTCTCTGCTTCATGAACCTGTAGGAGCCACAAAGTCTTACCTCACCTTTAGAAAATGAAGACAATAATTTATTTTGATGTTATTGTTTCTGTTATGAATATAATAAAAGAACATTTGTGGCCCAACATACACATAAAGAGAAAACAGCCTATTTTTAAAATATGAAATAGTTTATTACCAAAATTCACATTGGATCATCTCTGCAGTTAATGTGGCAGTCTAGAGTAATGTCAGCTTTGATTAAAGGATTCAAGAAAAATAAAGCTTATTTTATTGTTTGTGGTGCATCTCAGACAAAAATGTGTGAATCTAACTTGCCAAACTTGAATTAGAGCTAATCATATGACTCTTATCTTGTTTTCTGAACCATAAGATGCTTTTGAAATCCTTGACTTTGTTCAAAAATAGAAACTGTGCCTTTTAATCTGTGATTCAGATTAGTTCTGACTGACACAATTGATTCGCTGTGGTAAACAGAAATCTGACAAATGTTCTCATTCAACGTGTGACGCATAGTCTTCTTCCACTGTATGTGAATGAGCTGAATAAAATGTACGTTTGTTTACTTTATTTTGTTTTTACTTTACTTTATACTTTATACTTTACAGTTACTTCTTAGAATTAAAATCCTTTATTCTTATCAATCAAAGAGCCAAAATGCAGGAGTAAAAGGACTGCATGTCCCTCTTGGTAGCTCCCAACCTCAGCATCCTTCATGTCTTAATCATCTCCATCTACTTCCCTGCATTTATCTCCAAAACATCTTCCATGACGTGTTCCTCTGATGGATGCATTCCCGATCCATCCTGGTCACTCCCGAAGAGTACCGTAACAACTTCATCTCTGGTATCTCCAGCTCTGCCTCCTGTCTCTGCATCAGAGTCTCTAAACCAAAAACATGGCGGCTCTTCAATCCTTTCCTTAGATTGTTGACTCTCTTTAGTCACTCATACCTGGAACCTGCCTCCACCCGTTCCAATCTGCTTGAACACGCCTCTTTCCTACACCCTCCTTTGGCATGGAGGATGTTGCAGTTCAAGAGTTTATCTCAGTGTGTCCATTACACCTTCTGATTCAAAATGTAACCAGAGTTTTCCTCTTTAAAAATGTCTTGACATTTGAGTGTGAGATGACAAGTTTCTGCCGCTTCCTCTTTGTTGATGTTTTTATAGCCTTTTGAGCTCATGAACCTTCAATAAATTATTTGGATTTTCTTTGTCTTCTTCCTCCAGGTGGTCCACCCTCACCACCGCTATAATCGCATGAACAAGCGTCAGGCTGCGTTTGTGGCAGTGTTTGTGTGGCTGCTGGTGATCACTCCTCGACTTCCCATGTTGGCTTACAACCACCTAAAGGGCAGTGGGAACAGGACACAGTGCTTCTTCTTTACCTCTTACAAAGAGACTTCGAGTGCCATTATTATCCTGGTGGGCATGCACCGTATCCTTACTGTGCTGGAGTTTGTTGTTCCCATCACCCTGCTGCTCTTTTGCTCCATCCGCATCTCCTGCTTCTTAAAGGGGAGGCGGATGGGAAAACCGGAGAAAGTTTCCAAAGCCATACGAATGTGTGCTGCAATTGTGGCAGTTTTCCTTGTGTGCTTCCTACCCACCACAGTGACAACCATCGGAATTTGGGTCATCCGCTCGTTCCGTCCATGGGACTGCGCCTCATTCTACACCTTCACCCAGCTCACCATCGTATCTTTGGGTCTAAACTTCTTGAACTCGGCTCTGGACCCAATCGTCTACATCTTTTCCAGCTCAATGTTCAGGAAGGCGCTGCTGAGGGCGCTCTCCCCCATCCTGGTCTGCAGGAAGGATAAAAGTGACAGCTCCGAGTCTGGAGCTTCTTCTGGAGCTCTGTCAACAAGTCAACAAGAGCTGAAGTCTCTGAAAGAGAGCAGAGGCAGCAATGCCACTTAAGAGGATATAGGCAGATCCAGATGGAGCTGAAATACTGTTCAGTTTTCCTCTTATTGCAGGGCTGCCAAAGTTAACAAACATTAGCACATTAACACATGGGATAAATTAAAAAAACATAATGCGCTAATATTTAATAACACAAATTAATTACATTCTGTTGCAAAGCAACCATCTTCAGATTCAGGCTTCCATGGCGAGCGTCAATTTCTGACAAAGCACACTTTGTCAAGCGCAATCCCACATGGTCACTTACAAAAGAAATAAATGTTCAATCAATTTTTAGTACTTTTTCTTGTCATTTTTTTAGGTTTAGATCGCATTTTTACAAAAGGCGGACTATTTGATACCTAATGCAGCCTGCTGTCCCAATAACAAGTAAATGCATCGCTGAGCCGGCAGAACTCGATTTCAGTGGAAAGGGAAAGGGATATATATTCTGATCACGATAGGTTCAGTAACGCATCAGTTCAGAAAGAAAGTTCCACTCATCCCGCTTGGCTTTGTCCAGATCATGAAGCAAAAAGTTTGTTTTAAAGAAGCCTGCACATAAAGAACATTGTGACCAGAACTTCTTCTGGGACACCCAGCGAACAATCAGAATAGAGGATTGACCAAGACCATTTAAAGAGCAGAAACACAAAGTTTGTTTCTTATGGCTGTTTATCAGCATCTTTGTTTTCTTGGAGCAAAACTGCAGATGTTTACAGTGTTTACAGTTCTGTTTATCTTACTGTTGATGTGTATTGTGCACACACATTACACTTCTGAGTGAACACTTTAAAATATGTAAACATTTCAGACAATAAAAATGAAGGAATGTCCTATCTGGCCTGTTTTTGTTTAAAACCTGCATTTTGTCGTTTAAAATGTAACTTGTAAAACATTGTGGTTCACTGTGATTATTTCACAACCCAAAGTGTGATTAATCTGATTTTTTTTATTGACAGCACTACTGAATTCTGACTTGATTTTCCAGATTTGTTTGTGTTAATTGTGTTTTTGCTGACTGCTGCTCCCCAGTATCCTCTTTAAGTTGTATCCTCTTATTCCGTTGTGTCAATGAATCTAATTGGCTCTATCCACTCGTGTGCCTGTTTCCACTTTCCCAAAGCACTGAAGACTGCAACTTTAGTTGGTCCCAGTTATAAGGATTATTATTTTATCCATCTTCTCCTTTTGGTGGTGATTAGTTTGTTTATTAATAAATTCACCACATGTTATTCCTCCAGTTTTATAATCAAAGTTTATACTGTTGTGATTGTGTTCATGTTATTGTGTTTTAATCTAGTTTTGTGTTGTTTTTACATTTCCTCTTCTTCATGTTCCTGTTTTAATGATCATGTTCTCTGTTTTTATGTTTCTGGATCATTTCAATAATTCCCAACAAGTTCTCTAGTAAAATATATGGGGCTGCTGTGGTGCAGCGGGTGGGTGGTCAACCTCGGATTGGTGGAGGACTGGCGCCAGTGTTTGGCAGTGAAGCTGGCATCAGTGTGTGAACGTATGTGTCAATGGGACTGTGAGTGTGAAGCGCTTTGGGCCTTCAAGGAAGGTAGGAATGCGCCGTGCATGTTTGCACCATTTACTATTTGTGGATTCCCTAATCCTACAAAAACAAAACCAAAAAACACAAAGTGTGGCTAAATTAATTATTAATGAATGTAATGTGGCATGTGTGTGTCTTTGTTTTTTTATTGCTCTAATCAATTATGTCTAATGCTTGAAATAAATCCTTCAAATAAAAACAAAGCCAAACTCGAACTGCAATCCATAGTCTGTGTGAGTTACTGACCGCAGCTAGACCGCTCTGCACCCCCACCGGACCACATGCGGTGTGAGCCCAGGATAACCCTCCTAACCCTTGTGTTGTCTAAAAAAGCTGATAGGAGTTAGTTTAATCAGCCTCCACCTGGTAATCCAGAGTTAATGCGTTTGCACGCTGAGTAAATGAAGCTAACTTTTTGATCAATAAATTCAGTCTCATTAGAAATTTAAGGAAAGAAAGCTAATGTCCCTGAGGTGGGGTTGAAATAGTTAATAAAATAGTAATAATAAAAAAGAAAACATTTGCTTCAGAAATAGAAAAAATACCATAGACTCTGCTTAATATAATGCATAGAAAAAAGTCATCAGTTTATCAAATACACACTACACTCCTCATTTTTATCATGCATTTATTCCTAACTACCACTTGTTCCCAGTTAGGTTTGCTGGATGCTGAAGCCCATCATTTCTATTTTTATCATCTGTTTCAGCATGTTGGACATATTGGATTTACTTATGCAACTAATGACTTCTTGCTTCTTCTGGCTTCAGAAGAACTCTGTCTGTTACAGATTGCAGGCCAGAGTGACCCCAGGATCATAAAAGATTTGAACCAAAATTGTTTGTAAAAGTATTTATTCAGAAGTATTTATCATGATAATCATTGTCCTCATGTGTGAACCAAAAAGACCAACAATACTACAGAAGATTCCAAGAAAAAACCAGGACACCGCAACACTAAGATCCAAAAAGCCACGTCTTATAGGACTACAAACAGACAGACAGTTTCGCTGAGAGGGGAAGGGGTATCACAGCAAACGGGCACTGAACAAAACAAAGCACACAACATTAGAGGGGGAACCATAGCTGTGCCCCATATCATGAGATTCATCAAAAAAGAAATAAGAGATCAAATACGTACTGGAGATATACACTTACATGTTAATCTGCTGTGTGTTTTTCTCATCATCAGTTTTTTTATTAAAAAAGAAAAATAGGAACAATACATTTGTCTAATGGCGTTCACCACCATCTCCCCTAACCTCCATTGAAAAGTGGGCGCTGTCCCTTAATAAAGAGCAACCACTTATGGAAGACATTCCTTGAGGCTCTTCATCCTCAGTCTGCCGTCCAGGACGCGGTGACTCAGTGAAGTGTGTCACTACCTCCTGTGTTGCCAGACCTTCAGCAGATGTTGTCAGTCAGGTTGTCTTGCCACATTTCTCTGCCTTCTCATCAGCTTTCTTACCCTCACGTGTTCTGAACTGCATTTGTTCCTCTGGTTTACTCTGCTTCTCTATCATTTTGTTTTAAAATTCTGCTCACTTTCAAGCCAAGAATTCCCATTTCTTGTTGCTGACTATTTTCTGTTTTCAGGCTAAGATTATCTGTGATTCACTAGTGGTGAGCAAGTAAAGCTTCATGAAGCACTGAGGCTTGCCAATAAATTGTGCCGAAAACGTTCAAAGCTTGTGGACAAATGTAGCCATAGCAATCTCTTGAGTTTTTAATCTAACTAAGAATTGATGGGAAAAGCCTCACTTTGAGATATTTTTTTATTTAAATGTGTGACATTGTAGCACAGTAAAAGATCAAAATACAACTAAAGAAATATTATAACAACTATCCAAGCTTGACTTTTACATCCCCAAGGGTGATTTTCAATCTCAAACAGTTACAACAAAAACAAACAAACAAAAAATACATCAGGTCCAGAGTAGGAACAGTAGGAACACTTTTCTAAGCAATACAAAAATATTAACCATAAACTTCTTATTAATACCATAATATATATGTTAACATACCCTAATCAAGTCAAATGCGACCCCCCCCCCCCCCCCCTCCTCCTCTGAGTACCCCATTTGCACGACAACAGCTATAGGTTTAAAATGAGATTAACATAATTCTTTTTTTAAAAAAACACTCTAATTTGTCTGGAATTAATTAATTGCAAATAAAGACATAGTTTGACCCCCTAAACATTATATATTGATATACTTCACATTATATCAATTTTGCAGTGTAAACATTTGAGTAAATACCAGTCCAATTTGTGCATGAAACTGCCCAATCGGGCAACATTGTCTATCTGTGTAAACAGTGCAACAGTGCACAGACTGCCCTGGAGTTAGTGGATGCTTTGGTGTGGGAGGAGATCCTCCAAGAGACCATCCACCGCCTCATCAGAAGCAGGTGTTCCAGGGAAGTCATACACACACGAGGAGGCCACACCCACCACTGAGCCTCATTTTGTCTTGTTTCAAAGACATTACATGACGGTTTGATCAGCCTGTGTGTTTTTTCTACTGTGATTTTGAGGATGATTCCACATCTAGGTCTCCAAAGGCAAAAATATATGAGGAGTGAATGAATAATACAAACACATTAAGAGCTTTGAGAGTCTGGAAAAGCTCAGAAAAATCCAATTCTATTTATACATTGAATTACCATTAATAATGTGTGTGTGTGGCTGTGTTGTCAGCACAAGCAACTATGTCAAAAATGAAGCATTTAAAAAGAATATTTCATTCATTCATTCAGGTACAGGATGTGTTTTTGTACTCTTCCCTTCATTCTTTTGAGCTGTGTCGCTTGTTGCGTTAGGAATTGCCACGTTGTTGTTGTAACTCACAGTATTGTTATTTGCTGTTTCTAAAAGCTTACAGTAAGGATGCAAAACAAATAAATAACAACACATGTGTTTTAAGCCCTTGAGAAAATGGGAGCTTTGGCAGCACAGAGGAAGCAAAAGGTCACCCAGCTTCATTAACTCCGCCTCTTTGCATGCACGTTGTGAGGTCATGTGATATCCTGTGTGGAAGTGAGTTAGCTAAGTGTCTGAACTCAGTGCTTCAGTTAGCAGAGTGAGAGAGTCTGTGTTTTACTTCCTGTGTGACCTTTGAGCCCACATTCCTGTTCTTCTGTGTGATTGCTGGTACAGACTGACCCCACAGCCTCTACCAGATGATGAAGGAAGCAGATGACGAGGAAGATGAAGCCGGGAGCAGTTTTATGGCCAAAAAGGTTCGGACATTGCCAGATAAAGCTGCCGGCGGCTTGGATGTCTTCAAAATCTTCAGCTCAGAGTAAGAGACCCTCTGTGGGGGAATGAGGATACTGTCATTTGTTTGTAGATTTTTTATGGGCCAACGCTGCCACTTCTCCTGCTCTGTCACAGCTTTACCCAACTCCCCCACTTTAACACAGCAGTCTCTTCACAGCGTAAACACGATTTGGAGCTGAACTGGTAATCTCATGCTCCTGTGTGCAGAATGCTGGTCTGTAGCATTGAAGCTGATTAGTGAGAGCAGAAACACACTTCAATGCTCTGTAGACTCCTTCCCTGTCTGCTCTGAACAGCTTCATTGTGTGTAGTTTTGACAGCTAAGAGGAAAGCCAAACCTTTCTCTGATTGTCTGATTCGGATGTCAGTCTCGTTACTGTCCTCGTCTACCTTGCAAAAGGGCAACTTTATGAGCAGATGTCTGGATGTTGATTTGTCCAGGTTGATTCTATCAAAGTAGTCAACAGGTTTGACCTCTCACAGCCTCCACGGCCTTGTTCACTCCTCTGCCTAAAACTGTTGTAGAAACGGTTGCAGACGGATGGTCACTTTTTGTTCACCATTGTGATTGAGGAAAGCCATGTCTTTTCTAACAAAAGAAGGAGCAGTTTTTGTTTTGCATTTGGCAATTTTGTAAATTGAGCATCACCCGTCAGAATTTGAATAAAATAATGAAAAAGAGTATAGAACCTGAAGCCAGTGTGCTTTAAAAGACTAAATAAAATGTATAAAGGAGCTTCAAATTACTAATTGTATGATCCTGCAAGTGTGCTTTTAGGCTCATTGCATTATTTCGCCAGTTGGTGCAGGAGCCTCTTTACATTCACAGTTTTTTTTTGTTTTTTGTTTTTTTGACAGAAGAGTTGAGTCTGTGGTATCCAGCTGTGAATCGTTGAACAGTGACCTCTCCAAAGATCTCCCAATAAACTTCAGAGCTCTATCTGGACCTTCAGAATCTATGTAAGGGCACTGTTTCAATAACACCTCCAGAATACTGTTGCTTTTTAGAGAAGTGACTTGCCGTTGTCAAGGTTACTGTAACACAGCTTTAGAGACTCACTCCAATGAAAATCCTGTTTTGAGTTCTTATTGCATTTTATTTATGATGGAAGACATATACATGTTAAACTTAAAACTGTGTTTTTGAGTATTTTTTTAGTTCAAATCATTAGGTATCAGAAGCAGATGAAAAAAATGCTGTGTAAAAAAAGACTATGTTCTAGAAAATATTCAGACTCTCCCTGCTCAACAACATTCTGATGCATTCACTTGCAGACAAATAGATCCATGAACGTCTTTGTTTTCTTCGTCTGAGATGGAATCTGGATCAAAGCTGTGCGGATGGATAGCTCAGATATTGCTTAACATTTTTGTTGCCCTGCTTATGTCAGATTGGGGTTATGACAGGATGTAAAATAGTGCAAGATCATGTAACAGATGAATGATGGGGAAGGCTTATTCCTTGCCAATAGTCTGCCCACAACTCAGAGGTGAATTTCTAATGAGCTCTTGCTGCTCATAACATAAGCACAAAAAATAAATACCACTCAGAACATTCCAAAATAGATTAAAAATGATCAGAGTGAGATTTGAACAGTCTAAACAGTCTAAGAATCTCACCATAAAGTTCTCTGACATCTTAATCTGTTTCATGTGAAAACAGGTAAACTCTGTAAATATGGGTTCTTTTGGACTCATGCTCGTGTAGCTGATGTAACTTTAAATGAGGTCATCTAGACTCAAATCTTTCAGATCACTGTAAAATATTTTAGCAGATTGATCTAATCTGTTTGGGATGTTGAATAAATGTACCATTGATCTTTTTAAAGTTTAGATTCAGTACACTACCCAGCAGGTCAGAAACAGAAATCTCCTGTAATTACCACATGCTGTGGGTCTTCTACATAGTCTTATCCTAGATCGGGAAAAGTGTCTGACAAACACCTCTACTACATTAGTGTGACCTGAGCTCACGCATGAGATAATAGAAAGTCATCTTCTGTACTGCGTTTTTGAAGAGGACCTGCTGACTGAAGCCTTAGCAGGACAATTTACTGTCTCCTAAGTTGACTGTTTCTGTCTACAAATTCAGAGCAGGGTATGCAGGATCCAGCTGTGAGTCTGTTAGAAGTGACATCTCTAAAGACCTCCCCATAAACTTCAAAGAAGGCCCTGGACCCTCGGAGTAAGTATTTCAGATTTGACTCACACAGATGGATAAAGGAACACATTTGTTCATGACTGATCTAAACTTCAATGTTCACGTTTATTCTCCAAATTTTTAAAACCAAAATGAAAACAAAAGCAACAGATCTGCAGCATAGAAGCTGATTAGTGAGAGAGTGAGAAACACACTTCAATGCACAACTTCGCAGCAGGAATCTGCAGCACCAGAATTATAAGGTATGTTTTACATAGTAAGAGTTCAAGCCTGTAGAGGTTTTGAATCAGTCTCTTTAGAGGTTCCAAAGATCATTTACTTGGTCTTTGTAGTTTTGATGTTCTTGGTCTGTTTGCTTTGTTTCTTGTACATTAGAATTAAAAAAATGTTTTTCTTACTTTGCTTCTATATATTTTTTTTCCATTTTTGGTTTTGAAACCCAAATTCTAATTTTTAAGGTAAGTGTTCTTGGACAGAACCCAATTGTGTGGACCCAGAGGTAGACTCCAAACATAGGCCTCTGTGTTTTACTAGTGTGTCTGTCTCTAGATCCAAATCATGAAAAGGACAGCAAAGCTTGTGTTCAGCCTCTCTTCATTGTTCACCTCCAAACACAGCAGTTCCTCCAAAGCAGCGATGATCTCTCTGTGTTCACAGACGTCAGCAGTTAAGACAGCGAGGTCAGACTGCAGGACCCAGCTGTGAGTCTGTTAGGAGTGACATCTCTAAAGATCTCCCTATTAATTTCAGAGAAGCCCCTGGACCCTCAGAGTAAGTGCTTAGTTTTGACAGATTACATTAATGATCATTACTGATCTGAGCTTGAATGTTTAAATTTTCAGTTACCCTACTCTATGCTTTTTTTTTTTTTACATATAATTCTGCAATAAACACCAACAAATGAACATGCATAGAATCTACACAAATTGGATTACAATACATGTTCTTTTTTGCATGCTGACAGCTTAGACATGGGCAGATTTTGAGTCTGTCTGTGCTGCAGAGAGACTTTACTTGGTCTTTCTAGTTTTGATGTTTTGGGGTATGTATATTTTGGGTATGTCAGCTTTTTTTTTTTTTTTTTTTTGGTTATTTGAGAATAAAAAAAAACATCAAGAGTCTGATTAGTTTTTCTCCTTTACTTCTATAAACATTTTTTTCCAGCTGTGAGTCTGTTAGGAGTGACATCTCTAAAGATCTCCCTATAAACTTCAGAGAAACACCTGGACCCTCAGAGTAAGTACATCAAAAATGACTCATATGGATGGATGAAGAAATAGTTTGATCATTACTAGTGTAATGAGGGAGCTGAGGTGTTTGGATCCATATGCAAACATTTTAATAGAGTAGAGCAGCAGCAAGACATAAACAAAGTCAAAGTCCAGGCGAAGGTCAAAGACACAACCTAACGATAAACATGCAAAAGGTCAGAGAACCACGAAATCAAACTAGGAAAACTGCTCATTCTGTTTGCAAGGCCAAATAAAACTCCCACACAAAGTGCAGGCTGGAGCTGGTATATATGCCAGCAGCTAATGACATCAATGGGAAACAGCTGAACAAGAAGGAAAATGTGGCAATGGCTGATGGGAGTTGTAGTAAGGATCTGGGGCGCTCATTACTCAGGTGAGGACTCCCTCTGGTGGCTGGAAACTTGCATGGGTGGCTGAACCGTGACAACTGGTCTGAGCTTCCATGTTCAAGTTTGTACAACAAACTGTCTTGAATAAAAGGTGCAACGAAAACCAACAGATGAACATGCAGAGAACCTGAAACACTTGAATTATATGTTCTACTTTGCATGATCAGTAAAAGTTTAGACCTGTGGAGACTTTGAGTCTTGTCTCATTAGCCGCCCTAGAGATTCCAGTATTTTACTTGGTCTTTGTAGTATTGATGTTTCTCTAGTGTTAGATTTGTTTCTTGGTTGTCTAGGTATCTGATGAGTTTTACATTGCTTCTTGAACATATTTTTTCTGTGTGTACAGACGTCAGCAGCTGGGGCAGCGAGGTCAGTCTGCAGGTCCCAGCTCTGAGTCTGTTAGGAGTGACCTATCAAAAGATCTGCCCATCAACTTCAGAGAGGCCTCTGGACACTTTTTGTCACAGTAAGACTTTTTTTTTGGATGAACTGACTTGATGTTGGCCAATAGTGAGGACAAGAATTCTCCAGCCAGATTTTTCCTCATTCTTACATGTTAGTTTTCATGTCTCTAGGCCAGAGTTCATGGTCAACTTTCTACCAAATGACTTTGATTCTGCTCACAATCTTTTCTCCTTGGTGTCCACAGAGAAAAGGAGAAGCTGTCCTGCTGTGCTCTGTGCCAGGAAATCCTGGAGGATCCAGTTTCAATCAGCTGTGGGCACTGTTTCTGCAGGCAGTGCTTCACCTCATACCAGTTTACTCCTTCTTCAGGACTTTTATCCTGTCCTCGGTGTGATGAAAGATCCAGAAACAGTGAGTCAGAACAAGAGTCCAATGTGAGATTGTGTGTCTACCTGCTGATGGACTCATTTGTGAAAACTGGACTTCTGCTGATGTTGAAGTGAACACTGGTGAAGGATTTTTCTTCTGCTCTGTTGTTTTTTTTTTGTGTTTCAGTAGATGCAAGTCTCCATGAGCTTTTGAATGAACAACAGATTAGTCTGAGGAGGAGATTTGAACGGGTGCTTGAGGGAACAGAAGAAGGAGAAAGAACATTCCTCAACAGGATTTATACTGAGCTCTACATCACAGAGGGACTGAGAGGGGAGGTTCACACCCAACATGAAGTGGAACAACTGGAGACAGCCTACAAAACCATCAGGCTTCATGATGCTCCAATTAAAAACCAAGACATTCTCAAAGCCTTACCAGGCCGTCAGGAATCCATCAGAGTGGTTCTGACGAGTGGCGTCGCCGGAGCTGGAAAAAGTTTTTCTGTGCAGAAGTTCATTCTTGACTGGGCTGAAGGCGTGGAGAACCAAGACATCCATGCTGTGGTTCCTCTTTCATTCAGAGAGGTCAACTTGATCAGAGATGAGCAGCACAGTCTTCTCTCATTGGTTCAGCTGTTCCATCCAACACTCCAGAGGATCTCAACAGAGCAGCTGGCACTCTGTAAACTGCTGTTCATCTTTGATGGTCTGGATGAAAGCAGACTTTCTCTGGACTTCAACAACAGTCCGGTGGTGTGTGATGTCACCCAGAAGTCCTCAGTCAGTGTGCTATTGACAAACCTCATCCAGGGACGCCTGCTTCCCTTAGCTCAGGTTTGGATCACTTCCAGACCTGCAGCAGCCAATCAGATCCCTCCTTCATGTGTGGACAGACTGACAGAAGTACGAGGCTTCAATGATGCTCAGAAGGAGGAGTACTTCAGAAAGAGGTTCACGGATGAAAACGTGTCAAACAGAATCATCTCCCACATCAGGAACTCCAGAAGCCTCTACATTATGTGTGAAGTTCCAGTGTTCTGCTGGATCACTACTGTCGTACTGGAACACATGTTGACAACAGAGCACAGAGGAGAATTGCCCACAACGTTGACTGACATGTACTCACACTTCCTGATGGTCCAGACAAAGAGGAAGAAGAAGTACCAGCAGGAACATGAGATGGGTCCACAGAAGGAAGTTCTTCTGAAGTTAGGAAAGCTGGCATTTGGCAATTTGGAGAAAGGAAACATCATGTTCTACCAAGAAGACCTGCAGCAGTGTGGTCTGGATGTCACAGAGGCCTCAGTGTACTCAGGTGTTTGTACTGAGATCTTCAGAAGAGAATGTGAGATCTTTCAAAAAACAGTCTACAGCTTTATTCATCTGAGTGTTCAGGAATTCCTGGCTGCAGTCTACATGTTTCACTGTTACATTCACGGAAACAAAGAGGTGATAGGGGCCTTTCTGAAATATGAAATGAACAGTCCACTTCTAGATGAGTTTTTAAGCAGAGTCATGGAGAAATCCCTGCAGAGCAGAACTGGACACCTGGACCTGTTTGTTCGCTTCCTCCATGGACTGTCTGTGGAGTCCAACCAGAAAATCTTGGGAAGCCTTCTGGGTCGCACAAACAAGAAACAAAGAAATGCCCAGGCAGTCATCCAGAGGATGAAAAAGATTAGTGTTAAAATGTCTCCTGACAGAGGCATCAACATCTTTCACTGTCTGATGGAGATGAAGGACCATTTAGTTCATCAGGATATCCAAGATTTCCTAAAGTCAGAGAACCGACCAGAGAAGAAACTATCAGAAATCCACTGTTCAGCTCTAGCATACATGCTGCAGATGTCGGAGGAAGTTCTGGAAGAGTTGGACCTGAACAGATACAACGCGACACCAGAAGGGCGTCGGAGACTTATCCCAGCCATGAAGAACTGCAGGAAGGCCTGGTGAGGCTCACAACAGTTCTAATCATGAGTCAAGTACATTGGTTTTTGGTTGTTTAAGTGACTGACACAAAGTTAAGCTACCTACTGTTCAGCAGAGTTGTGGTCAGGACTTAAGACTTACTCTGCTATTATTTGACTATTTTCAGTTAATTTCTTCTCTGTGACAGGCTTTCTAACTGTGGACTCTCAGAGACTCACTTGGAAGTTGTGGCCTCAGCACTGAAGTCCAACCTGGGGCACCTGGCAGAACTGGACCTGAGTAAAAACAAAGTTCAGGATTCGGGGTGTCAGGCTCTGTCTGCTGGACTGGGGAGACCAAACTGCAAACTGCAGACTTTGAGGTCAGAGCAAAGAAGGAGTTTGTTGTTAACATATTCTGTATAAACTTAAGAAGCATATGTTAAAGAATAGAATGTCCTCATAAGGAACTTGTGACCACGTGGAGGGCAGCAGTTTGTCTGTTTGGACTGAAAGTTCATCTTCATCTATCCTGAAGCTTCATTAACTGAACATCCACTGTGAAGTTGCACTTTTCCCCGAAGACAAGCCTCTCGGACATCCAAGACAGGCCTTTAGAATGAAGAGTTGGGGAGCGCCAGGTTTTGACATGAAAGCAATGAACTCATTATAAACACTGACCTACTTTGTAGATGATCCAGATTTCAGGGGATAGTGTGGAGATAAAGAGCCCTTGACGGGGTAGTGCCTGTACTATTGATGATCACCAGCTCATTAGTTTAGAACAAGAAGTTTCTGAAGATCGTACTGATTGCTGTCCTACTCTGCTAGTTTTACAGGATTCTCATCCAGTGTACATACTGCACTGCTCCAGCCTCTTTCTGCTGCATGTTACGCCCCAGATGGAGTCTGCACTTGTCGGATCTTGTTGTGTGTGGTTATCCTGGTCTTGCAGTTCCACTTCAAAGGCCTGTTTGTGTGCAGTCATATCCTGGATCTCTGCTAGAGCCACATTAAACTCTTTGAATGGGTGGAGACTCATGGCATGCGTGGCCTTGCTCTTTAAAAATGATCTGACCCCTTTGTCTCTTCTGTCTTGCCTGAGTCATTCTCTGAACTAACATTCTGCTTGGTGTCAGAGTTGTGATGGTTGTTGTGATGGCTGAGTAGTAGCCAGGCAAACTGCTCAGGGTGTTCGCTACTCTCAACCCCTGCAAAAGCGGGGATGGGCACAGGCAACCTCTGTGACCCTGCATGGGACAAAGCAGGAAAAGTATATGGATGGATGGGAAAGTCTTGGTGGTTTTCATTTCACTGATGACCTATCAAGTATTTTTACTTAATTGGCCACAGTTCTCTGAAGCTAAACCTGGTGTTACCAGGTGTTACCGTCCAGCAAAAAACACACAGACACACACCCAAAAAAACTTTATTAGAAATAAACAATAAGTGACAGTGAGAAAAGTGCTGTTGTAGTGGATTGTAGCTGTTTGAAGACATCAGAAGCCAAACTGTTGAACTCGAGAGCAGTCTTTTTTTCTTCTTTAGTTCCTTGGGCAAAGGTTGTTTTATGAGAAAAAAAACCCTCCAGAATCATCACTGAACACACATCCAAATGTGATTATGCTAAGCAACAATACTTCATGCTTTATCTGGTTTTATCTTTGCTCAGGCTGGTTGGCTGCAGCTTGTCAGGACTGAGCTGTGCTGCTCTGAGCTCTGCTCTGAAGTCCAACCCGTCCCATCTGACAGAGCTGGATCTCAGTAAGAACAAGCTGCAGGATGTGGGAGTGGAGCACCTGTGTGGGTTTCTGCAGAGTCCAGACTGCCGATTGCAGACTTTAAAGTGAGCTGTTGCTTCTGTTTGTTGTCTTTTCTGTTCTATAAATTAACTGAAGTTCCAAGAGAACCATAACCGTTTAGAAAGAACTACAAGACCTTTCCATACACACATAAAAAACTATCATGCCTCTTTTACTTTGGTAATGTTTCTTCTTTGGATTAACATCTGTTTCCTGGTTTAAGGGTTCAGCAAACCTGTCACCCTCAGACAAAAATCAACAGTTCTAATGTTCGCACATGCAGCAACTTTTTCCTTTTTGAGATTTTTTTTTTTTAATAGAACTAAGACATTTGAATGATTGTCAGGTTGATGGACTGCAGCTTGTCAGGACTGAGCTGTGCTGCACTGAGCTTAGCTTTGAAATCCAACTCGTCCCAGCTGACAAAACTGGACCTGAGCCACAACATGCTGCAGGACACTGGAGTGGAGCACCTGTGTAAGTTTCTGCAGAGTCCAGACTGCAGATTGAAAACTCTGGGGTAAGTTTCCACATTTGTTGTTAGTCTGATGTGATTTACAATGAGCTAAACTCCTCAAAAAACTCTTGCCAATATTAAGGACGTCAAGACTGATGAAAAACACAGATGTTTGTTTTATTGTTGTTACAGTTGTGCTCAGAAGTTTGCATGAAAGAAATTATGATTTCTTGGTCATTTTTCATAGAATATGAATGACAAAACAAAAACTTTTTTTCTACTCATAGTTAGTTGTTGGGTGAAGCTGTTTATTTTCCTAAATTCTTTTTATCCTTTTAAAATCCTAATGACAACAGAAACGACCTAAATTACACAAATCAAACGTTTCTTGTACTGCCTCCTTTTCCATCAATAACAGCTTGAAGTCTCTTGTGCTCGTTGTGGATGAGGTTCTTTATTTTCTCTAATAGTAAAGCAGCTCGTTCTTCTGGCAGAAAACCTCAAGTTCCTTTAAATTCCTGGGGGGTCTTGCTTGAACTGCCTGTATGAGATCTCCCCAGAGCAGCTCAATACTACTGAGGTCAGGAGACTGAGACAGCCTCTCCACCTCTCTTTGTTCTGTTGTAACCAATGACAGGTGGACACGGCCTTGTGTTTGGGTCGTTGTCATGTTGAAAGGTCCATGTCCGTCTCATGTGCTGCCTCTGAGCTGAAGAGTGACAGTTTTCCTCCAGTATCTTCTGATGACGTGCTGCTTTCATCAGTTCTGACTAAGTTTCCTGTGTCTTTGTAGCTCACACATCCCCACACCATCAGCCATCCACCTCCGTGTTTTACAGTAGGAATGGTGTTATTTTCATCAAAGGCCTTGTTGACTCCTCTCCAAATGTAGCGTTTATGTTTGAGGCAGAAAAGTTCATTCATGGTCTCATCACTCCAAATGACTTTAGTCCAGAAGTTTGGAGGTTTGTCTCTGTGCTGTTTAGCGTTTTGTAAGCGAGCTATTATGCGGCATTTGAGCAAAACGTCTTCTGGCGACTCGACCATGCAGCCTAATTTTTCATCAGGTGCCTCCTTATTGTACATCTTGAAACATCCACACCACAGTTTTACAGAGTCCTGAATCACAGCTGAAGTGAATTGGGGCTTTTGGGTTTTTTTGCATCCTAATGATTTTTCCAGCATGTGTGGCAGAAATGTTTGTGACCATGGTTTGATATCTACAGAACCCTTCACTTTCCACGTATTGATCATAGTTTGAACCCCGCTGACTGACAGGCTCAGTTCCTTGGATATCTTGACTAAGAAATCATCATTTCTTTCAGGGTATGTAAACACATGAGCAGAGCTGTAGATGTTTTATGTTGGATCAACGATGTCTGCAGGTTTGTTTTCTCTGTCCCATTTGAATCCTTTGGTTTCAAACTGTAAAGGAAGAGAGTGTGTTCTTTATTTAAACATGAACTGCATCTGGAGCTGAACCACAGATTCAGAAGTATCATTCATTTCTGTTAATGAGTTTTTATCTGTTCTTTTTTAAAACCATTTCAATGACTTGGTCATGACACGGAAAACAGACATTTTTTTCATGCTGCAGTTGCTGCATTTGCTTTGATCAGAGATGGACTTCACTGAACTCTGATGCAGGTTGGCGGAGTGTGAGTTGTCAGAGATCAGCTGTGCTTTCCTGGGTTCAGCTTTGAGGTCCAGTCTGTCCCACCTGGAAGACCTAGACTTGGGTTGCAACAATCTGCAGGACTCTGGAGTGGAGCAGGTGGCTGGTTTTCTGCAAAATCCAGGCTGTAGACTGAAGGCTCTAAAGTGAGTTCTCTGTATGCGGGCGCAAAATGAAAAAATCAAAGTCATAGACCATTTGGCGAGCCTGTAAAAGGTTTAGGCAGATTTTTGCTACAGACGGACTGCAAGCAAAAAACTCTAGCAAACACTAAACTAACGTGGAAGGGTAAGAAGTGGGATGTATAGGTACATCGTACTGACTTGTAATTTTTTTCCAACTCCCCCAAATCTGGGTCACTGCACAAGGAGCCCGTTACTGCTGCTCACGTGAAAAGTGCACATTCTTGTGAAAAGTGCACACTGCATGCAGCTTGAATATTAGAAACAAGTAAATTAGACAGTCAGTGTAGTTTGAGTAGTCGTACTTGTGTATCACCTGCATACTCTGTGCATGCAACATTTGCATGTGGTCAGTAAGGAGCCACTATACACACCGTCATAACAGCTAAAGTGTGGTGTGAGGAACTCCCATTATCACTACGATTACTTCACGATACACTGACCATAAACATGACACCCACGCCAGTAAAAATGATATTTTTGGTGTTTTTAACAAGTACTTGAAGGTTTTTCTTGATAGAGGACATATTAGGAAAATTAATATTAAAACATAATTTCTGAAATTGTTATGAATCAGGAGCAGACAAAAAGGCAGTTTGAATGAGCTTGTAGTTGTTACGTACAAACAACTATCGGCAGGTCTCAATCTCCCTGCTCTGCTCCATTCTGATACATCAACTTGCAGCCATTTTTGTTGCACTGCTATTGTTTGAGGTGCTTTTAGCTTTTGAGATCACTCAAGCGCTCCTTTCTAGGACCCTCCAAGGGCCCAAACAAGCCAAAAACCCACAGCTCAGCTACGGGTCGAGCTTCCTGTACAGATGCATGTGACTCAGGCTTTCGAAGCTAAAAGGGTTCATGACATGCTGAATGAGAAAAAAAAAGACAGTGGCGGCAAAAGAGAAACACATCATCATTTTGATATGAAATGGGTCCAAACATCTTAATATCACTAAAGTTAATGACTGTTACAACTCTGATTAGCTTATTTTGAATTTTGGAGCTTATTTAAAAAAAAAAAAAAAAACTCCAACTCCAAAAAGACACAGCACATATTGATGGAATAAGGAATGCGTTTCTTTGATTTTAATTTATGAGTAAACCACACCTTACCTTTTGGACTTGTACATTAGTTATTTCTCTTTTTAGTCTCTTATCAGGCCTGAAAAAAATTTTTAGTTCTTTGAGATTTCAGAAGAAAATTAGTAAAACAAAGAAACAAATGAAAGTCCCACCACTATTGTGGGTTATTAGTGGCCCTTCTTTAAAAGAGTCCCAAAAAAAAAGAACCTTGGTGACACAAGCATGCACCTTTGAAAAGCAAACTGTGTCTAAAGCCATGGAGATAAAGCATGGCTTTGATGTTTGGATTAAAAACTGAATGATCAGTGGCATAAGTTTATTGGTCAAAGCCCAAAAGGTGACACATGTCTGCATCCGTAATTAACCATGTCCCATCGTAAATCCAGGTTGGACATCTGCAGCTTTTCGGAGTCTGGCTGTGCTGCTCTGGTCTCAGCTCTATTGATCAATCCATCCCATCTGACAGAACTGGATCTGAGTTATAACAAAAACCTGAAGGATGCTGGACTGCAGCACCTATGTGGTTACCTGCAGAATTCTGGATGCAGGTTGAAGAAACTGAGGTCAGACTTCTGCTGTACTCTTATGTTATAGCTGGTCCACTGCCAAGACTGTCGTGTTCCAGAGGAGGCCAGTGTGGGGGTTTATCAATCAATAAATCAATATTGTGTTTGATTGTTGTGAACTTCCTTAGCTCTTTTCAATACATTTCTACATGTAACTCCACTCTTTCATTCTGAATGCAGGATGATTGAATGTGGGCTGTCAAAAATCAGCTGTGCAGCTCTGGACTCTGCTCTGAGGTCCAACCCCTCCTACTTGGAAGAGCTGGACCTGACCCTGAACTCTCTGGAGGATTCAGGGGTGAAGCAGTTGATTGGTTTTCTACAGAATCCAGACTGTGGACTGAAGACTCTGAGGTGAGAAGGACTCATTGATATTATAAATAGATTATAGAGCCCTCATGTCTGTTTGGCTAAAGTGTCTTCTTAGTCTTTATAAGATTTTACGTTTGAAGCAGAAGCATTGAACTTGTGGGGGTGAAGGTGGCAGGTGTGCGAGAGGAGAAGAGCGGAAGAAGGTGTGTGAAGGATGGCAGAGAAGGAAAAGGGAGACTTGTAAAAAGAAAATAAAAGTTAAGGAGAATAAAGGTGGCATCAACCTTCCACATAAGATAGTGAGTGTCTGAGTCCCTTTGTTTTGCTGCTGTGGAACTAAAGACCTAAAGACTACAGCGGGTTTAACCACGAGGACGGCCTCGCCGAGGAGTTGAAGTAACTCCCCTGTGCGCCCCGACCACGGTCAGGACGAGAAGAACAGGAAAGGTGTACAAACTGATGAATAACTAAAGGCATTCTTACTGACGCTTAAAAGGACAAAATGTGGATTTTTAACATTTGATCTGAACAAAACAAACATGAACTGTGTGTGTGGGGTGGGGGTGGGGTCTTAAAGGAGCACAGCCACTGTAGAGACCAGGGTCCAAAGTAACAAACACCTGTTAGACCTGGTAGCTATTGGAGACGGGACACAGTGGAAAGATAATCGGTACTGTGTATTTAAAATGAAAGCGTTTTGCTGAGCACCGTTACCTTCGCGGAGAAAGCCTGTGTGTGTCAGCCTGGGGGCGGTCCGAGCATCGCAGACTCTCACTTGTTTATGTTAGATCCTGAGAACCCGCTCGCTTTGGTGGGTTGGGAGTGCCTGGTGCTCAGAGTGCAGGTTTTTAGAGGAATTCTCAGAAATGTGTGAACAGATCAAAAGGGGTTGTTTGTACTGAGGAATGGACATTATGATACACTTAAAAGCTCAGAAAGCGGATTTTTCGTGGCATTTGCCCTTTAATAACCTGTCCATACTGAGACAAGACATGGCTGTTACAGATAAGTATTCACAATAATTAAGACCTGGAAATGGAGAAGTACCTGTAATGAACTTAGAAGCATCTCAGATATTTGAACCTGGTTAAATTAAAAAGTTCCGTTTTTTCCTACAACATGCATGCACATGTACAAGCTTGTTTACTGAGAACTCTGTGGCTTAAAAAACGCAACTTTTAGGCAAATATTTTTGATGTTTCTCTCCGAGTTTAGACTGGAGCTCTGCCATATGTCGGAGCTTGGCTGTGCTGCTTTGGCGTCGGCTCTGAAGTCCAACCCATCTCAGCTAGAAAAACTGAACCTGAGCCGCAACTTAATTGAAGATCCAGGACTGCAGCATCTATGTAGTTTTCTGGAGAGTCCAAACTGCACACTGCAGGCTCTGAGGTCAGACTCCTGCCACCTCTGTCTTCACAGCGAAGAAGCTTCTTCTATGTTTGTACTGGACTGCTGTTCACAGTTCTTGTCTGATATACAAAAGACTTGGTGTCATATCATTTCATCCCAGCTAAAAAGGCAATTATTTGTTTCTCCTCCAAGGTCAATTTCCATACAGTTAGTACTTCTGTGAATTACAGAAGATGGTACCCAGACATCGCTACCAAACCCAAAGTTCAACTGCTTTAACTCTTAACTGAATGCGCGTTCTGTACGTACAACCTAAAAACTGACTTAAAACTTGAGTAGCAATGTGAGAGGTTTGAAAACGGAGGCCCGAAACTTGCATACACGTAAGCTTGCATAGACTTTCATTGAAAGTGGTGAACGTACATTTCCGAGCCCGGTGTGAACGTTGCATCAGACTGCACTGATGGTGACCCTGGAGCAACTCAAGTGCTTTCTCATGTACCTTCAGATTTCTTCAACCTGAAGACTTGATTAATCTTCTGATAAAAATGCAGCTGAGGTTTCATCTATGTTAAAAGCTTTAAAAAAGGTTAAAGAATTTTTTAGAATTGAGGTACCACTTTCATTTTACTGTGTATCCTGTACTGTAACTGTATTCAGTAAATATTTACTTCATAAGCCAAAGCTCCCTAAAAACGAATGCCTGGATCTCCAAACAGACTGAAGCTCCATGAAATCTGAGTGTCAGAATGATAGATTGTTTTACCTGAAGCACAACTTTAAATTTAAGGGATATGAGAGTTCAGGAAATAACAGCCACTTATAGAGAGGCTGGCCTGGAAACTGGAAAGTAGAGATTCCTGATCCCCAAGATGAGATGTAGTTAAACAAACTAGTCCAGAATGTCGTGTGTGAAGAAGAGCATCTTCTCCTAAGTCTGTTGATTGTTTCTTGGGGGGGAGTCAAAGACCTCCCCACATTGAACCCTGATTAAAAAAAAGGCTGTAATAAAACACACAAGCCCTGACACCAAAGCATTCAACTTAGGATCTGCAGCCAACCAGAGCTGAGCTCACATCCTGTCAGCCGGTTGGCTCAGCTCGGCTGAGACAGCCATCATGATCTGGGAGCATCCCACTGCAGCCCATCAAATTTCCCAGCTTAGGATGAATAAAAGTATTGATCAATCTATGTAAATGAAGGAGGAAGAATCTAAAACATTTTGTTCTTTTATTTTACTTCAGCTTGGAATCCTGTGGTTTGACAGAGATCAGTTGTACTGCTCTACTCTCAGCTCTGAAGTCCAACCCGTCCCACCTGGCATTACTGGACCTGAGCAGAAATGACCTAAAGGCTTCTCAAGTAGAGAAGTTAGAAGGTCTGGTGAAGAGTCTGAACTATAAACTGGAGACTTTAAGGTCAGTTCAGGCATTCATTTATCCTGGTAACTTCAGCTCAGCCATCATGTTCACAAAGTTAAGATGGGTTTCACTTTCAGTGGTCGGCGACGTGTTCCAAGAAGAGTAGCAGCTCTGCTGACTGAACACGTGTCTCATCTGTCCTCCTCTCCCCCACAGATGGAAGGTTTATTCCTGACAAAGAACCAGCACCACATCCAACATCCAGGTTAGAGGCTGCAGCAGGAAAACCATGGCAACAAAGACTCCAATGCCAGTAAATGCCTGAGGAAAAGTGTGTGTCTGTGTGTGGCGGGTAGACCTCTCAAGTTTTTGGGCTGTTTTCAATAAATCTGATTTGAAATTAAACCAGAGTTCCTTGAGTGTTAAGAATGGCAACCAAGCTAAAACCACAATAATGAATGTCTCCAAAAAAAAACAGTGTCTGCACACTGCAGGAATCCCCAGACTGGGACCTGGAACAAAATACATTCAAATATGCAATGAGGTTACAAAAGGTTACACAGGGCCACACAAGATTACACAAGGCCACACAAGGTTACAAAAGGTTACACAAGGCCACACAAGGTTACACAAGGTTACACAGGGCCACACAAGATTACACAAGGCCACACAAGGTTACAAAAGGTTACACAAGGCCACACAAGGTTACACAAGGTTACACAGGGCCACACAAGATTACACAAGGCCACACAAGGTTACAAAAGGTTACACAAGGCCACACAAGGTTACACAAGGTTACACAAGGTTACACAGGGCCACACAAAGTTACATAAAGTTACATGAGGTTACACAAGGTTACATAAGGTTACATAGGGCCACACAAGGTTACACAGGGCCACACAAGATTACACAAAGTTACATAAGGTTACATAAAGTTACATAAGGTTACACAGGGCCACACAAAGTTACACAAGGCCACACAAGGTTACAAAAGGTTACACAAGGCCACACAAGGTTACACAAGGTTACACAAGGTTACACAGGGCCACACAAGATTACACAAGGCCACACAAGGTTACACAAGGCCACACAAGGTTACATAAAGTTACATGAGGTTACACAAAGCTACATAAGGTTACACAAGGTAACATAGGGCCACACAAGGTTACACAGGGCCACACAAGATTACACAAAGTTACATAAGGTTACATAAAGTTACATAAGGTTACACAAAGTTACATAAGGTTACACAAGGTTCCATAAGGCTACACAGGGCCACACAAGGTTACACAAAGTTACATAAGGTTACACAAAGTTACATAAGGTTACAAAAAGATACATAAGGTTACACAAGGTTACACAAAGTTACAAAAGGTCACACAGGGCCACACAAGGCCACACAAGGTTACGCAGAGTTACATAAGGTTACACAGGCCCACGCAAGACCACACTATGTTACTTAAATTTACATAAGGTTACACAAGGTTACATAGGGTTACACAGGGCCACACAAGGTTACATAAGGTTACACAGGACCACACAAGGCCACACAAGGTTACACAAAGTTACATAAGGTTACACAGGGCCACGCAAGACCACACAAGGTTACATAAATTTACATAAGGTTACACAAACTTACACAAGGTTACACAAGGTTACACAGGGCCACACAAGGTTACACAGGACCACACAAGGTTAGACAAAGTTACATAAGGTTACACAGGGCCAAGCAAGGCCACACAAGACCACACAAAGTTACATGAAGTTACATTAGGTTACACAAGGCCACGCAAGAATACACAAGACCACACAAGGTTACTAAAGTTACATACGGTTACACAAAGTTACATAAGCTTACACAAGAATACACAAGGGTACATAAGGCTACACAGGGCCACACAAGGTTACACAAGGCCACACAAGGTTAGATAGAGTTACATAAGTTTACACAAGGTTACATAAGGTTACATAACGTTACACAAGGCCACACAAGGTTACACAAAGTTACCTAAGGTTACACAGGGCCACGCAAGGCCACACAAGACCACACAAGATTACATAAAGTTACCTAAGGTTACACAGGGCCACACAAGGTTACACTGGACCACAAAAGGTTACACAAGGTAACACAAGGTTACACAAGGCCACACAAGGTTACACAGGGCCACACAAGGTTACACAAAAGTTACATAAGGTTACACAAGGCTACACAAAGTTACACAAGGTTACATAAGGTTACACAGAGATTCACAAGGTTACACAGAGTTATATACGGTTACACAGGGCCTCACAAGGTTACACAAAGTTACATAAGGTTACACAGGCCACACAAGGTTACACTGGACCACAAAAGGTTACACAAGGCCACACAAGGTTACACAAGGCCACACAAGGTTACACAAAAGTTACATAAGGTTAAACAAGGCCTCACAAGGTTACACAGAGATTCACAAGATTACACAGAGTTATATACGGTTACACAGGGCCACACAGGGTTGCATAGGGCCACATAAGGTTACATAAGGCTACACAAGGTTACATAGGGCCACATAAGGTTACACAAGGCCACACAAGGTTACATAAGGTTACACAAGGCCACATAAGGTTACATAAGGTTACACAAAGTTACATAAGGTTACACAAGGCCACACAAGGTTACACAGGGCCACACAAGGTTACACAAAGTTACATAAGGTTACACAAGGTTACAGAAGGTTACATAAGGTTACACAAGGTTACACAAGGTTACATAAGCTTACACAAGAATACACAAGGGTACATAAGGCTACACAGGGCCACACAAGGTTACACAAGGCCACACAAGGTTAGATAGAGTTACATAAGTTTACACAAGGTTACATAAGGTTACATAACGTTACACAAGGCCACACAAGGTTACACAAAGTTACCTAAGGTTACACAGGGCCACGCAAGGCCACACAAGACCACACAAGATTACATAAAGTTACCTAAGGTTACACAGGGCCACACAAGGTTACACTGGACCACAAAAGGTTACACAAAGTTACATAAGGTTACACAAGGTTACAGAAGGTTACATAAGGTTACACAAGGTTACACAAAGTTACATAAGCTTACACAAGAATACACAAGGGTACATAAGGCTACACAGGGCCACACAAGGTTACACAAGGCCACACAAGGTTAGATAGAGTTACATAAGTTTACACAAGGTTACATAAGGTTACATAACGTTACACAAGGCCACACAAGGTTACACAAAGTTACCTAAGGTTACACAGGGCCACGCAAGGCCACACAAGACCACACAAGATTACATAAAGTTACCTAAGGTTACACAGGGCCACACAAGGTTACACTGGACCACAAAAGGTTACACAAGGTAACACAAGGTTACACAAGGCCACACAAGGTTACACAGGGCCACACAAGGTTACACAAAAGTTACATAAGGTTACACAAGGCTACACAAAGTTACACAAGGTTACATAAGGTTACACAAGGCCACACAAGGTTACACAGAGATTCACAAGGTTACACAGAGTTATATACGGTTACACAGGGCCTCACAAGGTTACACAAAGTTACATAAGGTTACACAGGCCACACAAGGTTACACTGGACCACAAAAGGTTACACAAGGCCACACAAGGTTACACAAGGCCACACAAGGTTACACAAAAGTTACATAAGGTTACACAAGGCCACACAAGGTTACACAGAGATTCACAAGGTTACACAGAGTTATATACGGTTACACAGGGCCACACAGGGTTGCATAGGGCCACATAAGGTTACATAAGGCTACACAAGGTTACATAGGGCCACATAAGGTTACACAAGGCCACACAAGGTTACATAAGGTTACACAAGGCCACATAAGGTTACATAAGGTTACACAAAGTTACATAAGGTTACACAAGGCCACACAAGGTTACACAGGGCCACACAAGGTTACACAAAGTTACATAAGGTTACACAAGGTTACAGAAGGTTACATAAGGTTACACAAGGTTACACAAGGTTACACAAGGTCACAGCTTATGCAAGGTGTGTTTCCAGTGATGACATCCATTTTTTTTCACTCATTTGTGGATGAGCAGCATTCCAAGCATAGGCGCCTCAAGGAGTCTCCCTACCTCTTCCACCAGCACCTCTGGGGGATTTCCGATGTGTTCTCTGGTCAGCTGAGGAATATAATTTTTCCAGGGTGTCCTGGGTCCTCCCTGGGGTCTGACATGGGTACAGCTTCTTCTACCTAGGACCTCGTTCCTTTAAATGATCCAAAGCTCATTACCATAGATTGTGACCGGAACAAAGATCATCCACTTAAAACATTTCTGTCTGAGCTGTTTCTGCCTAAGACGAAAAGTAAACCTCTTATTATAAAGGCTGGTACAGCAGTGTGGGCGTGGCTGATCTTTTAAACACTCCTTTGATGGGCGAGCTCAAAGTAGCATAATTTAAGCATCATTTCCAAGCTTTCTGACTTAATAAAGACAGACAGACAGGCGGATAGGTGGACAAACAGACAGTCATCTGTCTGTTTGGCTCCAACAACCCCGTGGCATGAGGTCAGAGTTGCTGGAGCCTATCCCAGGCCTAGCTACTGTTGGGCAGAGACAGGATTTACACCCTGAATACATCACCAGTATATCATATAGGCATTTGTTCAACCCTAAAAGGACATTTTAAGTGTTTAGTTCAGCCACTGGATTTAAACAGTACAAAGGCATAAAATTGTACATTTTTGTACTCAGTCCATAAAATATTATTTTTAGAAGTGGTTAAAATCCCAAACATCCTCTAAGGACACTACTCCATCCTTGGGTCCCTGCATTCAGAGACTCTGATTATTAATCACAAAGGCTCTACCTAAAATGCTTTACTGAACATATGGAATAAGATTCAGCATTTATACTGAACATTTCTGTTACCATGTTAGTTAAGGTTACGTCAGCATACTTTTAAGTGACACATTTTGCACTTTTTTTTGTACGTTTGTATTGAATTTAAAATTTCATTTGGTTTTCTGAAAGGTTTTTTCATTTTTGTTTTTTATGTTTTGGCTTCCTGGAATTTTATTTGGTTTCCTAAAATGTAATGCTTTTATTTTGCTTTTTTAATCGTCAACGTGATCTTTACAATATTTTGTGTTGAGCGATTTGATGATGTGATTTGCAATTCTCTGTAGAAATGGCAAGAATTTCCCATCTCTCCACATTTTACCAATGCAATAGCTATTTGAAAGGGAAGTCGTTAACACTGCTTAAGGTGTTTTTTTTTTTTTTTTATTTGAGTAATCTTCAGGTTCTGACCTGAGCTGTTGGTGCAATCCATGATTCTATAATTCTGGTGAAATGTGCTTCAAACTCTCCTCTAGGTCTTTCTCTAGTGAATGAAGTGTTTTACAGACACAACATTTTGTATTGGAGTGTGGGATCATATCCAGGAAAGGGAGTGCAGAATCATTTGAAGCTTTCAGGACAAGCCAGGCTGCAGGTGTTTCTTATGAGCTCATCAGTTCACCTGCATAAAAGCTTCTTCTACCTGCTGCTGGAGCTCATCTTTTGCTCTGAGGTAAACATGGTTCTAAAGCTTGCTTTAAGGTGTAGTGTTTATTTGCTGTAGCTTTGGAATAATGCAGTTGAACTCTAGCTGTGCACTTAAATAACATTAACTGTTTTGCAGGGTTTCTTGGATTGTCCAGCTGCTGGGATGGTGTGTGTCCTTTCCCTGTAAGTTACACATGTTCTGTAATCCTAAAGACTTTCTGCACTTGTCTGTAAATGTCACATCCATGTGGGCTCTTTCTAGACCACAGGTATGATCCAATGATTATTGCAACAAAAAACCTTCATTTAAAAGCTTCTGATCTCAAGCAATACACGTATGAGCCACAAGGTTTCCTCTTGACTTATGACCCTGACGCTCATTCCAAAGTACCAGATGTGGACTTCCCCTGGACCTGGAGTTACTCCCACTATGTGGAGAATGAAAACACTAGCTTTGCAGCACAGCCTGAGCAAGCACCCAGCTCTGGGAGTGTGGAGGGTCCACTCAACCTCTGGCCTGAACCCCCTGAAGGAGTCCTGTACGTTAGTGGCCCAGAATTGGTGACCAACCCCTCCTTCCCTGAGCAGCCTGAGGCTGGACTAAACAGTTTTGGGATGGCGCGCTCCTTTGGTCCTCCGTATAAAGCTTTTCCAGATGACAGCCACAGTCCTGCAGTCTCTAGTTTTGCAGATCCATCACGAACAGCGAATGTTGCTGAGGAGCTTTCCCTCCTTGGTAGGGACTTGATGGCGGTTCGACAGATGCCTCTCTTTCAGGCCTGGAATAACGGCGAGGTGCCTGTGGACTTGTCGACGCCTCCTGTTCACCCTTTGTCTCATCTGTTCCAGTATGGCAGTACCTTCCACCGTGCAAAAGACTCTCATTCTGATTTGAAATATGCTCAGGATATTTTTCCTGAGATCCCACCCGTGCAGCAGGGGAGGTTCTTTGGGCAGTTTCAATGGGGGACCCAGTGAGGAAACTGCTGTGAGTTGCTCTGTGCACCAACACCCTCTGGCTGTCAGTAACTTCACAGTATGTGCTTGAGACTCTTTAATGCCCTTTAGAGGATGAATGCCAGGCTGGACAAAGTGAACTTAGCCTTCATTTATCTGGTGCTTTCACTGGGAGAGCCCTGCAGGTAAACATCTACAATCTCTGCTGTGGAAAAGCTCATCTTGAGATGAGAGGTGTGGGAATTCACTTCAACACCTGTAGCAATCCTTAACTAAAGTTTCATAAAGAATGTTTGGAGTTTGTTCTGCCTAATTTCATCATTCCAGCATGTCTTAAAATGAAATAAAGATGTCATTCAGCTGCATTCATTGGTTGCTGGTTCTAATTGTGCCAGAAGCCTCTTCACTTTCATCTTAAACTGGTTTTAGGTGTTTGGGCCCTGAGCTGGAAACAAAAGGGCAGTTGAGCCTCTTGGGCTTCAATCACTGCTCTAATCATGCATTCCCATCACTAATATGCAGAATCTTGAATATAAAATCCAACTTGGTCACCAGAATCTCCAATGAGGGCCCTTTTCTGTGTGGGTTTTCTCCAGGGACTCCGGCTTCCTCCCATCGTGTACAAACATGATTCGTAGTTTCATGGACTAGATCTGTGACTGACCGGGATACTCTGCGCCCAACAGTGACTGGGTTCGGCTCTGGCATCCTCGTGACCTCCTGAAAGGGTCGTGGGCTTGGAAAATGAATTGACATCCAAAAAGTTGGGTTGAATTTGTGGAATATGAAAACGTTGCATAGAAGTTTAAGCCTCATCTCCAGCTCTCATTACTTTTGCAACCGTAGATTTGGAGTTTTGGGAAAACCATTGACTGGGAACACTTCCCAGGAACAGGAAGTACTAACCGCTATTCTATTTGTCAGAATAACAATTCCCTTTTTATTTTTTAATTTAAACCTGTTTTACTCCAGTATTCCTGTTGATTCAAATTAACTTGCCCAATCAGTCCGGTCTCACACCCAAATCATTTGACAGGTTTTGTGTCGCCTACTTTCAGACGGTGGGGTGTGAACTAACAAGGTGGTTGCCATAGAAACGTTGACAGAGCCCAACACTGGTTGTTTCTGATCAAATTGTCCTAAGTGAATTTTCTTAGCACGTTAGATTCTTTGTTCACCCTTCAGCACATCGCGTCGCCACACCATAGGTTTGCATTGGTGGTTTGACAGTTATGTTCTGACATGACCCTGTATTTTATCTGGGCTGGGGATCAGCACAGAGAGACCCAGACTTGGGCCCCTTGTGGCTGCATATTTTAGGCAGCAGCGTGATGGGTGTTAAGGTCCTTCACTGAATGAAACCCAGGTTTGCAGCCATCCAGCCACTATATGAATGTTTAGATTCTACTTCTAATTAGTTTTTACCAAAGTAAAAGCGGATTCAGTATCACAAAATACTCTAGTGAACGAATCTTGTTTTACTTGGAATACATTTTTCTCTGAAGTAAACGATGCTTTTGGCCCTTCAGGTAAAAACAAATGATTCGAGTCCAGTTTTTAAGGCAAAGGGCAGGTTTTGGAAAAAAGTGTTGGAAGCCTAAAACCTTTTCTGCTAAAGCTTGTAGATGTAAACCTCAACACGACTCACTCTGATCCCGTTTTTTTTTTTTTTTAATATACTGATCATATTTTACAGCCCAGAGCTTTAATGACACTCTGTTTAGAGCCACGCCAGCAGGTGGCGCCATTAGAAAAAAAAAAAATTATCAAGCAGAATCAACAGACCTTCATTCATGTATGTACAATTTTAAACAGACATTTCTTTGAATTGGGGATTAAGACTTTCACAGCAGTTTTTCTGAAGTGGATTTCAGCTTTAGAGTTAAAACATAAATCAGCAGTCATTCCTGATGCAGTCATTGTGGATCCTTCTCCGGGCTTCGTTTTCCACCCTCTGCTCAACACATTCATTGCTGAAACATCATTAAAAAGTCATTGAAACGTTACAGGCAGAAAGAAAAAGTGTCAAATCCCTAAATTAAAACAATAAAATCATTTATAATACTGTTCAACGTGGCAGTTTCAAAGGAGCTGTGTCAGTCTGAGATTCACACCGACAACCCTCCTCTCTGAGGTTTCCACTGGAGGGCGGCGCAGAGACTGAACAACCTATAAGTTGCTGAAGAGTTCGTTCCTCTTGCTCCAGTCCATGGGCGGGGCCTTCTTGGCCGCTCTCTTCTTGTGAGCTCTCTCTTTGGCCTCGGCCAGCGACAAGCCCAGACCCAGGCCGTCTGCGGTGGAGGCCGGCTCGGCTCGCCGGGGCTCCTCCACCTACACACACACACACACACACACACACAGATGTGGTCAGATGTGTCCGTGGGGCAGCCGTGATCTTTATCAGATTCAGTCACCTCTGCGGGCGGCGAGCTGGGCGCTGCGTGCTGCAGCGAGCTGCTGGAGGAGGCGCTGGAGGCTCTGGAGCTCACAGATTCTTTAGGCTTCAGCTCTGCTGCTGCCTGAAAAACACAAATATGAGAGAGGATGTGCAAACATGTTCAGTCTGAACAGCAGCTGCTGCATCAGGAAACCAAACACACAAACTTCAAACAAAAGCAACTTAAGAGTTTTACTTTTGTATTCATTTCCCTAAACTTGAGCATAGATTTGTGATGAACCACAGCAGAAATGAACAATTCTCACAGGTTTAAAATAACTGCAGTCCTAATTTAACCCTGTAAAGCGCACTATTTCAAAGAATTGGCAGGAAATGCAATTTGTTTTGTTTTTTTCCTTTAATTTTAAAAAAATTTGCGTAATTTTTTTACGAGAGATCATATCAATCAATGCATGATTCATTAATTGATTTGCTTGTTTTTCTTCACAACAATGGTAGTTTAAAATGCAAAGATAGATATGAGTGTTCAGGATAATAAAAATCACCGTATTTTCCCACTTTCACCAATTTGATGCAAACATTTTTAATGTGGTGTAACTGCATTATAAAGAATTAATTATCAACTAATTTTGTGTTCTTTTACTATGGAGTATTACAGCCACTATTAAAGAAAAAAGAGAGAGAAAGGAAAATTGTAAAATTATGGGCAAAAAGTCAACATTTTAGAAGAATTAAATAGCCAATGGTTAAAAAAGTCAATATTACAAAGATAATGTCTTGCTTTTTTGAAAAAAAAGATGCATATTTACAAAAATGAAAAATAAATTCAGCAAAGTTCTTGAGCAGAGTTATGTCATGCAACATAAATTAAATCTTGAAAACAAGACATTTTAAGTTTTTTAGTTTTTTTGAAAATTTCAAAACATTTTTTAACTTGAAAATTGTAAACTTGAAGGACGTTTTGAAAAGTTTTCACCGCCGGGCTGACCCTTTTTTTAACGGAGCAAAAAAAAGACGTATCACTATATCTACTTTGGGAATCATGGGAAATTATGTCCTGGTAGCCAATGAACACAAAGCTCCACTTCCACAGGAAAATAGGATCAGCTTCTGTCTGCTGACAGCATTTCTGCTCCACTGACACCAAACTGGCTGGACGAGTATTCAGCTCACATGAGCTCATGGAATTTTCTGCACCTGTCTGGGAGTGCGGCGTGTGGCGTACTCGCACGTCATTGTGTCTCAGACACTGTGGTATGAAGCTAAAATCGGATGCAGTCTTTGTTCCGCAGCACCTCGGACGTGTTTGCCTGAGGCTCCATGGCGCCTCTGACTTCACTCGTCTTTGTGTGGCGTTTTGGAAAACTATGACTGCTGCAGCTGTTTGAGACGACAAAGAAAACTGTCACTGTTTGGACTTTTGCCTCTTTTTGTTCTGAAATACTGTCTTTTTCCTGACAGAGCAAAGTACAAACTCTGTAAAAAAAAATTATATATATATATTCCACCTACGAGAACAGCAAAACACGTGTATTGGACGTGTGAATCGCGTTCGGGCTGAACGCACCTCAACAGTGAGGAGGTAAAAAGCAGGATAAAGTATGAACAGGTGGTCAGGTTTGTGTTGCTCTGACCTGTCGAATGATGAAACCTTCTGAATTAGAAACAAAAAAACAAATCAAATAGAAACTGAAAGAGAAACTGAGGTAGAAACTTAAAACTCAAAAATTGTTGGAAAAAAAATGTGAAACAAAATTTTGATTAATGATTTTAAAAATTCAGATAAACATGAAATTACTTAAACACATACAAAAACATTATTTAATAAATGTATTTATACAAAAAAGGTAATAAAAATATGGAGTATAGCACAGTAATATACTGATGATAAAAGTTTCTGTAGTTTTACTGCGTGAATGTCTGCGCAGTTGTGTGATGTTTGAACATAAATTGGATCTTTCTGGTGAAGATTTTAAAGAGTTTGGAGCTCTTCCCAACAATTTCTGATGATGATAAGACACATATATAATAGCTAAAATAAATGAATAAAGTGAACAGTATTTGCACAGATCCCTTAAAAGTGGGAACATTATTTGGTACTGGAGTAGTTGAAAAGCTGGAATCTCCAGATTTGAAGGTAATGAAGACAGAAGGTAAAAACCAGAGGAAGATCTAAAAGAAGGAGAAGGCTTTATGTACCTCTAAACATAAAAGACTGCTGTGAGGAAACACGTTTGCACATAAGAACTATAATTTCAATGAATGAAGGTCAAAGGAGTTTAAGAAGAAATTTTTAATCGATTTTTGTCAAAACTATGTTAAAAAGGGTTTACTGGTGGGAGTTTTCACATTTTCTAAAACTGGAGTTCCCTGGAATGTTCTAAAGTCCCCACAGCGGTAAGTCAAGCTTCTATTTGAGAAAGAATGTTGGGAATGGTGGTGTGGGTGCAGTCCAGCAGGGGGCAGCAGATCCTGCTCAGATCCTGCTCTTTTCAGTCTTGTTAAGGCAGAGTGGACTCTAGCCTGACCCTTGAAGGCCTCCACAGATTATGGCCTGTGCTGCCCTCATGGACACAAGCTGCTCCTCTGAAATGGTTGTGATGCTCCACTGGGAACTCCATCAGCTGATGGTTAAACAAAGACGATTATGAAACTCACACAGGACTGGGGGCCGCTCTGTTACTGCGGCTCCGTGACCCCGCCTGCATGTGAAAGTATGTGAACAGCCTTCGTTAGCAGCTCATTAACATAATCCTTGAATCAAAGCTGCTGCAATCCCATCATCCTCCAGGACACACTGCTCTGAAAGAGTGTGTGTGTGTGAGGGAGGTTTCCATGGTGAGGGGTCGGCCACAATGTCAGTCACAGTTCACTCACTGCTTGTTTGCCTCTCGTTCTTTGTGCAGGTCCCTCATTAAAGAAACATTGCTCAGATGTGGTGGACGATGAGACAGATCCATCAAAAGAAAATTCCATTTGCACGTCACTGAGGTGAACAGTCATCTATGGACGTGTTTTTTGGACGTTCAATCAGCTTTTCAGATGGTTTTACGTGTTAAACCAACAGGGATTTCTTTTGGTGCTTTGTTAGCACTAGAGAGCAGCGTTTAAAGAATGCACAGCTTTTGTGTTTGCTAAAAAAATACTAAGATGATGCAGGTAAAGTCAAATTAACGAAGGCTCAGTTTTTCCTAATCGTTCTACCGCCACATGTAAGCCCCTCCTCCCTCTACACTGCAGGAACTCAGCTTCTGAAAGCGGCAAACTGGTAATGAGTAGAGAAACGTATTTAAAGTCTTTAAAAAATCGAAAACATTGTCTTAATCAAAGTCAAAAGCACATTTAATGCATCCCAACATCAGTTTGGCTTAGTGAAATAATGCATTCTCAAAAATGTTGATTACTGCAGTTATAATTAAAGCAGTTCGTGACTGAAGTGAAGCTGCGTCAACAAATGCAAATGTTAATGCTGCTGTTGCTGCTGCTGCTGCTGCATATTCCCTGAAAAACAAATGCTTATAGAACGACAGAAGGCTGTGCTCTTTATGTGCAACTATTGAAGTTCTGGCGAGCGACATCAGAATTATTGCTGAATATTTTCTGAAATGTTTCGGGTATTAAAGTGAAAGTTTAACAGAACTCTGAGTTGAAACGTCTCACACTTGCTGCTCCGTTTCTGCATGTCTTTACATTTATACAGAGCAGAACGGCAGGTTTTAAACACCTTTGTAAACCGGACACAACTGACACTCCAATGAAGACTGTGACCTTCGTATGAAGACGAGATTGAGCAGGTTTCTGTCTGTACACACGTGTTTGTTTGTAGATGTGTGTTTATGCATGCATGTATGTTCATGAGTAAATGTTTACAAGTGCGTTTATGCATGAGTGTGTGAACACACCTCCTCATCGGACTCTCTCTTGGACTGTGGTTCAGGAAGCGCTCCTGCAGGAGGAGAGAAGACATAGCAGCTTCAGTTGGGTCTCCCTGTCGCTGAGATCTATTCTCAGATCTTCTCCTCACCCGTGACGTGCTCTTCAGTGGGTGTGACGTTGCATTTCTTGAAAAACTCTTCTGTCTCTGCATCGATCACCAGCAGCCGGGTCTCGTCTCCTCCAGCTTTGATGGCCGCCACCACCTCGGAGTGCTGCATCCTTGCAACTGGCATGCCGTTCACCTGCAGATGGAGCAGCGGTCGTCATGCTAAACGCAGAAACAACGAGCTCCACGCATTTTTCTACAAAGCTTTTCTATTAACAAGTCATCCATTAACAAACTTCTCTGCACGTTGATGCTGATTTGGTTTTAACTGCTTCATCATAACTGAATACCCACAATGCATTGATAACTGACTGGCAGCACAATCTCCAGTTAAATTTTGCAGGCATCTGAAAAGTTGCTTTATCTCCAAAAATTCCTGCTTTACTCCCATTTTATATGAGTTTAACAAAAAAGAAAATCTCAGTCATTGAACAGAAACACAGGAGGCAGATAACTGGGAGTTCCTGAAGCAGAAAAGTCGCTGCAGAGGTTTGGATTATCCTCACTTGAACCCTGTTTGGATGTTCAAACAAACAACTCAGGATCTAACCTTAAGTCCCAATAAAAGAGATTTTCATTTAAGCCCCACAGATCCAGCAGTAAACTTGAGCGGAGACCGTAAACTCCGGTTGAACCAGATTATCACCTTAATTACAGGAGGAGTGCTGCGACAGCAGCATGGTGTCATGCTTCGGAGAGGCTGAGCTGCAATGTTTAACCCGCTGATCATAAATGATTAGCAGCAGATGAACGCGCTGAGAGGCGCAGTGATGGAGTAAGTCAAACATAAAAAAAGAATCATTATCAGAAAATGATTTAGTAATTTTTACGGCAGGAACAGGCTTCTGTGCTGATAACATGTCACATGTTTTAAACACATCTGAGTCATGAGAGCGCCACACAGACGTGGTTTGGTCATTTACGTGCACTTTAAACCAGGGAGTGCTGGGCGGGCGAAAGTCCTGTTCCAGTTGAGGCCACAACCCAGATAAGCAGCTGAGAGGATCCAGATGGAGTCCGACTCTCTCCAAAGACCCGGTCAGAAGTGACCCCACCCACAGCAGGATGGAGGAGTTCCTAGACCTGCTCTATCTCAGTGTGATGGCACACTGTTCATGGCAGAATCATAGTGATGTGACCATGCAAAAACTTCAAAGCTGACTGAACTCTTTTATTGGACACAATCACTAAGTGTCACACAGTTTGAGGACGTAAAATTATTTCCTTTAGAAACCTACTCCTATATATACAACATTTTTAATTTCAGGATGAGAAATTTGCCAACTGTTGGTATGTTAGCAACATTTTTTAGTAAAAATGTGTAATAATTACGGGTTGTATTCTAAAAAACCCTAACCCAACCCCTTAATTTGTTGGCAGAAGACTGATTTAGCATCTACAGACCAGAATGTGTCCTGTAGAATCAGAAACAAAATCGACATGTTGAAACATTTTTCAAACAGAAGAAACGGAGGTTCAGCGATTCATACCCCATCAGAGCTGAGGTCTCTTTCTGCACCTCAATCTGGGAGGGATTATAAATGAAGAGGAGGAGCATAAACTGACTTTCAAAGCTGGAATAAATCAAGAACCAGAAGAGATAAGATCCTAAAGAATTCCGGGAGGAGGAGGTGGGAACACAGTAAGGAGCAGCAGCTCCCACTCTGTGGCCGTGACATCTGCAGATGGTGCAGAACTCCCTGCATCAGCATGGACTTCTACAACTTTCTGGTGGAATGGGCTTTGTGTGAAGGTGTGAGTGCAGCCGGGGAGGCGCTCTGCAAACCTGAATGATCTTATCCTGCGGCCGGAGGCCGGCTCTCTGTGCGGGGGAATGGTCATCCACAGCCCGGATAAACTGGCCCGGCCTGGTCTTCTCGCTGTGCAGGTTGAAGCCGTACCCGCTCTGGCCTTTCTTCATGTGGCAGAGACGGGGCCGCAGTCCATCCGGCTCGTCCTGCACACAGACACACCAAATCGATCAATCAAACCTGTCCGCCTGTCAGGGCAGCTCAACGTGCATTTTACTGATACACATCTGTGGATTTTCATTGGTCAAAAGATTTTGTCATTTGAATACGAAGGTGTGAATCCAAAGAACTGAAGATGTTTAGGGAATAATGTTTGAAGCAAACAGCAGAAGAAGCTTGTCTGACATTACAGGTCAATCCCACTGCATGCAGCCCCACGAGGGAAAACACTCCAAACAGCTTTTGCTTGTTGGGACACGAAATCCAAGAGCTGGAAAATTTCTAGCAGCTTTCCGTGACAAACTGAGTCAGTCAATACTGGAAATTCTGGAGTCTGGAAAACTTTCAAGTGGATCGGCAAGATTATAAAAGAATTACAGAAAAAATCTGGGGTTATTATTCAACTTTATTTGAAACCCAAACAGAGAATGGTTCTAAGCCATCAAACATAAAAACTTTAAACACACTCTTTTGGCTTTGACTCAGCTGACAAATGATCACAATGAGGAACACGAAAGGCACCAGTTTTTGCAATTGTCCTCAGAAACATTCAAATACCAAATACAATAAAATCCAGGGGTTTTTTTACAGCACAAAAGAGTTTCTTAACTTTTTAAAGAAGAAACAACATTTTTAGAAAAATGTTACAGAAATCAAACTGAACCAAACAATCTTTCATCTTCTGTTTTGTTCCATCATCTGCTCATTTCAGAAACTCCAGTTAGTTTGATTTTTTTTCCCTCTTTTTACATAATAACATTTTTAAAAAGTAGTTTCTTCTGCTCTTGGAGAAGAAGCAGCTGCTTTTACAGCTCATTTTTGCACATTTAGAACCTCAAAATCAAAAGACCGAAGAGGAGAAGATGACGCTGCAAAATGCCCTTAGCGCTGCTGACACAGAAAATGAGGTCACCAGTTAAAATAGGTTTTATTTTTGAGCGATACGGGGCGCCCGTAGGATGTCCACACAAACTACACTGGTTGTCAAATGTTCTCACTTCTAAACAGTCAGGCTGCACGCAACGAGTGTGCATTTGGTGTGTAGACTCATCATTTTGACAGCACAAATATCTTCCTTGGAGGTGGGGGGTTGATGAAAAACCCTGACGATGAGCCTTCTACTACTTCACCCTTACTTAACTTGTAGATGCTGTTTGTGTTCACTATGGCCCGTCTCTGCATGCCCGTGGAAAAAAATGTGCATGAACATTTTAGCACCTCAATCTTAAAATTTTGAGTCGTAAACTTGCGTGCCCCATACAGGTTTGTCCATTTTTCATCCGCAGACGGCCTGACGCCGTTGTGTTTGAGGGGGAAAACAACCTTGGAAATAAAGGAGTTCTGGATATTGTAAATTCATTTATTACATAATTCTGACCAGAACAGTCTTATATAAGTCTATCAATCATTTGTGTTCAGTTCGGTCTGGTAAATAATGAAACTTCCTTCACAGTAAAGTTAAGCATTCAGATGTGAGTTCCTGTCAGGACGCAGAAGCAGTCAGTGTCTCTTACAGCCAGTTTAGCACCCTCTGCCATCAGGCCCTGAAGGCACCAGCCTCTGGCGTTCAGACTCCATCAATGTCAGTGCATGTTAGCTGTCAACAAGTGTCTGTGTGAGTCATGCAACGTCCCCTTACGGCCTGCAGAGCTGCTTCTTCTAACAAACTTCTGTCACAAACAACAAGGATCTTCACAAACCTCCAGAGTAATGAGATCAGATTAGGGGCTGAATGGAGCAGCGTCTGTCGCAGACTTTAATCCAGCACTGGCCTTTGCCCAGATAAGTGTCTAATCTGGCATGTAGGTGAGAGACTGCTCCATCCATTTCAGCTGTGCACTGCGTTGCTATTCCAAAACTGACGGATCCAAACAGAGATGTGGGTCCATTTACTGGGCCTGTGGAATCCCTGCTGCATCCAACAGTTTCTAAAAGTAGAATAGGAAGCCGAGCGTTCAGCCTGGAGTCTCCTCTCTTTGAAAGCAGCTTCCTGGTCTGCTTCAGCGGGTTAACATCTCTGACTCGCTTTTGAACGTTACTGCTGAGTCCAGTTGTTTTTTGCTCAGTTGTCAGTTTCCATCTCCATCCTGATGGATGCGCAGGACCTCCAACAGCACTGGAGTGCAGTCTTCAGACAGCGTCTGGTTTTAAATTTACACACGTAAAAGTTTAAATAAGAAAAGAAGATCTTAACATTTTCGTTTTACTTTTGAATCAACGTGTACATAAACTTGTTAAAGTAACCCCCCACCCCCCCTTTCATTCTTCATCATTATCAGTCTGTAAATGGCAGGTGATGCCTAAGATGACCCGCTGCAGCCTCAGCACCGGCTGATGCTCACAAGGAGCGTCACGTTTGGATTCAAAGCTCATATAAAAGCAGGTGGTTGATGATTGCTGGAAGGAGTCATTATATGGGGCTCAGAGGGACTGACTGCTGTGGACTTTTGGACAGAGTCACTTTTATGACGGAGACAACAGGTGTTTCAGAGGCTAATATGACCGCTGGAATGTTGAGCTCTGAACGTGTATCATCTCAAACACATAACACCTTGGGTTATTACCTGAAACGTGTTACACAACATCGAGGAATACAGTGGATCCAAAAACAGTGCTGCTGATTTTGCACAAAGCCGATTACACCCTACGTTAAATATCTGTTCCAGTTTAAACATTTTTCTTTGAAAATGCAATACAGATTTACTAAATCAATAAACAGATTGTCTTTCAAACATCTTTCTTATATTTTTTCAGCCACAAAAACCGCTTTTCTGTTTGATCTTACTGAAAGAATTTTGAGTTTGATGAGTAAATGTTTTACACTTCATCACCTTACTTAAAAGGGCCTCTATTATGCGATATTGCGATATTCTATTGCGATATTGATAGCTATTGTTTTATCCCCCAGCCCTTTGAGCATGCAAATGGAAATTGAACTGAGTTGGTAGATTTGGTAGAGCCTCCAATACATAGTTTCATGAGAGTCATTGGCTTAGAGTCCAACGTCTACTACACTATTGATGTTTTGTCAAACAGCTTGAAACTTGTTTTTTTATTTGTTCCAACACTGTATCTAAGCTGTTCCATCGTTGTTGATATTTCCATAATTGTTCATTTGCATCAATCCTGGCCTTCAGAGAAGATGCATTTCTTTGATGAAGGCTTTAGATAATTTCTCTATCTGCTGTGTTTCCCATCATGATTGATGTTTTAGTCCTTTCTGCAGTTACTAACGTGTCTGTTTTCTCTTGTAAAAGTTGTTCCTGTGTTTCTGTTTGGCTTTTCTCATCCTGTAAGACTCCATTCGCTCTTGGTTGATAGCTGCTCTTACTGGGCTTGTCTTGTCTGCAGGTTAACCCTTTTAGAGAGCTGCTGTTCTCCTCTCCACAGTTCCCTAACTTAATAAAAAGTCGATTTTTAAGCCAAAACTTTTCCATCCTGTTGGTCATTTTTTGTAGTTCTTCCTTTGAATACAATTAAGATAATTTTGCCTTATTGCAAGGTCAGATTAGACTACAACAAATGGAATTACTTGGAATGAATTCGATTTAACAAACATAGTTGAGATTTCATTAAAACATAAAAAAAAGGTAGACTTTATATCTTCCTGTGCGAGTTAGGCGGCCAGAATGTTCCAGGTCAGTTTCCCCTGGTTGGGTTGTGATCATTATCAGTGTAGGGTCAAGGCAGCTATTTCTCAACACACTGGAAGACCTTATAGGCCAGGGAACTGGGTGTGATAAAACCCTGTAGGAGGTAGGAGTGATAAGTGATGGGGCAGTAAAGCTCAATAAGAATACCAAACTTTACTTTAGACTGGGCTGGGTAAAGGCATCCTAGGAATGTGCTTTTATCTGGCCATTTTTCAGGGGTTAAACAGAATAGTTTAAATTTTCCACCAAAGTATTGAAGGCCTAAGTAAGCATGTTACTGCTAACAGGTCATTTCCTGTTCATTCTGCCTCTGAGGCACATTCATTAAAAGGTGAAAGACAAGTAACTCAGAAAGCAGCCGAGTGTTAATGTGCTTGATTGTAAGTAAAGCAGCTTCAAGATGTTAACTGGAGTGCACAATGAAAATGTATTCTCAGCAAAGCCACTCACAAACGGACACCAAGCAGAGCAACAGTTCTTCACTTCTGGGTAAAGTCCAGCACAATTGTTGCCAAAGTAGCTAAAGCAGCACTTCAACATTGATTAACTCAGTCGTTATCAGCTGAACTGATGCTTTATAAAAGAGCTCAATCAAAATCACACAATGCCAAAAAGTACCTACTTTTATTCTGCTAAACCATGAAAGCCAAAGGATTTGACATCAAGAGTGTCAGGAAAGACCCACTCTAATGAAAATTGTGTTTTTCACATGTTCTTATAGCATTTTTCTCATGATGGACACTTGCAACCGTTACATTTTTATGTTGTTACGTACAAACTACAATCAGCACAACGTAAGCTCCCTGCTCTGCTTCATTCCAATGCATCCATTTTGAGATAAATAGATCCATGTACATCTTTGTTTTCCTCGTCTGTGCTGGCATCTGTCTCAAAACTGTATTGAGGGAAAGCTCCAATATTGTTTCACATTTTTGTTGCACAGCTAATATTAGCTTGGGGTTGTGAGGGGCTGTAAGCTAGTGGGAGAGAGTGCAAACTAAAGGCTATGGGAAATGAGCACCAGCTTACTCCTCACTTACCGCCACAACTTGGCATCCCTTTCAATTAACAGAAGCGCTAACCATTTGTAAAGTGTTCTGGAACAAGGTGTGCGAGTTTTACACTCCTTCCGACATTTTGCATCAAGCTTCTTCCAACTGTAAGTGGCAGACATGCACTAGTATCGCATAGTGACAATCCAGGGTATACACTGTGGACTAAACGTGTGTTCTTCAGTGTGCATCCTGAACATTCCTACATTCCTGTTGTGAATGTAGCTTAGGATATTTTTTTCAAAGGTACGGAATCCAGCAAAAGCTGTCAAAAGAATTCGTGCAATGCATCAAACCAAGGAAAAGAGAAAATCTACTTCAGTCCAAATCCCTCCAAAAAGAGCTAAGGATTGTAACTGTATTTTAATGATGTTCTGAATCAGTGACCAACACTTCATGAAGAAGTTGGAAAGGAAAAGAATGTAGGAAAAGTAGTATACTTTCCAATGATGACTAAAAAGCGATTCGTGTGCTTGAACAAAAAAAAGATTTTAGAAGGAACGTTTACAGCTTTTTTTTAGCGACTTTCACCAATCAGAATTTTAGATTGATACATGGATACATAGCAGCAGTTCTCTGTAAAAATAAATGACTGATAAAATAATTTTTCAACCTTATAAACACCAGAGCTTGAATTAATGCAACTCTTCAACTGTTAACTGTTTTCTCCGTAACATTGAAGCTGAGAAAAACACAAAAGTGTTTATGCAATCAACTCAAACAAACTGGTTCTGATGTGATTCTTTACAACCATAAAGTGTTGCTTACCGGCGCAAAAATGCTATACTCTGCTTCAGAATCCATTGGAATTGTGATATTTGCTTGAACAGTGGAGTTTTCAAAAGTTCAAAGACTGTGTGTCATTTCCTGTCACCCGTGACAGATTTGATTTTTAAAGGTTAAACTACATAAATGTTGATTAAGTCGTTTGGATTCTTGGTTTCAAGGTTTTCTCAGTTTTGTTCTTCATTTCTTTACCATTATTATAGAGAACTGAAGTAGGAAAAAGTTACAACTAAAAGCTGATACGCAAACTTTATTCCCAGTGATCAGCTGCTAGCTAAGCCAAAAGTTAGCTTTCAACGAAATCAAATTATTTAATTATTTATGTTTCCCAATTTTATCAAAGGAAATAAAAGCTGCTTCCTTTCTGTCAGGATCAATGTGAATACCAGTCTGTTATGATAAATCTGAGAGGATTATGGCTTTCTAACTGATCTTAGTTTGATTTTTAAAAAGAGGTTAATTTCATTGCATGTACTTCACAAAACGTTAATGTAAATGATGAAACAAATCTTAAAAAGTCACATAGAAAATGATGTTTCTACAAAAGGTGAACAAACAGATGAATAGGAAAAAAGCACAGCAGAACCAGACTCAGTGGGACAGAATGTGACTCTTTCACAGAACAGAAAAACATCTGCTCTGCCTTCTTCCAGCATTACGGTCATAGGACTGTGATGGAACAACCACTAACAACAGTCAACATCCCTCTAGGCTTGTTTAGTATCAAAGGTTAATGGCTTTACAGCTCACTGTAGTCAAACAACACATCTTTGGCTCCACTTTGCAGTGAAAACTTGGGAGGACCTTGACCACAGGGATCATCTACAAGATACAACATTGTTATCAACCTGTGTGAGCACCATTTGACTAAAAAAGCAGTGTTAAATGCAGTCCCACATCCAAAAACTACAAACCATTCTGCCCATCCACAAAGCACTGAAGCACATATCTCCTTTCACAACGTCCTCTTCAAATAATTAACCGAGTCCAGGCGTCATTAAAATTCAAAGTGCATCACAGCAGCCAGAGCTCTGCAAAAGGCTCAGCTCCTCCATGGGTTTGGCAGCAATCATACACAACAGTTCTCACCAATCCTGTCCAAAATAACAAAGAAACGGAAATGGCCAAGCATTTAAAGAATCACGAGGTCATCAAAGGTTCTTCAACTAGTTTTGAGGACTAAAAGACTGCTGGTATTTCTGGAAAAGGCAGAAAGTGGACCATTCACATGAAAACTACAATAATAGGAACCGTACACATCAGAGCGTGCGTGCAAACTGACTCCCCTGCAAACATGGTGCTTTTCCAAGTACAGATTATATCGATTTGGAAAAAATCAACAAAACCTAGAAAGCTCTGCCTCATATGACACCGAAGATTATCAATAATTGTCAAGACAAAAAAAACCCTAAAGCTCTGACGCCATGGAAACGAACTGAAAGAGCAGGAAGCGGTTTTGACACCAGTTACATCACTACATCTCAGCAACAGAGGAAGCTGCAGTGTGTGTTTGTACGCACACGCACGAACAGTAAGAAAACCTACAATGTCTTTTTTAGCCTTTTTACGTTCCTGCTCCTGTAGCTTTTCAAGTTTAAGAATGTCTTTGAGCATGCAGGTGCTTTTAAATGTGAACAATTCTTATTTAAGTTCAAGCAAAGAGCCTCGCTCACACAAGTTTTCCAAAGTTACCCAACACAAGTGTTGCAGCACACAACTGAAGACGCCCATGCACGTCCAGTAGTTTGCCATAAATTTGCAATAACCAATTTAAAATCTACTTCTGCCACACCAACATTTTTTTATCTGGCTTAAAAATGGTCTGATGGTTTCAAAATATTAAAATAATATTAATATATACATCTAAAACCTTCTGTTACAAAAAGGTTTGTGTTATGATGTGTACTCGCTCAGACCTAAAGTCAACAGATGATGTCATCTTAACTCTGTTTTAACTTTTTGACATCTAAATTAAAGAAATGTTGTTGCTGTACTTATTTCATGATAAGAAGCCCATTCATATAATATAAAGTATAACATTAAATAGATCAGTTTCTACTGATTTTCTATGGAAAATATCCATTTATTTTCTAGCTGTAGAATAATATGATCCACATGAGGTTTACGTTCACTGAACCGTACTCTGGTCCACCTCTGCAGTTTGGCCAGGGGGCCGTTTGCCTTCATTCAAGCAAAAACAGCAAAACCTTTATTGTTGTTTGCTTTGTGATGACGGAAAACTAACATCAGCCAGCAGCATTTCTTCCACACTGAGATTGAGTGTTGTAGACATGAATTTCACTTTGTTTGGGTCATAAAAAAAACAGACAACTTCTGAAACCAAATCACAATGACTTCATTTCTCATGTAATGATGTAATTTATTTATCGTTTTAAGGAACAACATTTTTTCAGCAGCATAGCGACGTCAACGAAATGTCACAGGGGCAAGTCTTTCTTTAAGTAACCACTGGGGTACCTGGTTTATGCATAAAGTTTACTCTGAGTGAACAATGTTGTAAACCAGAATAATTCTAGTCTCAATTTGCCCAACAAATTTATAAAGTTAAAAAACAAAAAGACTTTTAAGTGCAGAGCATGCAGAGTGATATGAAAAAAGAACTTAGAATATTTGAAGTAAGTAAAGTAAATTACAAAGTTTTTTACTAGAAAAATGTCCATAAATCAGAGCAAGTGCAACCCTTGTAATATGACCCAGAGCCCCTCTTCAAAATCTCTATTACAAATGATCCACCAGTCCGGTGAAAGGTTTCAATTGTGCTTCACAATAACGATTGAACTAGTCTGGTTTACAGCTGGTCTTGAACTGGTTTGCCCTCACCAAGGCAGGCCCTCTTCGGAAAATATTCTATTCCTTCTGTTGAAGGGCTCTGTGACCTTTGACTTTACAGCTTCATCTGAGCAGGTGGTCCTTCAACTGCTGGATGTAACGGCTGGATTGGGATTCGCCCTAAACTTCACATTATAAACAATTGAAAAAAGATACAATTCGAGAACTTGAAAGTTGAACTGACTTGGACTTGCAAGCAGCTAGACTTTCCAGCCTAGCAGAGAGGTAAAGACGTCAACCATTCGTTTACAGTGTTTGCTTTGGAAATCAGCCCATGTACAAACTCATTAGATGTCATTCTCTCCCCCAGACAAAGCTTGTTGTGATGCTGGTGCCTGTCCCAACATGGTCAAACACTGCTGACAAAAGCAACGTTTCAGGAACATCAGGAGGTAAAAGGCTAAAGCCACACACTCCTGGTTCTAATGAAGAAGCTCACACACAGTTGATCCACTCAGACACTTGATGACGGTGACCATCATGCTGTGTAACTAACCGCACAAGGAACATTTCTATGGGTTTTACTTCAGCACATTAGCATCTTCAACCATGTGTTGACTTAATGATTCGCTGGTTCCCTTTAAGCTGCAGGAGTGCTCATTAGTCAGCTGCAGACAACACTTATAAAAAGGTTTTGCATATGTTCGTGCTTCAGTCTAATCATCAACTCACATGTGCCCTTCACTTATGTATCATGACTAGTCTGGGCCAGTTGAACAAGGCCATACTAGACAATAGCATAAAGAGAAGATAAAGCAAAATAATATAAAAGGCTTCATAGTTGAGTAGATGTTGTTGCACTCTAGTCTTAAGTAAGGTGTGAGAACCGACTCCTTATGGACATTGTGTCGTACATGGGGTGTGCAAGTGATACATAAGTGCCCATACGACGACCATGCAAACTGTGCTCTGACTGTCTGATTCCCTTGCATGTTGGATACGTGTTCACTATGAGCTGTGGTTTGGAGCATTCCTATAGAAAAACATGTTCATGAACACTTTCTCTTTACAGGCTTATCGAACGGTCAGACCTTGATATTTCACGTGAGCCACCAGCGTGCCCTACAGGTTTGCCTACTTTTCTCCCATTTTAAGTCAAAAGGGCAGTTGTGAGTGACTAAGGCTAAAGCATTAAGCTTGTTTAAGTTTGTTTAAAATCTTTTTTTTTCTGTTTTTCCATCGTGTTCTTTTATTCTCAAGACATCTGTATCTTTGAAATGCTTTGGCCAACAGCTTTTGGTGTTTCAGCTTGTGAAAAGGGTAGAATGAATCTCGTTTGGCTTCAATGTGGAAGATAATCTATTAGCTAGAAACAACTCAACACTTCTGGAAGTTAAAATGTACGGAACACTGTCTTTGTCGCTTGGTCCAAAAACCACTCTGTCGAGGCAGAACAGATGACTAAGATGCATTTTCTTTAAGACAATCTATTTCACAAATCTGAGAAAAACTATTCTTAAGATGTTTTTTATGTTTTAATATCTACACCACTACTTTGACAGTTTCAATTTGGATGTTAAAATCTTCTTCAGCTAATTTAGGCCTCAAGATCAAACCAAGTTTATCAAATGTTTCTCTGATCTTACATTTACTGATTCTGCTACCCTGAGAAAGAATCTCTGTAGAATTCATGTTTACATTTGATTATTCTTTCAAACAGAACTTATAAAAGTCAATGCAAAGTCACTGAAAGTGAGGACAGCTGAAAGAGAAAAGTAAAAACATGCACTTTCCCAGTTAAAATTGCTCCACAACTTCCAGTGTTCGTAGTAAAAACACTCAACTGAATTTTCAAAGCTAAAAGTGGAACAAAACTCAAATGAGATTTTCCACTAAGGCTCACAGCTTTAACAGGACAAAACTGACCTTGACCCTTGTTGACAAGAAGGCTCTCAAAGCCTTACAAGAGTCCACTGATGCCGATTTCAATGTTAAAGGCCCTATATTGTGCTATGCTTAAGAAGTTCAGAGTAAACTATATCCACATATATGGTAAAATATCACCTAGCACACTAAAGAACATTTTTATAAATGATATAAGAGTTCTTTTTGTGAGCTTTTTTCCTACCCAGAAGTAAGATCAAAATACCACTTTGGGGCTGCTTTTCCGAAGGAATTTACATTATAATTAGGGATGTAATGTATATTAACGCTGATTAAAAAAACTGATTAAACTGGTGAAGCAACCGTCTCCCGCCGGTCCAGGCTTCTGCAGCCTGTTTCAAATTCTGAACTTATAACAATTCTGAACAATTCCACCTATAACATGGTCACTTACAAAAGAAATAAATATCCAATCGATTTTTAGTACTTTATTGCTGTTGTTTTTAGGTTTAAATCGCTTTTTCACAAGACTATTTGATGCGTAATGCGGTCCATTTTCACTGGCCTCGCTCTTCCAACAGATAAATAACAGGTTACATGTAAGAGCACATCATACAAACGGTCTTTTTGTGGATGTAAAAATCTTAGATACAGTAACTGAAGGTACAGGTTCATTCATATCAGTGTTCAAGTGAGTTTTCACAACTGCCAAATGAAGCAGATTATTTAAGGAAACAACTTTGGTGTGAATTAAACTCAAATGTCAAAGTACACAAATTAACTTGTTCACTTATACATTTTACTTTTTTCCACTTTTGTAGCTACTAGTTTACGTGTACCATTTTATAAACTTTTTTTTTAACTTACGAAATAACAGAAAATCCTAACATGCTTGATTTGAGTTTTACAAAATATTTTAGTCAAAAATCACTTAATTCAGATCTGATGGGTTTAAATTAAAAGAAAAAACTCTGAAATGACAGAATTAATCCACAAAAACAATTCACTTAAAGGTGAAAATGGGGGCCCTGGAACAGACCGATGACATGTTCAGGGTAAACCTCACCTTCGCCCAACAGTGCCTGGGCTGGCTCCAGCAACCACAAAAGGAATTCAGCATGTTCGGATGGACGGATACAAACTGGTTGAGGTGCATCAACAGTTGCCAGATACATGAAGTGTACCCTGGATCAGTGACCCACTTATGAAACAGTTCAGATCCCAGTCAGCCAGGATTTTAAGTTTTGCACACTGAAGTTTTGGCAACCTCTAACACATGTGATTACACATGTTGAGAAAGCACCAGTCACTGACATCACAATTCTCAGAGTTTGGCTCCTAAAACTTTGACTAATTTTGTAATTTTGGTTGGTTTTGTTTAAATGGGCTTCTGGATATTGCTGTTTATGTAAATTGATGTAGTTTGTTCTATAAATCAGTCGTCTGCATCATATTTTAGGTTTTGAACCCTTTGAACGGCTTCCTCTTGTGCTGTCCACTGGCTCCAGCCTGAGTAAAAGTGGCTGTTACATCAGAGAGTATGTATTTCAGGGTCATCGAAGCCTCCTCTTTGAGGCGTGAGAGTCCTCGTTCCCTTTCTCTCCAGGCAAACACTGCAGACAAAGCATCTGTCTGCTGCTCAGGATCTCTATGGTGATCAATACCAAAGTCTCAGTGTGGAGTGAGCCTGAAGAGGCCAACATGGAACCCAAAACATGCCAAGTCAGCCCAGCACTCCAGAGCCTGACGAACCCCCCACCCCACCTCCCCAAGTCCATCGCCTATGGTGTCACAGAATCATGCCCCAGACACAACAAAAATACTGGCAGTAGAATCTCAGCCCCAACACACTTCAAAGTGTGTATGAGTAAATCAAAAGAGCTACAGGGGAACCATGGCATGGACCTGCTACAAGGTGCTGTAGGCTCTACAGTTTGATTCCCAATGGAGGCCTGAGACAAGTGTAACACATTAGTGACAGTACAAGAGAATTGTATGGTTGATGTAGATTTTTTTCTAGTATTGGTTTTGGGAAAAATGCTCCCATTGTTCTTAGCAGTTCAGTATTCGTCAAATATTTTTAGTTTAGTTGACTTATTTTCTTGAAGTACTACTTTGGGTTTTTCATGGCTTCAGGTTTTAATCCATCCATCTTCTTTTCCAACTTTGCCCTGTGCAGGGTCACAGAGGTTGTTGGAGCCTATCCCAGTTCCTGCAGGGCAAAGGCAGGAAAGACCTTGGATAGTTGACAGTCCATCATGAGGCCACAAACAGGCAGACACTCTCATTAAATGGAACCCAAAAGAAGCCAGTCAGCTCAGAACTCCAAAGCCTGACAAATTACCCCCCACCAAGACCACCAGGTCATTCACTCCCATGGCCATTCCCATGACTGTGCAGCTCCTCTGAATAACTAGGTTATCAAAAATGATTCACTTCATTATTTACCTATTTGTTTATTTGCTTTATTTGGTGATCCGTAACATCTATCGTTTCTTGTGCATCCTTTAAGCTGCCATGATGGAGGAACTCCTCTCCGAGATGAATAAAGTTTAATTCAATCTAATTCACTCATCAAGGACAATTTGGATTCACCAATAAACCTATGAGACATGTTTTGGACTCTGGAAGGAAATCAGAGCAGATGGAGAAAACCCACACATGCACGAGGAGAACATGTAAACTCCACACAAAAGGGTCCCAGCTGGGATTTGAACCAGGACCTTTTTGCTGTAAGGCGAGAGTGCTAACTACCTCTGGGTATTGACGAGTTTATTATGGACGCTCATTTTAAAAATGGCCCCCTTTTCATATTCTCACTGGCTGTCTTTGAGCTTCCCAGATGTGTTATGAATGCACACAGACTAATAAATATTTCTCGCTGCGTTTATGTTCTAAACACTTTAGATAAAATATGACAGAGAAAAAACTACGCAGACGTGAATACAGGTTGCCTCCATATTTAAACGGTGCTTTCCGTTTCTGAAATGGAAAAGCTTCCTTTCAGCACATACATGGTCCAAAATAGTGTACGATAACTTTGAAGACATTTTAGAAAACTCCCCTAGAACCGTTTACACAAACCACAAAGCTTCACTCAAAACAAACGGCACACACAAGCTGAATTTTAACCAGCTGTCCTGTGTCACTGATCTCCAGCTGGTCTTCAACCAAAAAGTAGGGTCTAAACATTTTAAACTAACCTATATCTGATGCAGTACAGACTTTGAGAGCTCTGCAGCTTAACACCTCCACAATGAGGTGTTTTTTTCTTCTGTTACACAACCTTCCAATCAGAGCTCAGACTTTGCTCTGCCTAAAGCTGTTGCACAGCCGTCATTCCTTTGCCGTTGGCTTCACAGTCCACCTCATACAACAGTTTCGTGTTTGCCTGTAAAAGCTTTTGCTCTCAGGGATCTGGAGAACAGAAAGACGGAAGAAAGTTCCTATTTTTAGTTGTGTGGGGTTTCCAGTCACCTCTGACATTCCTGCATGAAGAAATTTCATTGACAAAAAACCTCCAACACACCTTCAATGAAGGCTTTAGATGCAGTCATCCATTCCATTCCACAATCTCAGCTCAGTTCTTTCCAGTCATTCATAAAAGTAGGTCATTATTAGAGCTATTCTGGTCCACATGTATGTGAGACATCATCTCGTCAGACGAGCCTAACCTGACAACAAACGGACCACAAAGACTCCCAGGAGTCGAAAATGTTTCACTACAGACTCAACCCTTTCCTGGTGATTTAGAGGACACACTCTTTACCTTTCTGTGCTTTTCTTTCTTTTACTGCAGAGACCATCAATCACAAGTTTAATCCTTTAACACCACAGCTTTAGCCACAGTGTTGACATTCTTTAAACTACTATAAATCACCAGTTTACATAAAGTAATTCCAGCAGACTCCAACGCAGCAGCTTTGTACCGAAATGCTACACTTTGCTAACGTGAAATACTTCTGAATCGTACAATTAAACAGTTGAAGAGTTACAGAGTTTAAAGAGTGTGTGTCATTTGCTGTCCGCAGTGAGACTGAGTATTGAATGGTTTCAGAAAACAAACATGCTGTCCTGTAACAACAGATAACTTCACATCACATTGAGATTTGTTTTTATATGAAAAGTGTTTCATAAATATATTTGAATCCCCTGAATCTTTTTACTACTCAAACAGGTGGATATTTTCCATATCACAGTCCCATGACAGAGGAGAGACTTTACAGGCATCGCCAAACAGAAACTACATCCACAGAGAAGAAAAGACTTCCTTTAAAGTGATTACACAAAAAGACCTATTTCAGGATTAGGTGTTGAAAAGTCAAAGTGTTACACCCGGATAAGCCTTTGTTTAATCAGGCCAGGAGACCAGTTCAAGCCGTCCGTCTGGTGTTGGTCAGGCCGTCACATGACTGATGCCCCGACAGGAGACAGGAAGAAATGTCAAAACAAGAGTTTTATGGTGAGCATTAAGAGAAACAAACCAAACCTACCAGACAAGAGCAAGCGAATCATGAAAGTGAACTTAGATTCCAGTGAATATGCACATTTGGATTTAAGGGAGAATTATCAGCAAAAAGCAATAATTCTTGATATCATTTCTTTTTTGTTGTTTTGCGGAAAACCTTTCCAGCACAATGAACGACAGGACCAAAAAAAGAAAAGAAAAGAAAAGGAGACATCAATGTTTGACTAACAAACTTTATAAATGTGTAACAGCTTGATACTGATCTTTTGTTAACGTTTCTATAAATACATAAAAACATTGTAACATATGGTTATGATAAGGACTTTTGCACTTAAATCCTGCCTCCACTGTGAACAATTCTGAGATGGAACTGTAGCATGATGTATATCTGCTTTGAGGACACCGACATGGACTATGATTTAATTCAAATATTTATTTAAAACAATTGTTTTATCAAACAATGTTTTTTTTGTTTGTTTGTTTGTTTTTTTACCTGAAGTATGGTGTCCCTGAAGTGCAATCACATCAACAACACAACAATCACAAAGACAATTAAAAGAGTAAACCAGAAACCAAAAGACAAACAAAAAAAAAACATTTTGGGAAAACAATATTTTCCAAAAGTCAAAATGAAATGTTAAAAAATGAAACAACAAGAAACCGGAAAAGGTACATCATTCAGGAACATCCCTGATTGGATCATTTCTGATTTGCTTTATAATTGAGTGAGTTGTTGATGTGATTTGTACTTCAGGGCCACTGTACTGAAGTTCCCCCTGGAGTGTCAGGACAAAAGAAGTTCACGATGATTAAATGCTTAAATGTTCAATTCATCCCCAGAGGACATCACAGTCAGATGTGATTGTCAAACACAAAATAACAAATAAAATCAGGAAAAAAAGGAAAATGTGGATGATGCACAGCACACACACTGAAGGAAAAGTAGGGTGGAATTTTTCATTATCTAAGGTAATCTAAGTGAAATTTAGCCTGAGCAAAGATAGTGTTTCTAGTCTGTTATCTCTGCTACAGATAAAAGCTGAATTATCCTTCATCGATGTAACCAACTTCTTAAGGTAGATCAGTTCTGGAACTTTCCCCTATAAAAAGTCTTGCTGTATTTATGTTTGTTTGTTTTTAACATTCAGAAGCATCTTTGAACATGTTGTTGTAGCATTTGTCATCATGAAAAATAAAGAAAATTGAGCTTAAAACTGCATTTCTGAGTATTTCTTTACTTAAGTTGTTGTGAATCAGGAGCTGATGAAAAAAATCCAGTTTGAAATGGCGCTTTTTTGTGACGTAGAAAATACTCTACCCTGCCTAAACAGAGAACTCTCAGCAACGGAGAGGGTAAGGGGGCGGGGTTTGTCCGTCCACAGCTCAAAGGTTCATTTCTACTCAACTCCTGCCGTTCTGCAGAAACTAAGGAATGCATCAACATATGATCAGAGAGGGACTTTAAATGTGTCCATCCTTTTAGAGCAGCAGCTACAATCAAAACTCTCTCTGGAAATAATCCCGAAAAATCCCCAGGACAGGCTTGTTATAATCTACACGCTGTGCTCATGGGCACAAGGTCAATCAGGAGGAAGAGGCTGGCTCACTGCGCTGTCATGAAAGACATAAACTTCTCTCCTGATGCGTTTGAAAGCACGGAGGCCATGTGTCCATTAAAGGGGATGTTTTCAGTCGGTCAATCTGGGGTTTTATTTATTCTGAAATACACAGGTGCCTTTGTTTAGTCTGCAGAGATGTAATCCTCATTTACTATGCTGAACTTTGATCACACACCTTGATGCTGGAGCTGATACTCAGCCTCCCAGACCTCTCCGAGGAGGTGTCCCCGTTCTCATGCGGGACCGGGCTCGCCTCCCCCGGGGTGCCGTTGCTCTGGGCGTCCGCGCGGTCCGAGTCGCTGTCCCGGCCGGGAACGGGAATCCCCTCCGTGACATATTCTTCCCGGCACTGCAGGTTGTGCTTCTTCAGCAGCTCCGCCGTCTCATCGTCCACCACGATGAGCTCCAGGGCCCCGGTGGTCGCTCGTATCCGGGAGACCACCTGCTGGTGGCTCTCGCCCTCCACGTTCTCCCCGTTCACGAACATCAGCCGGTCCCCGGCGAGCAGCCCGGCGGCGGAGGCGGGAGTGTCGGGCTCCACGAGCCGGATGAACTGCCCGCTTTTGCCTTTGTCTCCGTGCAGGTGGAAGCCGTACCCGCCGGTTCCCTTCTCCATCACGCACAGCCTGGGGCGAAGGTGGGACATCTTTGTTTCTGACAGCGGACAACTTTTTCCTCGCGAGCAGCAACTCAGGCAGCAACGGAAAACAGCACCTGCCGCGCGTCTCCCCGGAACTTCCGCCAAACTGAGTCACGTCAAAGTTTCAGCTGTTAAAGTTCTGCTGGAGCACGCGGCCCGCCCTCAGTCCAGCCCAAGGCCAGCCCCCGCCGGCTGCAAGAGCCTCCGACACCTCCCCTCACGCGCCTGCGCTTCACCGGAAGCGTCTTGCCAATATCACTTGTTGACTTTTTTTCAAAATAAAAGACGACTCTGCACGATTAGTTTTCTCATTTTAAACCAATAATTTCCTGTAAATAACTGTCTGCATTGTTTCATTCATTCATTACAGACGCTTTTACTGCGTTGTTTTCAGCAAAAACATGTTTGGTTGACAGTTCTTAAAAAAAAAAAATCCATTGCTTTAAATAAACATTTGTCATGTAACAAATACAATGTTTCCCATTTCATAAATTCTTTGTCTTTTTTAACCTCTGAAAACAGACTATATGTAATTTTCAAACAAGAAGTTTAAAAGATGCAAAAACTCATAGCCAGGAATAACAATAGTGTCACGTTTCTTACATAGAGAATGAAAGAAAATTAAATTCAACATTAGTTTTATACATACAGATACAATTCCTCTATTAAATGACTTAACATGAATAACATCATTATTATAAAGCAGCAGATAAGTAATGTGTTTTTTTAACTGTAAGACTGACAGAAAGAAAAATTACATTTAGACTGGAAACTGAGACCTAGGCCTTTTCCCTTCTTACATTCCAAATAGGAAGCAGCCAATGGGCCCAGAAAGCTCAATCCCATAAACTTCTATTGGGAAACAGACAGTTATTATTACTCAGTCATGTCTTCATGACATCTTTTCTTCATCACCAGGTATTCAAGCTCTAAACTGGCCAATCAGAGGCCTTTGTACTAGCTGGGGCGGGTGGGGGGATGCTAGAAACTCCTGGGTGGTGGTGGGCGGCTTGTCTGGGGCGGGGGGCTCTGGGTAGGTGGGGCCCCGCGTTGGGCCCCCTTGGTGCGGTGGGACGGCTGCTCCTCTGGCTGGGCGAATACAAACATAATTAATATAGAGTTGAGCTCAAATTACAAAAAAGGGGGTTTATACAAATACACACTGTGTGTGTCTGAAGATTTATAACCCCCGATTGTAACAATAGAATCTGTCCAACACAAGAGGCTCTCGGCTCATATCTGTTTGCTCAGCTGTTGGACAGGACAAGTTAACAAAAAAAAAAAAGCATATTGTATAAAAGGCCCTCGCCTTGAACTTTCAATTGACAGATTCTCCTGAGCCGCTTTCAGTGCACGGGGTGCAGCCTTCCACCAAGTTCACTCCTGATTAGCCAGAGTGGTTGCCATAGAGACGATGGCTCAGATCAACTCCACCAGTCACCGCTTACTAACTAACATAGACTTGTTCAAACTTGGCAACGTCCGTACCGCAGGAAAATGGCGACTGAATTGACTTCCTTTCTTTGGAACAGGAGGTAAGGCATTTCCCATTGATGGCGTCAAAGGCGCTTTGTCCATGTTGACATACTGCCTGTCACAGACAGGCAGACAGCTGGTTCCATTGCAGCACGTTTATTTGGAAGCGACAGGCAGACAGGAGCAAAGCCCAGATAATAGTTCAGAAAACTAACTCAGAGTTCTAATCCAGGCAAAAGTCAAGGCAGGCAGCAAACAGGCAGAGTCAGGAATAAAGCAGGGTCAAGTAAGAGGTGATCAGTAAGTAGTAGTAAATAAATGCTCAGTAAGTAGGCAGGAATGCATAAACAATACTTCACTCTGAGTGTGGCTCAGAGCAGTGCCTAAGAGTCCTTATGGCTGACTGACTGATGAGAGTCAGGTGAGGAGGCATCCAGACACTGTTCGCTGGGGTTGATGGGAGGTGAAGTCCTGTCAGTACACTGGAGAGGGCTTCTGCCGGTGACCAGAGGAGGAGACAAAGGGCTGATTCCTGACACTGCCAATGTGTGCAACAAAAATGGCGAGCAATTTTAGAATTATCCAGCATGCAGCATGTCAAACATGCACTTTGTCGCAACAACAGTTACAAATATACTTTAAAGAACTGCATGTTGACTGAAAAAGCTTTATTTTTAATCCAGCATGCAGCACATCAAACACAGCTTTAGACTGTGTGGTCAGAACAGCTGTGGGAAACACAAAGACCCACAATCGGCATCACCTGAACTTTTCAAACTGGACTTAAAAGTACACAGTCACAGACGACACAAGTTTGTTTGCATGTAAAAAGAAAAGGTGTTCATTTTACAGACTGAATTTTTCATTTAACATGATATTTTCCTTACAATGCACTTGCAAATCATTTGACAAGTTGTGTGCTGTAAATCAATATATTTTTTGTTTTTAAGATCTGAACAACATATTTTGTGCCATTTGATGCAAAGCTAGCAGACAAAAGGCCATAAATGATGATGTTGACGCTGCTTTCCTGTATTTTCAGTTTTGTGTTTAAAAAAAAAAAAGCAACCCTGAGCATCAAGTTTAGATTCAGGAAAGTATGAAAGCTGTTCGTTACATTGCTCATGTTGATAACTTTAGCACTCAAATGCGCTGTGGTGACAGCTGCATGCAGATCGAGAATATTCAATCCATTTCTGTAAAACACAGTTGTGCTGTGAGCAACCCAGCATGCATTGCTGCGGGTGTGCCCTTTTTGGCAGATGTCATTCCTCCCTGGCTGTTGCTTGGGTTCATCATAATGTCAGGAAAGAGCTGCTGTGAGTCGCCAACAAACCTTTTGTTCAAACATTGCTGCTTAAAGCTGCATAAAAAATACAGACTATGGCTTTTGTCCAAATCTTTGCAAAAAAGTTTCCTGAAATTTCGATTTTTAAAAGCATATTTACTTTCCTAAATGTTTAGACTTTTTTTTTGCATGAGCAATTTTTTTGTAAGATTTCAATCATTTGCAAACATTTTAAATGTTAAGCACAAAAGTTAGCTCTCTTCAGTTTGTGCATCTAAATTTATATTTGATCATGAAGGAGTAACTATATGATGACAGAAAACTATTGAAGAGTAAATGCACTTCTTCTTGAGATTACCAATAGAAACAATACACACGTGGACAAAATTGTTGGTACCCCTCAGTTAAAGAAGGAAAAACCCACAATTCTCACTGAAATCACATGAAACTTACAAAAGTAACAATAAATAAAAATGTATTGAAAATTAAAGAATCAAAATCAGCCATCACTTTTGAATTTCTGATTAACTTAATTATTTGGAGGTTGTTCTGGGCTCTTTGGATACAATTCCAACGATCCGTCTCTTCAATTTGTCATCAATTTTCCTCTTGCGGCCACGTCCAGAGAGGTTGGCTACTGTCCCGTGGGTCTTGAACTTCTGAATAATATGAGCCACTGTTGTCACAGGAAGTTCAAGCTGTTTAGAGATGGTCTTATAGCCTTTACCTTTAAGATGTTTATCTATAATTCTTTTTCGGATGTCCTGGGACAATTCTCTCCTTGGCTTTCTGTTGTCCATGTTCAGTGTGGTACACACCTTTTCACCAAACAGCAGAGGGACTACTTGTCTCCCTTTAAATAGGCAGACTGACTGATTATGAGTTTGGTAACACCTGTGATGTCAATTAAAGGACACACCTGAGTTAATCATGTCAGTCTGGTCAAATAGTTTTCAATCTTTTATAGAGGTACCATAATTTTTGTCCAGGCCTGTTTCATTAGTTTGTTTTTTTAAATAATTATGTTAATCAGCAATTCAAAAGTGATGGCTGATTTTGATTATTTAATTTTCAAAAAATTTTTATTTATTGTTACTTTTGTAAGTTTCAAGTGATTTCAGTGAGAATTGTGGGTTTTTCCTTCTTTAACTGAGGGGTACCAACAATTTTGTCCACGTGTGTAGCATTGTTCACATACAGTAAAGCTTTGTATTCAGACATTTTTTATATTCCACCATCAAAACATGTCAGAAGCATTTCAGTTTAACAAGGCAGAAATAGGAATTATTACAACGAGTCAGTTTGCATAGGAAAATAAGCTCACACAAAACAAAAATCTGCAGGATTTGAATGCACTGACCAACATAAAAATAAGAAAACACTGATGAATATGAAAATATTCATCCAAAAGTCCACATAACCTATAAATCTAAAAGTCAGATCAATAAAACTGAGAAAAAAAAACAGAAGTTATAGCTGATGTTTGACAAAAAAAAAGCTTTGGAAGAGAAAACATCTCAAAACCAGTGAGAAAGAGAAGAAATGAAGGTGTCTGTCCTATTTTTATCTAGAACCAAATCAAAAACACCAGAGCAATATCAAGTCAAGGTGGTGGTGATGTGGGGATACGTTGCAGCTCCAAGATGATTAATGAAATTGAACCCAGCAAGAAAAATGTTCAGGAGTATGTTATTTTGATCAGCTCAAGCTAAAGAGCAAAAGAATGATCCAAACAGCTGGAGATGACCATTAACAGACCTTCCATGCTGCAAAAACAAAAAGCTGTTGCAAGTCCTCCTCAGTGTTGATTTCGTCCAAAGTTTGAAACTTATGAGAGAAGAAGGTCTAATGAAGACGTCAAAACATCTTCTTTACATTTTCTAATACAGCCTGTCCTGTTTCTTAAAGTTTTAACTCTGTCCTGAGTTTACTAACTTAAATCCCAAGTGTTAGTTTTACCTCGACCTGTTTAGCCATCCCCGATAACCTTGACACGGTTCTTTTAACTGAGCCCGAGCATGGAACAGAGCAATAACAGCGGCCAAACCAACCAAACTTTAGGGTCAGGTGTTCCTGGGCAAAGTACAGATAGGGCTGGGCGATAGCGAGTTTAGACAATAGAGCTTTTTTCATATCAGGCAATAACAATATATATCATGGTATAAACCAAAAAACTGTATCTGTCAAATTTAAACCCTCTGTGGCTCATTAGAGAAATGGGTAATCATCAGCAGGTTGTTTAGATTTAAATCTTTATTTCTTAAAATACTTTAAACATGCACTGAAGGAAACAATATTTTCCCAGAAAACTGAAAAAAGCCATAAATATTACAAACTAAACTGAAAATTAAAGCAAAATCTTTCAAGTTTCAAAAGAGAACATGAATAAAACAGAACACTAAACTGTTCATCAGTTCCATTCAAAAACAAAGAAATTCTAATCTTTCCAAGTTTTACAGAACAAACATTAAATTGACAAACATTTTTGTCAACATCCTCTGAATAATCTAGAAACTAAAAGCAAATTCTCTGAATTTCTTCAGTAGTTTAGACTGTTGCTGCTGTGAAGTCTGAACTTTGTTGTTTTTCTGGAGAATTCTGGTTTATTTCAGTCTGAGATTGAACATGTTTGGTGTCACTGTTTCAAGTGATAAAAAGGTTGGTGGGATTTCCAGTTTTAGATAACATGTCTTCTGCACAATTTACAGTGTATGTTACTCTGTTTTTGTCAGATTTTAAATAATTAAAATACTTCCACACAGGGGCTAAAACTTAAACTTTGAAACACTGGTTATGTTGGAAGGTTGATTAAAAATATACAGACCAAACATATATTTATCAGCCAAATTCTAACACTATTTTACACAGAAATACCTCAGGAATTTTCTTTTTTTAAAAATGTTTCTGATTTTATTTTTTATTTTTATTTTCTTTTTTTTGGGGTGTGTGTGTGTGTGTGTGTGTGTGTGTGTGAGAGTGTGTGTGAAATTGCATCAAAGTAATTTCTAAACAGCATGAACACGTTCTATACTGTCATCTAACTGTAAACTCAAATGCAAACATGCTGAGAAAACAAGGACAGATTTAGCAGAGATTTCTTAATTCTGCCTCCAGGTGATCATAACAAAACGCCTGAAAACATTCAAATGTTTTGGGTTATTGTCATTATATTTCATTATTGACATTAAAGCTGCAGCTTTAAGGAGGATTGAGCACAACATCTGACAGGTCCCAGTTTTCAGTGTAACACAGACTCTGTGATGCTACACAGACGCTGCTAAAACAGTGGATTCAATTGTTATTATTTAGAAAATACAAATTTTATGAATGTCCTATGAATTCATCTTGTTGGATTTATACGCCGCGTTTTAAAATGCTGTCAGACTTTAAACCGGTCCGTTATAGCACAGAACAGATAGTTAGCAGCACAGCATTAGCGGCTAACAAACTGAGTATTGTGTCTCGCGAGTGTTTGTTTGTTTGTTTACCTCATGTGCAGACTGTAGAGCAGAGGAGGACACAAGAAATTCACCAGAAAAACAGATAATAAAATGAATAAGTTTTCACAAACATTTATTCTCCACGTGGGGACTAATTTTAACTTACTTGCCTAAGAGGAGAAAATGCACACGACTGGCGCGTGTTAATTTCAGACCCTTCAAAATAAAAGTCTAATGCGATAGGCTCATTTTACTTTGGAGAAAAAGTACTATCGCGATACCCGATAGCTATCGTGTTATCGCCCAGCCCTAAGTACAGATTACCTTTTGAAAGTGCAAACAAGCTGCAAGCTTAAGAAAAACTGTGAAAGATTACGTTTTCAGATTTATGTCCTTTTGGTTTTATTGGTGTAAAAATGTGACTTTGAAACAAACCTCCCATCGAGCTTGAAAAACCCAGTTTTGTGCTTTCATTGTCCAAAAAGAAAAACAATTTTGAGAACTTTTGAACACAATGAATAGACATGGAATATGTCCTGAGTGTTTGAGAAATATGACCACCTCCGCTTATACTTTTTCTTCTTTCACATTCTTGTTTTATCACATGTAAACCTCAAACATAATCTGTGCATTTCCTCCAGCTGTTACACAACACATGGTAACATCTTTACGTCTTTCTTAGTGCAGGGCTGCAGCTTGACACTGACAAGGATCTCCATGTCTTTCATTGAATAAAAACATAATCTGAATATTTCAGCAGGAGCTAAATTCCATTTTTGTCAGTTAGAGGTACTTTCATTTGAATGGATCTGAGTCCTGAAGCTGTTGCTTTTCTCTTCTTGTAGTAAAAACTTTAAGAACAATAGTTCTCCTGATTTAGAAGCTCTCATTCTGTGTTTGATTTTCTTATTTTTTTATTTTTTCTTTTGGTCGGGGGGGTTTAGAAGTAGTTGCAACATCCTGACTTCTCCTTCCGGGCCTCGATGTACTGGTGAATCTGGAATTTTGCTTCATTGGGTTGCTGGATGGCCCGCTGCTTCAACTCTCTGGAGAACAGAACATTAGATAAAGCAGTAATCGCACATTTTTAGACCTTTTAAAAAAAGAAAAATGTTCCAAAACTGAAACGAACTTCATACTGTTTAACAGAGGATATATAAATGGACTCTTTTTCTAATGCAATGACACACAAATGTGAACAGTCCATAAAAAAGAGCTTTACTGAACCACTCTTGTGCTGTTTTGTAAATCTCAGAAATTTGACTTTGTCTCTAAGCATTCATCTGCATAATTCTGCACATTTCTAAAATAATCTGAGCTGTTGAACAGCTGACAGACACTTGTACACCTAAAGAAAGAACCTGCTGAATGCAGCTGATTAGGAATTGTGGGAAACTGCACCAACTCCACACATTAGTTGTGTTACTTTTTGAGTGGTAGCTTGATTGTTTTTGCACAGTTGTGAGCAGTAGAAGACTGGCGTGACGTACTTGGCGACAGCTGTGAAGGCCAGCTCGACGTTGACTCCCGTCTTGGCGCTGGTCTCCATGAATGGAACAGAATACTCCTGAAGATAAAAATGAGGGCAACAAGCAAAGTTCACCACAACGATTCTGTTTGAACAGCAGTAAAGGTTGTAAAGACGTCAAAGAGCCCTGAGCAGATTAAAAAGGAAGATTTACAATATGTATTTACAAGCAAATAGAGCCCTGCTTCATAAATGTGTGGTTGATAGCACTGAAGTGAATGTGAAAACCAAAACACGGGTGAGGAAAAAATGAGTTACGGTTAATGCAATTTTGTTACATTTTGATAAGACTTGTACATGCCTCAATTACGTCATTTATTATTTCATTTAGATGTCATTTATGTTGTCACTGATATGTCCTTATGTAGCCCTGCCCATTTCTCTCTGTTGTGTTATTCAGCATTGGCTTTAACACTTAAGGAAGATAACATTGTTATAAAGTCTTTTTGATCAGACTGAATTCAGTTTATAAAGCCAAAGTATTTCTGGAGATTTTTTTGTTATAAATTGTTTGTTTTGCAACATGAGAACATGAGATTAAACCCAATTTTTCTTTAGAGGAAAAAGATTTAGAGATATGAAACTTCAGTTATGGTGCTACATGTACTTGGAAACATAGCTCATTTTATGTTATTTCACTTTATGGATCTTAAACATACCTACAAACTGTTTTTTTCCCCGATGAACCCTAAGGTGTTCTGATAATGGCCTTTTACTGTTGCTAGCAATAATCCCAAACCCTCAGGAGGAATCTGTTAGCCTTTTGCTCAGTGTCTGCCAGAGCTAGAGGACTGTGGGAAAAAACAAATGAGTTGATTTTAACCTTTGATAAAAGAAAAAAAAGAATTTGTTTATTTACAGTAACAAAGGCCTCTAGGTACTCTACAGAATGTACTCTCTTTGATCTCTAAACTCATGTGTTTGCTTCAAGTCTGTCTAATTTTACTCTCATGTACTCTACATATATTATTGTGCATATTTTTATGGTTGTAATTGTAAAGTTCGTGTGTCTTTTTTCTCTGATTTGTATCAGTTTTAGTTTTAAAATACTGAATTCTGTCCCTCATGCTTTAAATCAGTGGTTCACAACCTTTTTCAGGGCATAGATAGATTGGTAATATCAGACAATGTTTTCACAAACCAGCCTGCAGGCTGAAGTGTGTGTCCAGGTATTTTTTTCTTTAGTGTCCAATTTCTCTTAACTTTTGAGGGTAAAGTTCATTTTCATCAACTGTGACATATCTGTGTCAGCATCCGGTCGTCCAGTTCCCTCTCCGACCACCAGAGGGAGCCATCGCCAGAATACTAAGAATACTAAAAGCCTCTGTTCCCCTCTACACTGCAACTCCCAGCATGCATCGGACCTCTGCCATCTTGTGTTCACCAGCTGCTCCTCATCATGTCATCACACCGCTGCTTTAATGCCAGTCTCACCCTCTCCTCTGTGCATAGTCCTGAACGGGTTTCCCTCTCGGTCATACTAAGCGGACATGCTCCAGTTTACCTGGTCTCTGATCTCTGCCTGTCTTTGTGCCTCACGTCTTGCTCCTTGTGTTATTGATCTTCCCCTGTCCTTGACCACGCCTTGTCTCATCCTCCTGTGCTGTTTCGTTAAACCCTTTTTGCACATGGATCCACACGTCTCAGCCTTGTCCTTACAACATGCAGCTGGTTGAAAATTTACGTGTAAGCTAGAGTTCATGTAGGGACCATCACCATGTGATATAGATTTCCTCTAAAGCCAAACTGTCGAAGTGGAAGCTAAGAAATCAGACACCAACTTCAGCCTTGTCCAACTTTTATGGTGCGACAGAAACACAAAAAAGGTGACTAAAAAATGTGAAACCACCATTTGAGCAACTTTATTAGCAGCATCTTCATAACATTAGACAGCTAATTTGTGAATATTCTGCATTATTATCGTTATTATTATGGTCTGTGGGAACACAGAGTTGCAACAACCCCATATTTGGAGGAAAAGCTCCTGTTTTCCTGTCTGTTAAATGCAAATGTCTTTTATTTTGGAGTCAAAGGCTCTTTTTTTCTTTCCTGTCTGGTTCTTTTCTGCTAAAAGAAACTTTCCAAATATGTTTGATTTTTGTTAACTTGGTGTTTTCAACTTAACAGTTGGCACAGCCGCTTTAAGAAAGTAGTGGATGGATTTTTGGCATGTAACCGAGCGACTTGACATGCATCATCATTCAGTCATTTTCCAAAATAAAACCTCCATCAGAATTTGATTAGAAATAATGTATGTGTTGTTTTCATTTCTCTGCTACCTGGTACCAACTGTTCCATGGACCCGGGCATTGGGGACTGCTGGTTTAAATAAACTCATATTTGTCTACTACTCACTCTTGCCAACCTTTCTCCTTCCTCTCTTCGGATTGCTCGCTCACTGCTCATGTCTGCCTAAAACAGAAAGGACATTAATTCAGATGGATTTGAAATGTGCTCTGCTTCTCAAATCTATAGGAATTCAGCAGTTATATAAGGAATGATTTTTGCCGCAGACCCAAGTTTTGGGTCACATTCACCCATACAGGGGGTGACCCGTACAGGTGCAGCGGCTTTTTGGGCTGTCCCAGCCAGGGAAGGATCAGAAAGCAGAGCGACTGCATCCTAAGGGAAACGCAGGTGTGTCTTTTAGTTTTAGGCCCATTCGGCCACCTCAAGGGAAGTCATGAAAATGGAACGCACAGTTATCGAGCGTGTGGTAGGTGTTTTGTGAAGTAATCGTAAGGCTAGTCTAAGTTGCGCGCACAGATGACATGCAGGTCACCCATATGTCATGCCTGTATGTAGTATGGTGGTATTTCATCTCTAATAGCCAGCATGTTATTTCTTTAAACCAAAAAAGACGAATGTTTGCTAAGATTAGCTCATCACTCATGCCAAAGAGGTTTGCTGCTTTTGCTTCACAGTCAATGTAAGTTTGTGGAACAATGAACAGATACATACCAATAAAGTAACGCTTATGTTAAACTCTGTGCTTTATTTGCCGACTTGAGTCCTTGTCTGTTCTTTCATCAATGTCAGATTGTTGGATAATTGATTTTTCTTTGTGGAAAAGTTCTTCTTACCTTGTTGCCCAGCAACATGATGACTACATCGGTTTGTGCATACTCATGGATCTCTGTTAACCATGCCTAGAGCAATGGAAACAGACCCACACATGGGGTTAACATCTGACCCTTCAAAATGGGCCAAAACATGTTTACACATTCATTTCTAATGCCAAATATTTTCATCTACGCACTAGCATACATTTAGACACACTTGTTAGACACATTAACAAGGTTTCTTTACAAAACTTTCTTTTTATTTCTAACAATTTCACTGTCACGATACAAACATGTTTGTGAATAATTCCAGGAAGTAGATATGTCCCAGACTCACCCGGATGTTGTCAAAGGATGATTTGCTGGTGATGTCGTATAAAAGGAGCAATGCTTTGAAACAGAAGAAGCAATAAAAACAGTAGTTATGCAAACATCAATGCAACTTGTCTCCAAAATGTCTTTTTCCTGTAGAATTGATGATTGAAAGAGAAGATGCATTCTGCATCACCATGTGCATCCCTGTAGTATGCATGCGTCACACTTCTGAAGCGCTCCTGCCCTGCCGTATCCCAGATCTGAAACAGAGCAGGATTCCATCATTCAATATAAAGAAATCACTAAACCAGTTCTGTTTTCTGATATTCACACACTAACCTGGAGTTTGACTTTTGTATCATCAACAGTTATCACTTTATTCTGAAAGAGAAAGATAGAAAGCTGTAAAATGATCAGTTCTAAAAATAAAGCAGTACATTTAGAAAACTGCCACAATGACTTAAGCTTTAGTCACATACAGGGAGGTTGAACTGTACGGGCGCTGCAGGCTTTTGGGTTGTCTGAGCCCGTGGAGGGTCATGGAGAGGAGCGGCCGCATCTCAAGGAGAGCACAGGTGTGTCTTGCAGTTCCCTTGTGGCTCATGCAGCCACCTCAAGGGACGTCAAGAAAATGGAATGTACCATTGTTGTGCATGTGGTAAGTGTTCCACGATGTATGAGTAAGTTGAGCGCATTTATGACATACGGGGGCTGAATCACCTTAATTAACTTTTTGCTATGACCTGCAATTTTGTTTTTAAGGTTCACTGAGTGGTCTACGGCCTTGATATTTTCTGCAGGCCACCTGCCTGTACTGCACAGATTTGCCCATTTTTTGCCCACAGACAGTCCGTATCCACCCGTGAGCACAGTTGTGACTAAGACTGTAGTGTGTGCTTTATTTCCAACATCAGCTTTGTGGATTTTGTTTTTCCATCTTTCTCCTTGTGTCTTTTTGATGTGGTTACACACACATGCATGATGAACATGGTTAGGGGTTTCTGTTCCTGTCATTACAGACCTCAGTAACAACAGAAACTTGACCTTCTTGACCCTAGTTCTCCTTCTTCCATTTGGAGGCTTTTTTGTCTCCACCTTCATGTTGTGTTTGCTCAGTATGAGAATGACACCACAAATCCATCAATGAAAGCTGTTTGTCCCTCATCATTTTTTGTTTTTTTGCCATTTTCTTGTCAGCAGTGAGTCTTTTTTTTTGCAGTGCCCTCTCACAATGACCAAAATGTTAAGAGATATTCTACAAAAGATGGGCTTTTCAAACCAACAGCAGGCCATTTAGACCAAAAACTGACAATAATAAACCCTGTCGCACCAGAAAACCTGAAAGATAAAGGAAAAACAGTCTGATACCGTTAATCCGATGCCGACAGTAGCAGAGAAAGAACCAGAGATGAACTTTCCCTGATCGAACTGGACCAGCAAGGAGGTCTTCCCAACTCCACTGTCTCCAACGAGGATCGTCTAGCAGAAGCACACACAAACACATATTTGAGATTTTATAAAGTTCACTTGTTCAGTCTCTCCAACAATGTTTGATCTCTTTAAGACGTTGGCATTAAACAAAAAGAAAAATCGTCTTTGCTTGAATCATTTTAATAAATGTCAGCTGTGAGTCAGTGTCTGCCTCACTGCCATTCTTCACCCAAGCTGCACAAACTGTATTATCTTTTATAGGAGCTTAGCTGTGGATCAGTTTGACAATCTGACTCAGAAGCTTTAGGAGGTAACGTTCAAGAGGAACAATTCAATGGTGGGTAGAAGAAAATGCAAGTTAGTCACTAGGCCCATCAGTGAATGTTCCATCTTGGATAAGCCTGTCTTTAATTTGCTGAGTCATAGTGGAGTGCGACACCTCCACTCATGATGTTCTGACTGAGGCAGAGACACAAGCTGTTCTCCACTTTTATGAACAGGAGGAGAAAGTTATGGTTTTTTCAAACATAAGCTGAACACAATTATCTCCTGCACCTCTGAACATTCAAAACGCCTTTATACTTTGCCCTGCAAAGTAAGGCAAGCTGTGTTTGCACACCTTCCATACGCAGTGGCAATTCAAATTTTTCAGTCACACAAAGGCTTGCAACCATGAAAAATGTGATGACAGCATGATCATTTACTTGTGGTCTCAATGTGGACAGTAAAATTTGGGTTTGAGCCTGATTATAAACAAACATTTCCAATATCTTCTTTCATGCTCTGAGAAATGTGCTCCTTCACATTTCCTTCTTTGCTAACAAAACTGTGGGAAGTTTGACTGCATCCAGGAGCAGCAACATAGTCTAATGTTTAGTGTTGTAAGGAACCTTCTCTGAAAGGATGAACAGAATCTGAGGGGAATGCAGGTTAAACAGGTCAAAATACTGGGTTTTTGCCACAGAAACAACATAAATAGCTTCCTAACTTCAGGACAAAATCAGAAAACTGTCCCGCAGTCTAAGGTCATGACCCACTCTGATGAAAATGGTGTGTTTGTTTGTTTGTTTCTTAGTTTATTTTACCAATGGGATCAGTTAAGAGCAGTTTCTCCTTTACAATGATGTATTGATGATGTCATTAGGATTCATCTCCTTGTGACATTTTTCTCATGATGGAGGACATATATAAAGAAAATTAAGCTTAATATTGTATTTCTGAGTATTTCTTTATTCAAATCGTTGTGAACCAGGATCTGATGAAAAAATGTTCTTCACATTTATCCAGGTGACATTTATTTGAAGTTGCGTCATGACCTGCTGACACGATTCAGCGCTCATCCAAGTGGCTTCATCAGTCTGGGTAGTGCTGAGTCTTCTATGCGACTAGAACATTGCATTTCACAAGTGTCAGCACTCACTGCCGAAAAAACCATGGATTTAGTCTTTACTAAACAATCCATATCTATAATATGGGTTCCAAAAATATCCATTTCTTTCACATGTTGCCAAGACATCAGCTGAAAAATAACGGCTCTGCCTTCAAAATGACTTTAGAGTCTGTTGTTCAACAAGATAAAAGCCACAAGAGTGCGGCAGCAATGCTTCTTGCTGAGGATGCTGGAGTTAACAACGGTTACCTTTTGTATGTGAACACAGAAATGTTTCCTTTCGTGCTTCAAGAGAATGCCAGCACATTTGAATGTTTTTCACTGGATTTGAAAAAGCCTTTACTACAACAAATGTGTACAAACTTTGCATCTTTACTGCTTTTGAGAGTTTTAAATACCAAAAAAGAAAGAGGATTTTATTTAGATTCAATGATGATGTTTAAAATAGCTTCTCTTTTTTGTGTATGCAGTAGCAGCAGGAGCTCAACACAAATGCCAGTAACTCTGTATTTGCACAGGGAGTTTATGGGTTGGAATGACCACATGTAAAAATGAAATGGATATGTGTGTGTGTGTGTGTGTGTGTGTGTGTGTGTTTGTGGTGTAAGAAACGATTAATGGACATTAGCTTTGAAACCAGGCATTCTCATAAATCTTCTAAGATAAGATTCCGAAGTGCTGCAGATCTACAGAAATTGGACACTGAGGATGAAATACGAGGTTTAACATCCAGTTTCTTGGGGGTTTGTCCAGAATAATTATCCATATCTAGATTTCTGTGAGTCTTTTGGAGTTTTAAAACCCACTGCTGTTTTTGTTTTTTTTTTTTACATTTTTTTGCATTTTCTTGCCCATAAAAGGTTTGTTGGAAAATTATGCTCATGTCAGGGATGGTGGTTTTAGAAGACCTGAGTGCAGGAAGCTGGAGGAAGTCTTAGATTTAGCAAAGGAACAAAAAAAAAAAAAAACAAAACAGATTAAAATGGAAAAGAATGAAACCAGGACAAAACTAAACATCTCCTCAAAAGAAACATAAACCAAAGTCGAGAGGAAAAGTTAAAATGTGATGGCAATCTGGATGCATGAAAAAAAATAAAGCAACAAGAAGAAAGTGGTTTGATTCATATCAGATGTGCTCAATTCTTGGTGGAAAAAGCAAGAAAGGCCCTTCTGTCAAGCTGTTCCTGCAACTGCTTTCAGATACTGCATCCTTGAGAGGCCTTGGAGCAGACTAGTGAGGAGAGTTCCAGGCACCCTGGAGCTCACTGTGTTCCAGGGTGACCCCTGAAAGCAGCCTGGGTGGCTGCTGGGGTGACCTAATGTGGGCTGAAGAGATTACTTACCTACTTGTAGCCTGACACTGAGACACAACTTTCTAGTTTTTCGTCCAGTTTCATTTGATTTCCATTAACCTAAGTGTTAGCAGGCTGAGGTCCAATACAAACATCTACTGTCTCCCTGTGGTCCTGACGGGACTGGGCCACCAACCCTCTTGTCTGGGTTTGTACATTACATTCACATCAATTCCGCTCTGCTACAACTGTCCAAACCACAGCATGGTACACCATCTAGTGGTAGTGCTTTAACACGGCAAAGTAACACGGCAAAGGCAGACTGAGCAGCACTGAGTCAGCACTAATGGAAATGCACCATTAGGGTTAAAGATGGTGGTTATGCATGACCCAAATGCAAAAGATTAAGCTCTTAGTCACGTGCACCCGTACTGGGATTGACCCGTACGGCTGCTGCACCCATAAAGACATCTTAAAGTTCCACCCTGATCATCTTCTGATCGACTGTAAATGCTTTCCTCTAAAAACCTGTGTCGTTTTCTAGGACATAGTTTCTGCAGAGCCGCAGGAGTTCATCAGAAATTCTCCTCTGAGTTGTGAGTGAAACTGTTGGTGCAGAGTAAGCCGTTCCTGCTATTACCGTCATACATTTGTTTCTCCTCTCTCTCGCTACCGTACAGCTCCTCACAACCCTGACTTAACATTACCAGTGCGACAAAAATGATGAGCAAATATTGGAGCTATCCAGCCATACAGTTTAGATCCAGATTCCAGCTCAGACGAGGAAAACAAAGACGTTCCTGGATCTGTTTGGCTGCAAGCGGCTGCATCAGAATGGAGCTCAGCAGGGAAAATGTGGCCTGCCGATTGTAGAACCTACATCATAGCTACAGGTTGTTATTGACACACATATGCACTCCTGCGAGCATGCATTTGGACTGTGGGAGGAAGCTGGAGTGTCTGGAGAAAACCCACACATGCACGAAGAGAACATGCACACTTCAGACAGAAAAGTCCCAGCAGGGATGCAGCCCTCTGAATTTAATGAAATTCACTAAGTTTGACAACCAAAAATAACAAAATCAAAAAGATAACCATTTTCTCAACATAGACACAACCACAAAAAAGCAGACAGCAGGATCTGACCAGCATTATCTGATGGTACATGGCAGATAGATTCAACATTTGATGACAAGTTTCTACCATCTTTGAGCTTTACAGCTTCAGATTTCACCTAATTCTGGCTTGATGGTTGATGAAACCACGGATTAGTGGTGGATTACACCAGATTGTTGTTTTCTAATCTGACGTCTGCACCAAATCTGACTGATTTTTAGCATTTCTTTCCCTTTTTCTCGATATGTCCTGCAATGTCCCCTTTGTTGTTTCCTCGTGCAGAGTCACTGCAGAGGAAGTAACAGGTGTTTTAGTCCATGCAAAGATTGCTTTAGCATAAAGACAAAAACACAGAAAATAAATGCAATTACAACTCTTTGTCAAGTCATTGCAAATTATTTACGACTCAGAAATTAAATCCGTTTCCGAACCAAACTCCTTAAGTTAATGTTTGCACTTCATTTTTGCTGAGACTGTGAATCACCTGAGATTCTGACTCAGAGGTGAAAAACATGATACCTCTTCCTCCTCCTCCTCCTCCTCCTCCTCCTCCAGGTGGGGGTCAGGTCATCTTGGCCTGACTCCACTTAGCACTCGTCAAACGCTGAAAGTTACCAGCTGTGATCGTCTCCTACAACCTTGATACCAGATGAAATTCCATTTTTTCCCACGCGGTTTGAAGCAAAACTATTTCACCCATCTTAGAAATGAAGCTCACTGATTTCGAGAAGTCTTTTCTTTGTTTTCACTTCACAAGATGACATATCTAAAACTATGTGTTTATGATAAAAAAATTAAAACACGCAATTGGTATTCATCATCACACAGTTCTTCCAGTTTGGGATCATTCATGGTTAAACTGCTAAGTGGGCAAATGTTACACGTTCTGGAGTGTGAGTGGACTGACAACATGGTGTGTAAACACTGCCAGCTATGAAGCCTTTGGTACATAATGACTGTGTTTAATGAACACATGACGAGTGCGACGCGGCAAAAACACCAGCGGCCTGAAAACAATTTACTTAAAGTCATACATTTCTCTACGAGACTCCAAACAACAAATGGTAGTTTTACCAAAAAACTAAAATGTTTGAATATTTCCATTAAGAAGAAAGATATTTGCATTCTTCTTCCTAGAATTCTAATTAAATGACAGTAAAACAGAGGTTATCAGTGGGAAATTTGACACAAGATAAAAGTAACCTCTGATTTTATAGATAAAAAAAAAACTTTTGTTTGTTCAATGAACAAAGATTTATCTTTTAAACAACAGAACCCAGTAAAATGAACACATTTATTATAATAGATAAATAAATACATAAAAATCACAGACTGCATCATCCACATTTAATTCAAAACATACACTATGGGGATTTTCAAAACTTTGCAAGAATTCTGTTCTGTTGTGGTATGTTTCTACGAAAAGACGAGCAGCCGCCTCTGGAGAAAACGGCCTCTGCGTTCACAGAGAAAGCAAGAGGCGTGCTGAAAGGCATGTCTCCAGCTGTCCATCTGTAATTATTTACGGAGAACTGAACAGCTTTTTTCTCTCCAACACAAACGCTTGTGTTGTGGTCCTTAATCATGTTGGTTCAATCAAAAATAAAGTCTTTAGACCCTGGCATATATTCACAGAGTGCTTCTAGAACAATGTAATATTGTAATGTAGCATCATTCTGATGTTTGGGGCTGTAACAGCAATATTATCATTAATAATAATTAGAAAAACATGCATGCTGACTGCTTAAGTATGTTGTTCACTGCAGGAGCATTAGAAGACTAAAATAATTGATCACATGTTTATGCTGCTTAATACAAAATTATTGGAAAAGAGGTAATAGCACAAACACCTGATATTAAATGCAAATGCAGACAAGTTCAGAGGTACAGAGACTTGATTGGCCAAATAAAAATCCAAAGCTGTGGGTAACACACACACACACAAACACACGCACACACACCCACACACACACACACACACACACACCCACACACACACACACACACACACACCCCGTACACATTAAAAGCTACATTTCCACAATAGCTGCCAAAACTGCCCAGATAAATACCTTGGAAGCTGGTTAAACTGAAAAATATTATTGAAATTTGATATTGGTGATTATTCAGTGGCTTGCAAAAGCATTCACACCCCTTTAACATCTTCACATTATGACCACAAACATAAACATATTTTATTGGAATTTTATGTGAAAGACCAACACAAAGGAACACAAACTTGTGAAATGGAAAAAAAATTATACAAGAGCTCAATTTTTTTTTTTTTTACGAATGATAAACTGAAAAGTGCAGTATGCAAAAGTATTCAGCACCCCTTTCTCTGAGTGCTTCCAATCGCCTTCAAAAGTTGCTTGATGATTGGTGACTGATCAAATGTTGACTTCCTAGAGTCCACCTGTGTGTCATTTCATCTCAGTAAACAAATCCAGCTGTTTGGTGACAGTCTCTGTGGTTTGTCAAGAGAATATTGAGGAGAAATCAGCATCATGAAGTGTAAGGAACACACCAGAACGGTCAGGGAGAAAGTTATGGAGACATTTAAAGCAGGATTAGGCTAAAAAAAGATTTCCCAAGCTTTGAACATCCCACAAACCACTGTTCAGTCCATCATCCACAAATGGAAAGAATATGACACAACTGCACACCTACCTAGACATGGTCGTCCACCTAAACTAACAGACTGAACAAGGAGACACTGATCTGAGATGCAGCCAGGAGGCCCATGATGACTTTGGATGAACAGTTTTGCCTTTCGCATCAGACTTTTGGCTGTTTTAACAGCAGACTCTGCTTTGCCATTGCTCTGAGGATAACCAGGTGGTAATATTTTTGTGTTTAAAGTCCCATTTCTGGCTCAGTCCAACGGGCAGGCCGAACGTGTGAACCAAGAGGTCACGCAGTTCCTGAGGTCTTACTGCAGCAATCATTAGGAGGACTGGAGTCGGTTCTTAGTCTGGGCCCAATACGTTCAGAACTCCATAAAGAAGGCAGCTACCGGTCTCCTTCCATTCCATAGTGTCTTAGACTTTCATTAGTTTAAATGGTAAATGGCGTATACATATTTAGCGCTTTTCAAAGCCTGTGACCCCGTGACGTATTTTTAACAGTCTCTTTCCATGATAAATTCATATTCATGACAAAGAAAAGTAGTATTCAAAAGAGACATGTTAAACATAAAGCTAAATGTTGTACTCTTGTTTTTTACCTGCAAAGTTGTGCACAAAATATGTGCACATATTTATGAAAAGGTTTCTTATTGACAGCTATCTTACCTCATAAAAGCTGAACTGAAACATGAAAAAAAACATGAAAACACAGTGGGTTCGACCCCAAGTCAACCGGAAGCGGAAACTCAGTTTGACCATGAAACAACATCTACACTAGTAAACACTCAACATCGAAAGAACGGGATTGATAACATAAGAAAAACAAAACCACTAAGTTAAGAGTGTAGAACATCACAGCACTTGGTTTTGGTTTAGTGTAAAAGCTTCATGAAACAACATAAAAAGAGCATTATTTCTCCATTTACTGCAAACTTCTTGTAAGAGATTTTGACCGACTGACAATGTGGGACACAGCTGTTCTGCTTCAGAAACAGTCCTTCTGATGGTGAGAAACATACATCTATAGATGATCTCAAAATCATTCGAGATCTTATGAGTTAAGCAAAGGCAGATGACTGGACTGCAACACTGATTCTACAGTACCACCACATCGCCATGGTAACTGATAAAAATCACACAACACTCTTAAGTATTACATGTTCAGTATTTTGATCTTCAGAAAAAAAGAAATACCTTATTTATTTAGCAAAAAATGTAAGAGGTCTAGTTTTGTTTTTAATAGAGATAAAATACATAACTGGATACAATTGTTCATACCCCCTTAAATTAATGACAGAAAAGACCACAAAGCATTGCAATAAAGTAAAATAGACAATTTTAGTCAATTGAGTTAATAGTAAATAGTAGCTGATATTTTTCTTAAATTAAAAACTGGTATCTGGATGTTGTATAAGTGGATGCTTTAAAACAAACAAACCTGGACAAAAAAATGTGTTTTCTTCTTTTCTCAGCTTACTACTTCGTTGCAAAACCTTTTGAGTTGATTGGAGAACATGGACACATCTGCTTCTGTTAACAAGTCCTGCTCCCAACTGTCCCAGGTTTGAAGGTGTCTTCATTAGACAGCATGTTCAGCTTTTTACAGGGATGATCAGCAGGATTTAGAACAGGTTCAGAGAAGCGCAAGACACACTTGCGCTCCCCTTAAGATGCAGCCGCTCCTTTCTGACCATCCACGAGCCCGGACAACACATGTACAGGTCAAACTCCCTATACCCTGCAGGTGCATGTGACTAAGGCTTCAGGAAGACACATGACCTGCACCTGAAGCCAAGCTTTTTGACACGTTTGGCTTCTGAATTCCCGCAGCTACTTTTTTTTTTTGACTCTGATTGATTATAGAAATGTTCTGTATATGAATGCCTCACCTACCTGTCTTCAATCACTCAATACTGTATATCACTGTGCCTTGAGGTTCATAACTGACTGTAGTCGTCTCACTCATCACTGTAAACTACATGCCAGAGCAGAATGGTGCTCTCGAAGATCCACACACTGGATGACTTTTATGGACTCTTGTCTATAAGGCGCTGCTTGGTTTGGTCCCCTGACATCTCAGTTCTCTTCCTCAAAGAATCACCAGTAAATATGCATTGCACGCTTGTGATGTTTTTCATCTGCATGTTCAAACTGAATTTGGGAAACAAGCCTTCAGTTATTCTGCTGCCTCTACGTGGAGCTCCATCCAAACCCAGCTAAAGTGGTCTGAACTGGTTTCATTGAGGTTATTCCGTGCCTTTCTGTTTAGCGAAGAAAAAGATTCCATCAACCATTGGTAAACCATCTGGTAAACAACGCACTGTATAAGCACTGTACTCTATTTAATGTAATGCTGCTCATAACCTTGGCTCCTTCCAAATGACTGCCTAGACATATTGCCTTGTAAAATCACTGTCACTTTATTACTCCTAAAATGTTAAATTGTATATATCCCCAAATCATTGCTTGTTCTATACTTGTTTAATGCTGTAATTTTATTTTTGAGACATGTGTTGCTGACCTCTTGGCCAGGTCACCCTTTGAAAAGAGATCCTGATCTCAAAGCGTTTCACCTCATTAAATAAAGGCTAAATTAAAAAAAAAAATAAAATAAAATTAGCTGTAAATCTGGAACATGGTATCAAAGAGATGCTGAACTTTGTGTGAGGCAAGATCTAAACTCACTCAGTAAGCTAATTTCATCTTTTATGTACAGAAAAGTTTTTGTTTTTTAAATATAATACAGTTTGACCTGTGTTTTGAATTTAACTTTACATATTTAGAGTATGAAATAATTCAGATTAATAAAATACACATGAAGACCAGTCTGGCTGCGCTGTATTTCGTTGGAATATAGATCTAAAAAAAATAGGTTGACAACTGAAACAAACAAAACGTTTGATCCAAACAAAAGTGGATTGAGTTCTACAACAACTTGAGCTTTATTTATTTTGTGCATACATTTTAAAAATGTAATTGGTCATTGGCTTAAAAATAAAGAACATGAGTGAAGGAAATTAATATTTTCAAAATAAAAGTATTTTTGTTGAAAAGATGAATTTGGTCCATTTTTTCTGTAATTATTCTCATAAATAAATATTCAATCTAAGGATGTGGTTCAGCAGATTCAGGCTTTAGGCACAAATACATTTTAAATGAAATGTTGATCAATTATTAGGTTTCTAATCAGAAGAGGAAGTCATGTTGCTGTAGATTTAGACAGAGAGGGAAAAAGACAGGCTTTGGGCTTGCACGGCCCCATCACTCTGAAGATCTTCAGCAGCTCAGAGTCCTGATACAGAGTGACATTTCAATGTTGCCTGAAGGGAGGTTCCTCTCTGAGGTCAACAAGAACGAAAATGGAAGGAAATGAAAGTCTTAATAATCTGACATTAAAAAGTAGCCAATGAATGCTTTGTTTGTTGTTGTTCTAGAAGCACATAACATGTCTGTGTAGTTTTATGTAGTTTATGTCCTTGTGCGTCTATCCTCTCACTTCAAACATCAGGACGTGCCTCACAGGCTCCCAGCTGATCGCACAGCCGTGTTTGTGAGCAGATGTGATGCGCAGTGAGTCTGGACTCTGATCAGGGATCAGCATCAGCACCACGGACAGCGCCGCTAAGCTCTCACAGAAACGCAGCTTCGAGGTTTGCGTGCGCACGTCCGGTTTCCCTGCTCTCTAAACACATCCAAAGGATCAAACCTTGTGTTCCAGCTCCTCGTTGTATGCGGGGGCTGGTGGCGTCTTCGCCTGGTTCTCGGGAGTCTCCCTGGAGCCGTAGCCGCTGTCGGGATGGATCTCCGGGTACGAAGTGGTGTAATAAGCCGAGATGGGCTCCATGGACTCCATCCGCTCCATCCTGAAGCGCGCTTGTCCGACGAAACCAGTAAGCCTGAGAGATGAGGAGCGGCCCTCCCTCTGCCTCCTTCTTCGAGGAGCTTGGCGCTCCCGCGGAGGCTCCTCCTGGCCTCGTGGAGGCTCCTCCCCCTGTGCTCGGCCGCGTCACTGACACGGAGGCGCGTGGAGCTTGATGACGCGCATGAGCCCGTCGCTCGTGAACATTTAAACATGTCATTAAAAAAATAGACGACTTATCTCAGGGTTTCTATAGGTGGGTTTATTTTTATTTTTTGTCAAAATGACCTAATTAGATTAGAGGTCAAATGAAACCATTTTGATATCACATCTGTCGAAGTTTTGCTCTGGCTCAGGGTCGTAATTGGGTCCTGCCTCTGTATCACCATCACAAAGCTACAGTTTGCAGCTGTGGAAAAGCTGCAGATCCTCTTGCTACTCTGAGCCCTATAGTTCCAGCGTAACTTTGTTATCTCCCTGACCTTCTCTAGCCTTTCCTGACCTGCAAACAAAGTTTTGGTAATCTGAGTATTCCTAAACAGTCGGGTTCTGTCATCTGGATTGAGTTTGGGGTTTGGACTTTGGTTCTTGTCTTGGAACCAGTAGGCAGTTCTGGAATAAATTTCTGTGATGTGACTGTTAAAGACTCACTCCATTCATCTTTTGACCTCTTTTTTAAAAAGCATTCCTAGTTGTCTTTTAATTGGGATTATCCTGATTTCAGACACAATAAAAAAGTCTGAGTTCTTGAGTGGCAAGAGTTCACTGGGAATTCCCCTCTGAGTTGTGGGCTGGACTATTGTAAGCCCCCTGTTCAAGTTCAGTGTAGATCTGTCCCCAACAACTCTGCAGTCTCATCCAAATTCCTATAGCATAGTTTTGGTGGCGTCTCACAACTTTTTCAGAGCTCATTTTGTAGTTTTGGAGAAATGCGGGACACTTGACATAAATAAAATTGTTTAATAAAAAAGTGTAATCTTTTTTTTTTTTTTTTTCAAAACCAATTTAAACTGTAAAAAGTCAAAACCACCATGCACAATCTAGAAAAAACAAAACAAAGGGTGTCGAGGCAGAAGATCTGAAGTGAAACAATGATCTGAAACACAGCTAATGAACAGCAAACAGCTTTGCAATTATCAAATGAAATGCTGTGTAAATGTGTCAAAGTGCAGATAGAGCTAGATAAACTGAACGTAACATGAAAACAAAACCAGAGAATTAGAAAATACAATTTAAAAAATAAAGAGTACAGCATTTAGATGTTCTTACGACTTCATCGAATCAATCATGTCGGTGTGATGTAGTTGTGTTTTCATTATTTATTGCAGTTTTGTCCAAGTGTGCCAAAAAATGATGAGATTTGGAATTTTACAAACAGTCTTGCTGAAGTTCAAGCCTCCTTACAATGTTGTAAGTGTTGTTTATGCTATAAATGTAATAAGAGTTTTTACAGATGTTTTTGGGACATTTGAAAACTCTGAACATCAGAAAATAAAAAAAACAAATGAAAGTAAAGGTCAAAATAGAAAAACAAAAACAACTCTAATTTGACTGAAAATGTGGATCTGATGTTGAAGGATCTTTAACTTATGTATCCTTATGAGTGTAAAGCTGCCTCTCAGTCTGACTGTGGATCCAGGAGCTTCCACTGGAGTTTGCAAGACTCAGAAAATGTTTCATTTTCACTTTCCAGGGTTAAGAACAGAGCTTCTGGCCTGACAGTGTTAATCTTTGCCCGCTAGTTAATCAGAGAATCTGGTGACTTTACATATGAGCCAACCTTAGATTAACACACACACACATCCTCTTTAAGACCGGGGCTTCCCTTTTGTTATATTTAAAGAAGTGGTCTTTGCAAGTCTTAGCTCAGAGCTGCTTTGATGGGCACACTAGGTGAAGCTTGGAAAGAGCTGTAGTCGAAAAATGAGACTCCCGTCTTGTTTTTCATTTGGTGGTTTTAGAGTTTACTCCAACAATTTGGTCCTTCGAGCTGGAATCCTCACACTGAACGAGTTCCGTTTGAACGAGTTCCTTTCTGAGGGATGAACTTGAATAGAAGACCAATTTCCATAGCACAAAAACTCTTTCCTGAGCGAGACTCCTCTCACCGACTGGGACCCGACAGTTGATGGATTTCAAAGAACAAGACAAGAGTTGTGAGAACAATTTGCATCACAGAAATAGAAACAGGTGACTGAGGGTTACCGTGTTAGAAAACCCTATACTCCTAGACACTTGGGTTAAGTCTATAATGCCAGGTCAGGGCGTGAGCTGAACTTAACTGATATATTAAATTGAGTGAAAAAGACACCAGTAGCCAGGGGTAGCGTGAGCCGTCATTGTGTGAATGAGTGTGTGAGTTGGACTACCTCATGTGTTGAGAATTCCAACCAAAAGCGGTTGTACAACATCTGTTCAGGTATGTACTACACAAGATTTCTGCACCCCACTGCGTGAGGTTGAAGCCAGAAATACCACTGAACAAGGGAATTACACACTGTGAAGCGTTTTCTCAGTTTTGCTTTAGGCTTCCTTAAGGACAATAGCAACAAAACTGATCAAAATTGGGAAAAAGAGAATTAAAACGGTATCCACAGAAAACAAATAACTATAAGTCTATAGAAAGTAGTGCTGTCAATTGATTAAAAAAATACTCAGGTTAATCACACTTTTGGATTGTGATTAACCACGATTAATCCCAATGTTTTACAAGGTAAATTTTATACGAAATCATACAACTTCTGAAAAAATGAACTTGATGATTATTTTAGCAAATGGCTCCAATATCATAATATATAAGAGGCTTCAAGCATAAAGATATAAAACTGTAATTTTTTGTGAAGAATCAAGAACAAGTGGAACATAATCATGAAGTGGAACAAAATTTATTAAGCTTTTCAAACTTTTTTCACAAATAAAAAACTGAAAAACTGGGCGTTCATAATGATTCATCCCCTTTACTTTCAGTGCAGCAAACTCTCTCCAGATGTTCAGTGAGGATCTCTGAATGATCCAATGTTGACCTAGATGACTATAATGATGAGAAATAGAATCCACTTGTGTGTAATCAAGTCTCCATATTAATCCATCTGCTCTGTGATAGTTTCAGAGGTCCATTTAAAGAGCAAAGAGCATCAGGAAGAACAAGGAACACACCAGGCAGGTCCCAGATGCTGTTGTAGAGAAGTTTAAAGCTGGATTTGGATACAAAAAAGATTTCCAAAGGAGGACTGTGCAAGCGCTAATATTGAAATGGAAGGAGTATCAAACCACTGCAAATCTACAAAGACCGGGTCGTCCGTCTAAACGTTCAGCTCAAACAAGGAGAAGACTGATCAGAGATGCAGCCAAAAGGCCCATGATCACTCTGGATGAACTGCAGAGATCTAAAGGTGAGGTGAGAGTCTGCCCATATGACAACCATCAGTCATGAACTGCACAAATCAGACCCAATTTTTTAGTTTTTTATTTGAGAGAAAAGTTTGAAATATCCAAAAAATTTCATTCAACTTCATGATTGTGTCGCACTTGTTGATTCTTCACAAAAAATTGCAGTTTTATATCTTTGCGTTTGAAGCCTGAAATGTGGCAAAACGTTGAAAAGTTCAAGGAAGCCAAATACTTTCACAAGGCACTGTATGTGCAAACTCAAAATTACACCCCCACCCCCATAAGACCAGGGCTTCCCTTTTGTTTTAATTAAAGGAGTCGTCTTTGCAAGCAATTAGCTCAGAGCTGCTTTGACAGGCACACTAGGTGAAGCTTGGGAAGGGCTCTCCTCCGGAGAAATTGCACTTTGACTCCCGACTTGTTACTTATTTGGTGGTTTGAGAGTTTACTCTAACAGTTTCCTCTCAGCTTGCATGTAAAGGGAAGAGCTGTAACTGTGACTGAATGAAGGACAATCAGACATTCTGCGGTCATGTTATTTTCAGAGCTGTTAGTTATCATTGTCGCTTCAGGTGAGTTCATCAACTCTTTTTTCTATGTTATGTTGAAGTGATTTTGTTTTCTGTAACTGAATGTGAATCTCCATTATTAAGAAACAGCACAACATTCCCTGAACTGTACTAATCAAACACAATTTGACCTTTTCAACGCCAAAAACACGCATTTTTAATTTAAAAAGGCGTTTTGATAGGAAATCTCAGTAAGACCATGAGAAGATAAAATCAAAAGCTTCAGTTTTTCCAAAGTAAGTGTTATAAAGAAAACATCTGTGAAGGTCAAACTTCCATTAATTAATAACTGGGCTTTATGCACTGTTGACTGTCGTAGTTTTGGTAACCCTTCAGTTTCCAGATCTCATTCAACGAAACTGGTTTCCGTGTTGGATCCAGCAAGAACTGCTGCTGCTTCTGCCTCAAAGATCTCAGATCAAGCTGTTAATGTATGACCAGGCAGGCCTGTAGGTGATGCTGGTCTTTGAAAGGGCAGATAAAATGTAGAGCTAAAGAAAAAAAAAATCAACCCATCCAACCAAAAAGAGACCAGCAAATTCAAGACAAATAATCTGTCCACACAAAGCAGCAGGGAAAGAGACCAGAGGCACGTCTGTCTGCATGTCCACTGACTGGATTATGATGTATGTAAAGGTGCTTACACATCAAACGAGCTTTGTGCGACAGAGGTGGCCAATTTCAATGCAAAGTCAATGGTTTAGACCAGGGGTGGGCAACTCCAGGCCTCGAGGGCCGCATTCCTGCATGTGTTTCAACATACCATGATCTGGCATGCTCTAATTGGCTGGACACACCTGAAGCAGGTAATCAGTCATATGAGTAGGGCTTGGATATCTGGAAATCCTGCACACACTCTGGCCCTCGAGGCCTGGAGTTGCCCATCCCTGGTTTAGGTTGAGGTTCTGTGGCACGAATTGAGTGGCTGCCGCGGCTGGCAGTTAAAGAAGAATATCTGAACTCTGGGGATGAGACTGCATCTCCTCAACCAATCAGGGACTCATTTTCAGGCATGTGACATTTTCAGTGACAGCAGGACGAAAACATCTAATATGGTAGATCAGTTCATAGTTCTCCTGACCTTCCATTCATTTCTTCAGCCCGCTGTATCTCTCTCTGGGCAACAGTTTCCAGATCCCGTTCCGATTACTGTTGGGTAAAGGCGAGTACACTCTAGAGTCTGTCACAGGACCTATGGAGCTGTAGTGAACACGCTCACTATGACGGCTCCCATTAGAGCAGCTCACGGCCAGACAGAGGGCTGCTGCTGGAAGAGAAAGCAGTCTGCTCAGACCTCCTGACCTTTATGATGATTTCTTATTTTCATTGAGATAACAATAAAAAGAAGTCCCTCGTTTTATTCTAGTTTTTATTTTTGCTCTCTCATGTTAATGCGCGACTGTAAACATTAGAACTCAGTCAGAGAGAGACGGAAACACAGCAGAAGCGACCTTCAATCAGACACAACAGCAGGAGAGAAACTCACTGGAGCTAAAGGGAAACTAAATGTTCTTATGAACCCAAACATGGAGACGTGATCACTGATGCTTTTGTAAAGCTCTTCAAAAAAATAAATCTAATCTCAAAACATCATCCTTGTCTTCCATGCATGGTAAATGAGATTAGCAGACGCAGCTCCATGTCAGACTAAAAACTTTAGATGCTAGCTCCATGTAGCAATCAGGCTAAAAATATTAGCTGGTGGCTTCATGAAACAATCAGACTAAAAACACTAGCTACTAGATCCATGTATCAATAAGGCTAAAAACATTAGGTGCAAACTCCATGGAACAACAGAGTAAAAATACTACCTGCTAGCTCCATGTAGCAATAAGGCTTAAAAAATTAGCTGCTAGCTCCATAGTACAAAATAAGGCTAAACACATTAGCTGCTAGCTCCATGTAGCAACAAGGCTAAAAACATTAGCTGCTAGCTCCATGTAGCAATAAGGCTAAAAACATTAGCTGCTAGCTCCATGTAACAAAAAGGCTAAACACTTTAGCTGCTAGCTCCATGTAGCAACAAGGCTAAAAGCTTTAGCTGCTAGCTCCTCCCACACGCAGCCAAGACGGCGAGCCTAGAGAACACATTGTTACAGCAGTGAATCCTTTGTAAGGCGAAGAAGGGGCAGGGCATGCAAATTCTTTGCACAAATGTGTGTGAATGCACCTCATCAATTCTCCCACTTCCACTCTAGCATCCTGCATCACCTTGTGTTTTGTGATTGTGATCCTGCTGCTGGTCTTCTGCAGAAAGGATCCTCTGTGTTGCAAACAGAGGCTTCCCACAACAACTGGAAACGATGTGAGTACCAACAGATTACTTAAAGTACTTAAAGAGATGTTCCCGTCATAAATTCAAAATAATCAAGCTTTATTTTCAATTTGAATTCAAAAACCCAAACCTCTTAAAATACTCCTTTAGCCCAGACAAAACAAACAACCCCAAAGATGCTTAAAATAAAAAAGTAAAACATTAAAAAACAAATTCCTCCAAAAGAGAGAGAAAAAAACACAATCAGGGCAGACTTTTTTTCTATAATGCTAATATATAGACTTAAAAACCACAAGGACAAACAAAAAGTAAAAAAATCAGATCCACTGAAAACATTACAGTAACATCAAACAATCACAAATCTTGTAACCTGTATTTTATGTTTGGGTCAAAATTGACCAATTTTTAAGTTCCGTTAAAAAAAAAAAAAGTACCATTTACGTTTTTGTACAGGAATGAGGCTTCATCTCATCACCAGGCACAAAGAAAAAAGTCACCTCTTTAGTAAATTGTAATGCTCTAAAAATAACAGAGACATTTGTGATGTTACAGTTCGTTTCTGGTATTGTGGTATGCATCACTTAAAGCTGTCTTTTGTGTCTTTTGTGGATCAAATATAGCTCAATGTGCCCCACAACACACATGCACAAAAACACACACATGCTAACTCAAACTCTCAATAGTTTTTGAATAAAGAATAAACATTAACATATATAAACAGGGTTTGGGTGACCATTTCCATTATGTTGGAACATCAACCAACATGAGCAAGATGTAAACTGTGTCTGAAGCATTGAATCATAGCTGTGAGTACAACCACATATCTGATGTGAAGGGCCGTGATGTCACAGATGCTGAGAGAGGTCTTCTAGTCAAGAAAATATTTTTTTATGGTCATCAAGCCCTCTTAATACCCAAAAGGCACCAAGAGAGAACACCCTCAAATTGACTCCAGGGTCTACCAGATATGCTGTGTCGAAGTATACCCGAGACCTAAAGTCAACCTTGGAGCTGTTTTTTTTCACAACCTCTTCAGAAGATACTGATTGAGTTGACCAAATAGAAGAGAGAGGTGTGTTTGACTATACCAGTCAGTTTTGACCCGTAACACTTCAGAAGAATTGTTTTATATTTATTTTTAAGTCAAAAATATTTTCATTTTATCTGTTTGCTCATTTGAATAAAAAAAAATGAAATATAATTAGTTAACAATTAGTTGAACAGTTTTTGCAATCAAATAGATGGTATATTGGGGCTCTTTGGAGCCCAAACAACAAATGTTAAACAGTGTCAGCATGGATATGAGTACATTAGCTATGAGAAACAAGCAAAAACAAACGATATCTAGTGTTTTTAAGCTTGAATTCAATCACGGGTCATATTTGACCCTTTATTATTAAAGACGAGGGTAGCTTTCTAACACATGACCTAGGTTGAAAGGAATAAAAATGCTCCATTGGAATGCCTCATAAAACCCCCAAAGAAAGAAAAACAAACACCAAAACAGTGGCAGGAATGAATCTGCTGCTTTAGAGACTCCTGATCCAAATGATTAGCCAAAATACACTGAGATCCCAATTATCAAGCCCTGAACAAAAAGGGGTCTGTTCAAATACACCATGATGCATCCCAGAATGCTTAAAACCACAGAAAGACAACTTAGCCATACAAATATCCACAGCTGTTTGTTCAAGTATTCTAGACTTCTGCCAGATGTTTTAGACTTTGACTTTATTTGCTGAAACAAATCAAAGTCACTGATCTAATTGTGAGATCTAAGCTGAAATTTACTAAGGTATAACTTAAGTAAACATGCTAACTTCCATCATTAGTCCAATTGAAATAATTTACAAATAACTAACCATCTTGAACTCCTCCCTCAGGAGAACCACTTCTACAGCAGATCATCTGTGATTGGGATCAGCCTGAGGGAACACAACTCTTCCTTAAACCAAACAGCTGCCGGACCACGAAGCACAGTAAAACCCCTGAAACGGACCTTAAGTGAAACCTCTGTAGGATGAAGGCAACATGTTCCTGTTTTTACTGCAAACCAGGTTCCTGGAGGACTGTTCATCGTTGGGAGGCCAAACGACTACCAGATGGACAGACACCTGCCGCAGCTGCCCTCCTATGAGAGCGTGCGCAGGATCGACAGGCAGCGGCACATCCACAGCGCTGTCGCTCAGCGCTTTGACCTGAGCAGGAGTCATGATGAGGTGAGCAGAAACAAGCCTCATTTCTCCATCTCAGTAAGTCCAGCCTGGAATCACGGCTGGATGCAGCTTCACATCCCTAAAATGTGAAACTAGTCCTGCTGAGGTGGTTACTGATGTTTTTGCTGTGTTTGGACCATTGCTTGGATTGTCTATTTGTATTTCTGTAGTTGCAGTTCTGTTTCTGCTTCTTTTATGTAATCACAACGTTTGAGGATCCACTTACCTTTGCTGTGTCAGTTTTCTTGATGTTCTAGTGTTCTCTGTTCTTTGTTCTTTAAGAGTTTACTTGTTTTCTTCTGGCATCAGAAAAGCCCACTTCTCTCTGAGATGTTCCCCCTCCAGCCTTTTCCATAGGGGGGTGCAGGTGTGCCCCCTTTTCCCTGTTGTGAGGGGGTGCTGGGGAGTTCTTCCTTCCTGCCAGGCCACTTGACTAAATCATTTCCATATGTTTGTCCACCCAGGCTCTTTGTTGATTGTTTTTGTTTATGTTTATGACTCTGACCCCTCAATGAAATCAGAGCCTTTTGATGACGTTAGTGCACACTTGGTGGAATCAGATGCAGGGCTTTAACTGAAAACAATACTCAACTTGAAGAAATGTTACAGATATCCGTAAATGAAACTGACTGAAACACTGACAAGAAAACAAACTCTGATGGAGCGAGCATGACGTGTGGATTAGATCTGTGCAGGGATGATGCAGACAGACGATCATGACAGGCTGAACCATGAAAGTGTACTAGCATCAGAGTAAAGCAGTGGAAGTCTTTTCTGAGCTTTCAACCATGTGCTGTGTCAACAAGCCTGAAAGGGTGACTGTAGCTCGATCATATGAAATCTGTTTAACTCACACAAAACCTTCATTTCCACTTTTGTTCTGGTCTTATTGACAACACAAATATTGGCCGCATTCCTTCATGAAATGTTTTCTTTTACATGCTGGGTCAACGATGTGTCTACTTCTGTTGAGTTGTACCTGATAATGAATGTTCAATGGCAGTAAAGTGTGTTTGGATATTTTGGGGTTAATGTACAACAATTGGAACAGTAAGTAAGCTGGAATATTTGTCAAACGAGGAAAAACCAAAGCTGTTGCAGGTTGTGGAGCATTATCACCATCGCACGCCACATCAGAGGAGGGATGACACAGACGGCACAACAGTGCAAAGGGCATCGCTAAACAATGAAAACATGAATTACATCAAATTAGGGTTAACCATAAAATATGAAATGAAACTTGAGGACTGAAAGTGTAGAAGGAGAAAAACAAAAAAAAGATTAAAAAGAAAAAAAGAAAATTGAAAATGCAAAAGTGCAGCTAATACAAAAAATAATCTTTTCCATTTGATAACAATTTTAGGTTTGGGGTTTTAAAAGTTCATCTAAAACAAATGTCTTCATATTTTCTTCTAGCCGCCTCCAGCCTACGAGGAAACATTCGACCGCTCTTTTTCAGCTGCAGATGTTCAGCATCTGGATGTTCATCTGTCAGTCCACACCCTCCACGACTGTCCACACCTACGAGAGGATGCACGCAGCGTCTGGCGACCGTGCACGACTTCACGAGCAGCAGCTCCTCGGCCCCCTCTGTCTCTCTGATGCACACTCACTGTTTCCTTTGCAAACACGAAGCAGGTGTGGATCAGCCTTCAGCAGGGAGGCTTTAATTACAGTTCTGTTTATGTAACTGTAACTGAACACGTGCAATAAAACATTTAGAAAAGGATTGTTTAAAGATGAGACAAAGGCAAGACACGTAGCAAATGCTGCACATGCACACGCATATGTGCACTTTATCAAATCGGGAAATGTGTACAAACCAGATGTGTACATACATACAAACCATGTCTGTGTTGGACCTTGAGAGCAGGTGTCTGCAGCCTTTAAGAGACATTTGAATCTATTTTTTATGACAAAAAAAGTCGCAAAATTTTACTTCATCAAACCGAAAAATACATTTCTTTATGTTTCTGTGACCATTAAGCAACTCATAGTCTACTTTAGTGAACCCTCAACCTTTTTCTCTTCTTGATGCTGAATTATGTGTGTGACAACTTAGGATACAACAGGAAAATATTGACGCATTTAAACACTTTGAGAAATTTACTTCTGAACTGTTGAGCAACAGGAGATCAGAATGTAAACATATTCTAATAAACCAACCAAAATAAATGTACATAAACTACATACATTATTCAGATTATTTGTCCATTTCTTGGGCCAGATGGTGGAACAGTGGTTGTCTCGCCTCACAGCGAGAAAGTCTTGGTTCAAATCCCAACTGCGACCTTTCTGTGTGGCGCTTGCATGTTCTCCCCGTGTATGTGTGAGTTTTTTCTGGGCACTCCAGCTTCCTCCCAGAGTCCAAAATCATGCTTCTTTGGTTAATTGGTGACTTCAAATTGCCCCCAACAGTACCTGGGTAGGCTCCAGCAACCCCATGACCCCAAAGGGATTCAGCAGAGGGAGGGACGGAGACGCAGCATTTAAATCCAGATTCTCAGGTTGCAGGTTCCTGCTGTAGAGCAACAAACACGCCTGGAAATCACACAAATGTTGGTGTGTGTCAAACATTTCCAAAGGTTGATGCTGTGAGCGATGCTGATAATCAAAAAAGCACTTCATCATGGTTACTTGTTAATATTTAAATACCTTTAAATAGATGTTAAGAACCTAATTGAGGTGACTAAATAAAACATTGAGTAAATCACAACAGTGGTGGATTTTTTTCATTTTTTTTCTTGGTTTCTTGGTTTTTCTCTTCTCCTATTCTCTTCAAGCCATAATGAAACTGTTTGACAAACTTAACTTTTTATAGATTCAGTTTGTCTGCGTACTGCCTGTTTAAGAGCAAAAAGGTCTATCGTATGCATTATTTAGAGCATTTAAGAAGACAGCATCATTTTGTCTTTTATTTATTTTCTAATAAATGTATGAGCAAATAGCTTCAACAGATCTGATGTATTCATGGGTTTTTATATGGTCTTTTTCTTTGTTTTAATGCTGAATTTACTTGAAATAAACCAAATCAATCAACTTTCATTTTTTCTTGTGTGAACCCGATTGGATAAGAAACTACTGTTAAATCAACCTTCTTAAAATAAGTCAGGCTCTCACTGACAAACATGACAGAAGACTTGACAACAACGTACAACTTGAAATCCTCATACATCCTGCTGTGTGTGCAACAATGTAGGAAACCCTCAAAAAGCTCCGTCACCTCTCAATATCTGAAGGTGAGTTTAATGTTTGAAGTGTTTGGATTAAACTGCTGCGGTGTGCAGTTTCAATAAAGATACAGCTGGAACATTAGTGTGAAGTCATGCAGGAAAAAGATTATTCTTTAACCCAGAAAAACAAACTGTAAGCTAGCAGAACAGTTCAGTCCAGAGCAGAAGGAAAGACTGCCTTTTTCTCATTCTCTTTTTTTCTTGCATGCATTTGCTTATTTACGGAAAGGTTTGGGCATAATATTCTGCCCAGACAAATAAAGAGACAAAGATTTTTGACAGCTAAACATGTAAAAATGCAAACTGTGAATACATTTTAATAGAGAGAAGATTCAGGTTTCACGGTTCAGGTGTTTGGTCAGGTAGCTGTAGTCCATTCATACTTTGAGCGGAATGTTCAGACATGTCGAAAATGTCCCTCCCAATATTTTTGGTGGAAACGTGTCTGTTTTGAAGGCACATTGCCACAATATTTGGATTATTTTTGCTGGATCTAACAATCTAATGAAGAATCTGAAGTTACAATTTCAGGTCCTGTAGAACGAGCAGCTGCGCTTTGGTTGCTCCAAGTGCATCAGATAAATACTTTTTATTCAGCAATGATAAAAATATTGGAAACTTTTGCTCTAATACAAACAATGTTTGCAATAAAACATTCATTAATAAATTCATAAAGTTAAAATGAATAAAGCTGCAATAACCGTGATTTTTCTCTTTTGTCTACAATCGGTGCTTGGAATAAATCAAACTACATACAGTTACATCCTGTCAGTTTTCTGGGAGCTCTTCTGTGCCATCAGTATCAGCATTCTGGGATTGCTGTGGATGTCATGGTGTATTTGAACAGACCGCTTTTTGTTTAGGGCTGGATAATTAGGATCTCCTCATCTGGATCAGGAGTCTCTAAGGCAGCATATTCAGTCCTGTCACCGTTTTAGTGTTTTTTATTCCTTTCAACCTTGGTCATGTGTTAGAAAGCTGCCCTTTTCTTTTTCGTTAATGCTAAAGGGTCACATTTGACCTGTGATTGAACTCAAGCTTATAAACTCTTGATATCATTCGTTTTTGTCTGTTTCTCATAGCTAATGTACTCATATCCATGCTAACACTGTTCAACATTTGTTGTTTGGACTCCAAAGACTTTTAGTCTTACTATATACCATCCATTTGATTGAAAAACTCTGCTCCCAGGTCCAACAGCTCCAAATCTTTGCATCGCTGTCCAAACCTGCAGCAGGGAAAGGTCATGGAGGGCAAGCTGATGGAGCAGGAGATGTCTGACCTCTTCTGGCAGATCCTGTTACTGCAGCAAAAGCTGGGGTTCAAACCACTTTTCCTCAAGGTCTGAGTGGATCAAACACACAAGCAGAATTACCAGAACCAGAGAAACCGAACAGAAAATTGACATTTTTAAAAAAGTTTTAAAAAAAAAACTGTGAATTTTACTGTGGTGCAGAGGTAGAGTGGTCGACCTCTAGTTGGAAGATTGAAGGCTCAGTTGCTGTCTTGGCCGCAGACGTGTTGAAGTGTCGGGAATGCTGCTCCTCTTTTGGTAGGAGTTAGAATCCACAGCGTGGGGCCGTTCTGAACAGTTTTTGTTTTAGTGTTGTTTTGAGTAAACCATATCCAACAGGTTTTTAAACATTTGAGTCCAATCTGTTAAAGTCTGAGAGTAATTTTAGGACAGAAAGCTTTGCAGATCATCTGCAAAGTTATTAACTGGTAACAGTACTGACATCTAAAGCTAAATAGCTTCCAGTTAAAATTCAACCTGCACATTCATTTCAAGACTTTTCATAAAGTTCCTACATTTTTGTTCTTCCTATTTGCTCATGTATTTCACTCACAAGTTGGAGTGGATTAACAAGCAGATGGTGGTTTCATTCAGCAGCTCAGAAGAACCTGAGGTTTTTTAAACTACACCAGGCCATGTGGACAGTAACCCCTTCATCACTGCACTACACCAGACACCTCAAAACCTAATACTTTCCTTTCTCCAGTTGCTACTCCCCAACTGTTCACTGTTGACCCCATCACACGCCCCTTATAAATGAAAGAAAATCAAAGTACAAAAAGCAGATTTCCACACAGACTAAATGGTCAAAAAGATGACAGGAGAGAAACCTTTTATACAAAACTTTAATCATCAGAATCCAGCACAGCAGGAAGAGTTTATATCTGGGTGGGCCATGAGCTCAATGAAGACAGCTCCTCAACACGACTGAGTTACAGTCATCTTCACTTTGGACTCCAGCAGAAGTCTGGAGATCTTCATTTGCAGTTTTTCTCTGGTGTTCAAACTCCAGCTCCACCCTGAAAGTCCGTCTCTCCAGACATGGAGTCCTCAGCAGCCGTGTCAGAGAGGAGCTGCCTCACACCAGATCCACCAGCCGGAACTTGGCCTCCTGTTTGACGGGCATCACGTTGATGAAGGTCTTGTAGAGCACGGTGCCTTTGGGCAGTTTGGGAATGATGGTGGATGCCTCAAGGCTGCGCGGCGGTGGGATGTACACCTCCTTTGTGAACCGGACTTGACCGTCCTCCAGAGCATAGAGGGTCTTGTTGGTGCCCATCCCCACCTTCAGAGCAGACGAGACAGACTCAGAACTGGTGTACCGTTTCTATGGATACGACATAACGACTGACCAGACTGATCAAATTCAGGAGCTCAATGCAATCAATGCAAAAATATTCAAAGATGCAAACTGGTTAGAGGAGTCAAGACTGTTCAAAAACCAAATATCTTAACAGTTAAAATGATTGTGTACATTTGTGATTTGGCTTCTCTCATCTACTCTCTGTCGGCAGAGACTTGGCAGAACTTCTACTCAACCTACAAAATCAGCAGGGGACCAGATCCTCATTTCCTCCTTGGTACTTTTCAGAGCTTCATAGAAAAAAAGTCTAACAGATCCATATCTCAATGAAGCACAATGTTCACTGATGAACGTCTGCTTTCTGTCTCTCTAGAAGATAGTGGTGCAACAGATCCTGAACTGTGATCTGTATGGATCAGGAGCCACAGTTTGGATCACACGTGCACCGCACATCACCCCCATCGCCCCGCCTATGCGTTTCATTTAAATCACTTGTGTAGAAGCACTTTGTCTTTCTAGACAACTATAATGACAATTGCAACAGGTTAATGGACAACGTGGTATTTCTGTGGTCACACCAAACGTGATTCACATGTCAAATTTGTGGCTGCCATCTTTGTTTTGACGTATCAAATATGTACTCATAAACCTGAGGCTGTGTAGGACTTACTGCCACAAGTTTTTCTCGACCAGACCTCATCGCTACAGCCTTGAAAGACACGGATGATGTTGAGAGATCAGGTTTACTTATTTATGAAGAGTTCTACAGAAACATGAGATCATTCAGAGACTCTCTCAGTGAAGCGAGTCTCACATTTACTGCAGGAGCTGCGTCTGAATGACGACCCTTTCAGTGGTACTTGATGACTTGCTGTTCTGGCTGAGTGGCAGGAGAAACACACCTGTGCATCTGCCCCAGTGAGTTTACGCAACAGCAGGGACACGGTGAAAGAATTTAAAGTTGCACATTCGGGCAAGCCTGACTCGTCTTACCTGTGTTTAACTACTCTTGTTTCTTTTCAAGATGCAAAGCACTAAAATGCACTTTGTACTTTGTTTATGAAAATCTTGAGTGTTTTTTTTAAATGTAGGAATATATTAAGTTCAACGATGAGCAAATGTTTTAAAGTGATTTATAAATGTGTGTTTTGAAGATTTAACATATATGACATAAAAAAAATAAATAAGCTTTTATATTTTCTTTTCCTGTTTTTCCCCTTTTTAAAATTGACACAATTTGAACTGTGAGTTTTGTAATCAGTTGCACTCCTACTTGAAGAGCATGAAAGACAATTATCGACTCTGTAGAATTTTTGTTTTTTAGTTTGATGAAAACTATCCCTTAAAAACTGCTGGTTTTTCCCCACTAGTGTGTTGTGTTGGGGTCACGCTGTGTCTGAAAAATGCTGAGGAAACATATTCAGATTTTTGTCCTGCAACAAAATTCTGGTCATTTCCCAACACACTAAAGACCAAAGATCTTCAAGATCTTTTCTAGGTTTTGCCAGTTAAACATGTAAACAATGATGGCACTCTTGTTAAGCCTCTACCTTCTCAACAGAGGATATTCACGCCCACCAAGGTGAATGGTGTGGTTCAGAGCAGCTTTTTTGGTGAGAAATGAACCTCAGAATTTCCCAAAGCCTTAAAATAGGTTACTAACAACCTCTGACCCATGTGCTTGCATTCGCCAATCTCAAACTGCCTTCTATTTTGCATACATGCACTTCCAGCAAGAGAAGGAGTATACGCTTCAAGTAATCGCCTGTCAGCTGAGGCTTGTGCCAGCTTGAGGGAAGATCCATGATTATCTCTATGGCGCCAGCTTCCTCTCATTTGCTCTGATCTCAGCAAAGCTCGATGCCACCAACCTCTGGTGGATGGCTGCACTTTTCGCGCACCCTTTCAGATTTCAGTACTGTGCTGGTGGTAAAACAATGTCATCACTATGCTATTGTAAAGTGTTGCATATCAGCACAAGGCTGCTTTTCTGCGCTTCAGAATCTGCTGCAATTACTTTGTTTGTGTAAATGCTATAAGAGTTACGGTAGTCGAAAGAGTGTAAACACTGGAGCTAAAGCTGCGGTATTAAAGAGTTAAACACATCACAGTTTCCTTCCTGAGACAAACCACGCAACTTACATGTGCTCCAGGGTGATACCTCAGCTGCCTCTGCGTAGCCAGGATGTTGCCGGCATGAACAAAGTTACCTGAGGAAAAGGATGAGTGAGTGCTCTGCTGGCATGAGAGGATGTTGTTAAGAAAAGTAGAACCTGGATAAACAAGTATATTCACAAACACAGTAAAATGTTACAGAATGACTTCGAGACGGCTTCGGTTACCATCTTGTTTCTTGAAGCCGTATCTGCGGCCGGGGCTTTTTCCGCCAACGTTCTTGGAGCTCCCGCCTGCCTTCTTAGATGCAAACCGACACGAGTTCAACAGAGATGACTGAGCAGGAATCAGGAGACCTAAACCAGAAGGAAAATGATCCATAACTGCAGATCCATCAATAGAACAAGAACAGCAAAAATGGCAAATATGGAGACTAAGTGATTCTGCTGTGACTGGAGGAGAAAACTCACAAAAGAAACATTTACGAGAGAAAGAAGGAGTTTATTTCACGATTCTGCAATCAAACAAAACATTATTTAAAAACATATTTTTTTTAGGAGTTAAAAGGGTTTAGTTTGCCATGTATTTCTAAAACATAAAAAAAACCTGTTTTTACAAAGATCCGTCTTTGAATTTTGGAGCAGAAAGAGGCTTTCTAACCATTACATTAAAGTTCTGTTTGCATAAAGTTTGAACATACAGGCTTACTTCCTCCAATCACTTATCAGTCTCTTGTACACTTCTTACTGGATACTAGTAAGTTATTATGTTACTGATTCAAAAAATATATCTATTGATTAGTTAAAAGATTAATAGAAAAATCTACAAACTTTCAAAGAGGGAACTAATTTTTGTTAATCACAGGAAGAATCCAACCTGAAAACAAGATCTCTTAACTATTAAAACCATGAGAAACGTGTCAATTAGATGCCTTGTTAGATAAAACTGACAACACACCATATAATTATGCTAAAAAATAAAAAAAAAATAAGCGTGTTTCTGCAATAAATTAGGAAAGCTGTTTTTAACTTGGGCCTATAATTCTTGAAAGACAATTTAATGAATGATTGAGTTACTTAAAAAAAAAAAAAGAATGTAACTGATATAGATATCTATCTATATATCTATATAGACATAGATATATATCTTAATATTCGATTTATTTACCACAGAAAAGATAAGCTGAACGGGTAAAATCCCAAAGTCTAAACTCAAAGTAATTGTCTTGTTGATTGTGAATAGGTTTAAATTCACTTACAGCTAAAGCGAAATTGAGAAATAGTTATTTTTAAATACTTTAGATGTGAGGGAAAAAAACCACTTTAATTTATTGAGTAACAAGCTAATGCATTCTGTTGTAATTTTTGTTCTGATTAATGGGACACATTCCTCATTAAGATCTTCTCTAACTGTCGAAACGCAGGCTAGCTTCCGTGTAAGGAGGACAGCTGCAACAAAAATGGAAAACAGAGTACAATGACTCAGAAATTGAACATAATTTAATTATAAATCGTATTGAAATATAACGATGTTATATTGCTGGCATTCAGAGAAACGTCGAGTGGCTCTTTCCAGGTTAGCATGTGTCGCGTCTTTTCTACGTTTCATAATCAACTCGAGCGCAAAAACAGGAAACACAGACACAATAATTATCTGATATTTATCTCCACAAACTCTCTGTAATGTTGTGAGCTTTAATTCAAGTCCCCAGTCAAGCCATACCTGCTCTTGACTTGAAAATCAAGGACGCCAACGCCGCCATCACGACAGACGTCTCCTTTAAGTCCAGTTCTGTGCGTCACTTCCGCTTCGTCATGTTGCGTTTAATTTCCTCAGGATAAAATACTGTCCAACATTTCAAACAAACCTTTTGGTCAGAATTGGAATGAATTATACAAAATTTATAATAACTCGGATGATGACAATTGTTATCATTTAAATAATTTCCTTTCTTTCCTTTTGTGTGGCTCCTGGAGACAACTTCAGATGTCTTCTGATGTTTCATAAACCTATGATGCCGGTAAGGTCTCTGATTCTTTTTTGTTACATGATTTAGTGACTTTTACTGAAGCAGAGTTAATCTGGGGATTTTAACTTTTTTGTCAGTAGATCTGTAACATTTTACAGCGCGGAACAGCAGTTCAGAACATTTTTATAAACTCACAAAATATTGTATCTCTATTAAACATTTCTTCAGGATGTTTATAAATGTACTGCTATTTTAAAATACATTTTAAAAAACCACTTAGAAAATATGACAAAATATTTTACAAATTACACTGATTTTTTTTACAATAACAATAATAATAATAATCTTGAGAAAACCATGCTTACACTTTACAATTAAGCACTCATCAGTTTAGTTTTTCCACTTTTAAGAAGCTCCTTGCTGTTGTTTAAGAACCTAAACACAATTGTGCTAAGAATGTAACTGCTTTTTTTTTTAATGTATTTATCTGTTTATTTTAGAGGAAAGCGGATTTAGTCCAACAGCCATTGAACGCAACGGTGTCCCCATAAATCGAACGTAAAAGGCGCGAAGACAGCTCCGATGTATGCTGGTATGAAAGTGCAATTCGAACAGCAAGCAAACGTTTGTTCTCGCAGGAATGAGTGCCGCCAGTGCCCGGATGTGAGGGTTGAAGCAGACACCTGAACGGCGGGCTGCTGACCTGAGGTGAGCTGACAAAGCGGTGACTGCAGGGCTGCCGCTGTGGGACACAAAGGCTGCGTTCGATTACAAATGATTAGTTTTGGGAAAGGCTCGTGTCTCCGTCTCACTTATAAGCAAGATGAAAAATGGACATTTGGATAATTAAAAAAAAAATGTAAAAAAACTAAACATTTGATTTAAAATGAAAATACGATATTAAAAGTCCTAAACGTTGTAATTTAAGCTTTTAATTATACCATCTTAAAATTTAATTCAAAGAAACTTTTTGGTACCATAACAAACAAATGTATTTTTTTCTTCTGATGATTTGAATGTAGATTTTATCGGCATGGACAGGATTTTGACCTAGTGCGTTGCGTTGATGGAATGATTCATTGAAGCGTCTGCCTTCTGTCTGCTGAAGGATTTTGTTGCTTTGGAAAATGTTTGAGTTTCTTGTGTGTTGATTAAGTCTGGACCCTGAATGCCTCACAGATCTGCCTCCTGTTGATGTAACTCCGGTCTGCTGCAGACTTTAAGACATGAGCAGCAGCAGCAGCAGTGACCTGGATGAGGAGCTTCCGGTGCTCGACTTCCTGCAGCCATCCCAGCGCTGCATTCAAGCCCCTCCAACAGAATCTGAAAAAGCAGCTAAGACTAAAGCCGGTGTTCTTCCTGGAACGGCAGATGTCATGATGATAAGCAGCGACTCGGATGATGATTATGCTCCTCTGGCACAGAGACTCAAATCCAACAGTGATGCCTCTGCTGTCTTCAACGGGAAAATTCCTGACTCTGGTTTTTCATTTAGTCAATCCAGCTCCTCCCAGAACGGTGTTTTAGTGGCTGGGCATCCTCCTAGTGTGAGACTGGAGGAGCCTCAGAGCTTGGAAACCTCTCCTGCCAGGAGAAAACTGACCAAGCGGACAATAGAGGAGGTCCAGACGTCTCGGGAGGAGGCCCTCAGGAGGAGGCAGGACAAGGAGGCAGTCAAGCAGGAACGGGAGAAACAGAAGGCAGAGAAGAAAGCTGCGGCAGAGGCTGCCAAAGCCCTGAGGCCAGAGGAGTGTATCAAACACATTGTGGTAGCGGTGGATCCAGGTGAGTGCCCCCCACCCCAGTACAACCTTAGAGTCGTATTTGGGGGGGGTGAATGATTGTTTTTATCCTGACAGCAGAACAGGGTTTAGCTGAAGAGCTAAGGTGGACTTTTGATGGCGCCTGTCCTCACTTTCACAGATCTCCTGCAGCTTGAAGGAGGCGGAGCCTTGCTGGCCTCGCTGCAGGCTCTGGGCTGCAGCTGCACCATCGAGAAGCAGCCCCTCCCACGCAGCGTTACCTGGATGAGGAGAGCTCCACCCACTCAGGTGAAAAGACACACCCAGAACCAGCTTAAACCTGCGATGACGACATGAGATGTGGATTATAATAATGACATGAAATGCCCTGACAGAGTTCCTGCTCCTCTGGAGCTCAACTGGAGGGCGGAGCTTGTTTTCCTGAGAGCCATGTGGTGATGCAGATGACGGTTGAAGACTTCATCCCTCTCATTCATAACTTCATCCAGGTGTGTTTGTGTTATTGCAGCAGATAGTATAAATGATAACCCTGCATTTCTAATCTAAACTGAATGAAATGACGGAGTTCAAGAAGCACCAGGACAGAAATCCCTTTAAATCCTTTTTCTGTTGGAACCAGGAACAGAAGGTCGGACGCTCTGACTCTGGTCCCACACTGACGACCTGGGTGCAGCAGCAGCAGAGGCGTCAGCCCAGTAAGACCCTCAGCCTGGCAGTCATTGAGCTGGAGAAGTACTTCAGGTAGAAATGGAGTTTTACAAAGCTGCTTTAGTGTTAAAGACGTTAGTTAATTGGCTTGAAAGTGAGTCGTTGCATCTGGACTTCAAATCTTCTTTCTTGAAGCTTTTCACCTTCAGACTGATGGATGAGTGATAGAACGGTTTTAAATCCACATTCCATGACTCCACTTCAAGATGTCACCTGGATGAATGAGAATCTTCATCAACATGTCAGTTAAATGTTTTACTTTTACAGTGTATTTCTGGGGTCACTCTGCTTTCTGGAGTCATTTTGTTGTTTTGGAGCCACTCTCTTCTGGACTTTGAGTTTTTACTTTTTATTTTCATTTAGTCAACGTTTTTAAGCAATATGTAATTTTATTGAATATTTTACCATCTTATAAACTAAAAGGAAAAAATCTTTTAATGGGGTAGAAATTACAGAACGTTAACTAAACAATAACTTTGATTTCTAGATCGCAGAAATCTGTAAACCAGAAGAAGTTTAAAGAAGCTGTGAGGAGTGAAGCAACAGGAGGCAGAGGAGCAAAACAGAAGAAAAAGAAGGGTGTTGCTGAGGCTTTAGCTGAGGTCTCCAGAGTCCAGGTGGAGGAGGTATGCTGTCATTTAAAACTTATAATAATAATACTCCCACCACAAACCATTTTCAATTCAATTTTATTTATACAGCTCAATATCACAATCCAGTTGTCTCAATGGGCGACAAACCAGTATTTATACAACAGAACATGAGTTCAGTCATAAAATATAACAGTAGCTGGTTGCTAAACAGACTAAGCTAAACTGGCCTCCCTGCCCTTAGACCCTACTACTCGGCGAGGAAAAACTCCTAAAAAAAGTTATCTTTGGGAGTAAAACAAGAAACCTCAGGGATGTCCACATGAAAGAGAGATTCTCTCCCAGAACTGACTGGCAATGTGCTAGAACTAGAATTAGCTTATCGAACTCTACAGCTACATCTTTGAACAGTGTAGCAGATGGGCTTCATCATAATGGAACTGGGGGAAAGCTGGGGGTGTGAGGCAAGCCAGAGGCGAGGTGCACAGCCAAAGACGAGCTCAGACGATCCAACTGGAATCTCTCCTGCTCCCCCAGAGGGGAGTGGCAAACAGGGACAACACATGAACTGCACTGCACCAAACAGGCATTCATTCATTCATTCCCCGTTCTGTCCCTTTTGGGGACATGGGGTTGCCGGAGCCTAACCTGGATACTCATGGATGAAGGCAGGGGACACTCCTGGACTGGTTGCCAGTCTGTTGCAGGGGCCACAATCACACTCTCACTCTCACACACACACACACACACACACACACACACACACACACACACACACACACACACACACACACACACTACCAAACAGGCATGATGAACCAAATAAAATGAATACTGGATTAATGATAAAGAATAGAGGAGAGCAAAAATAAAGAGGGACAGAACCCCAGTGCACCATACTTCTTCTACTCCTTCACATTTTAATAATCCATCATTCATTTTTTTTGACACAAACAAAACATTTTTTTTAATTTTACCTTTAGCACTGGAGATGCCACTGGCGACATGTAAATAATGCACGCTTTTTGACGGAAATCAGGTCATTCTGACAGAGAAAAAACGCTTTTCATAGAAGCTTTGCACCAATACGAGTTCATCAACTCGTTACTGACAGGAAGTGTTTCTTAACGGCACAAAGCCGCTTTTCTCTGCGACAAAATCACCTGATTCACGTCAGTGTATAAAAGCTTCACTACTGTAAAGTGTTGCATATCAGTGCAAGGCTGCTTCTCTCCGCCTCAGAATCTGCTGGAATTATGTTGATTGTGTAAATGGTTAAAGAGTTCTGGTTGTCCAAAGAATGTAAACACTGGAGCTAAAGCTCTGGTGGAAGATGGTTTAAAAGAAAAATAATTTAAAGTTTTACAAAATTTAAAACTTTTTAGATATACTTAATAACATTTAGGAAAACATTTATTTTAAATTATTTTATTTCTCAGGGACAGGGCACATTAAAGGCATCACTGCGATCAGCCAGGATGAGCCCAGCAGCTATTTTTCATCTGGTGGCCTCGGACAGATATTAAAATTGTTTTCGTCCGTCTGTCCATCCATCCATCCATCCATCCATCCATCCATCCATCCATCCATCCATTTCTGAACCCATACTTTCCCTTACGGGTTCATGGGGCTGCTGGAGCCTAACCCGTCCATTCATGGGCAAATGCAAGGTACACCCTGGACAGGTCGCGAGTCTGTCGCAGGGCAAAATCGTCCTGCGACAAATTCAAAGCTTATCACCGGTTCTGTTCATTGTCTTCATGGACAGAATTTCTAGGTGCAGCCGGGGTCCAGAGGAGGTCTGGTTTGGGAACCACAGGATTTCCTTTCTGCTCTATGCAGATGATGATGTTCTGTTGGCTTCATGGAGCCAGGACCTCCAGCATGCACTGAAACGGTTTGCAGCCAAGTGTGAAGCAGCTGGGATGAGGGTCAGCACCGCTAAGTCTGAGGCCATGGTTCTCGACCGGAGAAAGGTGGTTTGTCCTCTCTGGGTGGGTGGAGTGCTCCTTCCCCAAGTGGAGGGGTTTAAGTATCTTGGGGTCTTGTACACGAGTGAGGGAAGATCGGAGCGTGAGATCATCAGGCGTATTGGTGCAGCGTCCCTGGTTATGTGGTCGCTGTACTGGTCTGTTGTGGTGAAGAGAGAGCTGAGCTCTCAATTTACGGGTCAATCTTCATTCCAATACTCACCTATGGTCCTGAGCTCTGGTTCATGACTGAAAGAATGAGGTCCCAGATACAAGCGGCTGAAATGAGCTTCCTCTGTAGGGAGGCTGGGCGCTCCATTACGGGTGAGAAGCTCGGTCACCCGGGAGGAGCTCGGAGTAAAGCCGCTTCTCCTCCACATTGAGAGGTGACAGTTGAGGTGGCTCGGGCATCTGGTTCATATACCTCCTGGGAGCCTCCCTGGGGAGGTGTTCTGGGCATGTCATGACACTGGAGAGGCTACGCCTCTCGGCTGGTCTGGGAACATCTCGGGATCCCCCCAGAGGAGCTGGAGGAAGTGGCCCGGGAGAAGGAAGTCTGGGAATCTTTGCTTAGACTGCTGCCCCCACGACCTGGTCCGGGATGAGCGGAAAAAGATGGATGAATAGATAAAAATAAAAAAAGGAAATACAACTATAAATAAATGAAAATATTTTGTTTCATTAATTTTTCAAACTATTGGTGTTTAAGTTTTCTTTCTTGTAGTTTGTGGTGATACATGTGATGTTTTTGCATGCATTTATGCAAAAACATATGCTGACACTAAACCTGGTGTGTAATGATCAAACAGAAATGCTCTTTATCGTTCATGTAAACAACTTTTAAAGCATTTGATCATTTTTCTTTTGAAAAGTTCATATTTTTTAATTGAAAAAAACATGAATTTGTTGCAAAAAGAAAGCTGGCAAACATCATTTTCAAACTTTTAAAACAGAACTTTTATTGTTATGAGCCCATGAAGGTCCAATGTAATTTTCATTAAATATAACTGGTCTCCAATGAGCAACAAATGAGATCTGAAATGGGGGTTAAAAACAGATTTCCTTTTAACACAGAACAGAAGTCTGCAGTGTCAGACAGGAAGTGAGGTGGCGTCCAATGATCTGAGGCTGATAAAATGACGGCAAAGATGCTGAGGCCGCAGGGAGCTGACAGCGCTGCCTTTTCTGTCCCAACAGGCCGTGGTTCACCTCCAGCTTCATTCTGGCATCTCAGTCCACTTTCTGCCTTCGTGGAAAGAGTTTGCTGGCTATATCGCCATGACAACAAAAGCCGTTGCAGAGGCCCCCTTCAAGTGAGCTGTCTCCCCGCCGTGCACTTCACTGATGCTGCACTGATGCTGCAGTCATTCATTCTCTGTCTTTGTTTTCAGGAGGGAGAGGGAGAAGACCGGCTTCTCTTTCTACCTGGAGAGCGAGTGGGCGGGAGGCCACCGGGTGAATGGCGGTGGGAGGGGCCTGCTGCAGGTGTGGAGGAGGCAGATCCAGCAGTTCAACAGAGTCAGTCCGGACATGGCTGCGGCCATCCTGGCAGCTTATCCTTCCCCGCAGCTGCTCCTGCAGGTTTGAATGAGACTGCGTGAATGCAAACGCTGTGGTGTCTTTGAAATTCGGTTTAAACCAAATTCCCACATCATTTTCAAACCCCTTTTGTGGCTTCTAAGAGTTGGAGTTTAAATATAGAAAATGACTCTTTTCAGACAGGAGTTTACTTTGCTGCCTGTAAAACAGCAGTGATGAGGTCTCTACTGAAGAAGAATCATTTAGATCATAAATTATCCTTGATAATTATCTACAAGTATCCAACTCTCCATTTTATGTGAAATCATAGAAAAAATGCAATTTAAGTTAAAAAAAAAACATATTTGAAAAGCATTAATCTGGTCTTAAACCACTGTATAGAGACTGACCATGTGAAAAAAGTCAATGATATCACACTTGAAAAATGTTGTTCTTAAAACCAGTTCAGATTCACAGAGAACACAATGTTTTTCCTTGTTATGAGTGAAACAAACGTCAGCAGAACTAGTAGATTTTTTTTAAAATAAGTTGTATGTTCCTTCCTTTAAGACAAAGTTTAGTCTTAAAATTAACTATAAAAATTTATTTTGAGGTTAATTGGTCTGGTGTAATATTGTGTCTTAAAATAAGTGTTTATTGCTCAAAAAAGAGATGCAATTCTTTAAATAGATATTTTATATACTTTTTCCTGCAAATATGTCCTATTTTAATAAAAGCAACAGTTCAACTATGCTTATTTGCAGACTATAATCATCTTTAAATAAGTCTAGAATTAAACATAAGACAAATGTGTTGTAAAAAATGATATGTAGATGCAATTGTACTGTGTTGAGTCAAACTCTTTTCTCTAAATAAAGACTTCTCACTCGTCACAAATAAAACTTCTGCCTAAAAAGATTATCCTACGTGAAATAAAAAAAGCAGAAGTTCAGAAATTTTCTGTGAAATAAGATGTTTTAGAGATTAAATGACAAAGATATTCAAGACTTTTTTGTCTAAAAACGCATCATAACATCTTAATGAAAACTTCCCAGTAAGTAATGTTTGTCTTATATCAAGAGTAGTAAGATTTAATTAGTACAGGAGCCAATATGCTAAAAGTTTCTTCTTCAGTGTTTGTTCTCTAATTCTAATGACAGCAGCTTTAATCCACATGTGAGGCTTCAGTTCTTTCTGGACCTGAATGTTCCCCTCCTCATCCTCAGGCATATTCTCGGTGCCACGATGAAACCGAGAAGATTTCTCTGCTGTCCGACCTTTTGATCCGCAGAGGTGAAGGTGTCACGTCCACAACCCGGAGAGTCGGACCGGAGCTTTCCAAGCGGATCTTCCTCCTGATGTGTTCTCGTGATCCAGAGCGGACTCTGGATTCAAGCCTTTGAACACCCCTCTGCTTTAAGAGCTTTTGGTTCGAGATTTCATTCCTATTCAAGGTTTTTTTTTTTTTTAAATAAAAGTTTTCCTAAACTATATTTGAGTTTTAGACTTTAAACTTTTGTTTAAAATCATATTTCCCTTCCCTTCAAAACCCTACTGTCTGGAAGATAAAGCAGAACTTCTATAATGTATGGTATTTTGAACCAAGGTGACTACAGAATCAATAGTTTCCTTTGTAAAGTAACAGCGTGGATTATCCTGACAGTATCATCAGTTTGGTAAATGAAGATTTGAACCACAAATCATCCAATCCTCTCATGATACATTGCGATGGTAGAAATAAAGAGAACAGCATAAACAGATGCTTTTTTTTTCTCTTTGGTAAGGTCATATGCTCAGAGGACATTTAGTATTACATAAAAAATACTGTTGCAATATAATCAATGTTTTAATTATCTTTGATATACCTTAGGCTCCAATTACTACTAAAATCCCATTAACTTACAATTTATGATGGTTCATTATATAGTTAAAAATACTGTCATTTCTGATGAATGAGACTAACATTAAATGCAAACTTAAATGGTGTTTGGCCGATCTGATGAAGTGGGATCTTTTTTAAAAGAAACAAGAAAGAAATGTCCCATTAGCATCTATGTGCACATCATCGCCTCAACAGGGTTTAAAAGTTGCTTATTTGAGAAGGATTTAAGAAAGAGATGCTCTGAAGGAAAGATATGTTTAAAGTCCTCTTTTAAAACTCCATAAAATACTTGGAAAATTACCCACATAAAGACTTTATACACATATCACTGCAAAGTGTTCTTTTTTTCTTTTCCCTGGACATGCATTCCTGTTCTTCTGGCTCTTTTTCCTGTAAAGTTACCTTTACACCGGCCTCTGCATCGTGCAATAAAACAACCGCTTTTAATGAAAAGTCTATGCAAATGCTATTGGCTGTATATGAGATCTGGACTGAGTAAATGTGACATCACCTATACAAAGCAGCTTACTTCTGGCTCCAATGAAATGTAGTCAGTTTAGTCGCCATTTTATTTCCCAGATACGGATCCCCAGCATATTAGAATCAGGAACTGTCAGTAAGCAGTGACTGTGCAGTTGGTCAGAGTTGACCTTTTTTGTGGCAACCGCTCTCACCAGTCAGGAGTGAGCGTGTTGGAAGTCCGCACCCCTATCACATGAAAGCAGACTTGGAAGAATCTGCATTTCAAATGTTTTCGAGGTGGGAACCAGCGGGCACCACATGCTTTAATTGAGGAATGTAATTGGCTGGTTTATAACATGAATAACTTGCAATAAAGATAACTTAAAAATAACTTGTAATTTTGGGTTCTTGGAGCCAGCGGGTATTTCCTGTTTGGAACGCCAGCAGGGAAAATCAGTTAACGATAAATACGCATTTCAGGCTTCGTTTTTAAAACTCTTGCATAAGTTGTGACCACGCAAGTTTCTGTGACCGTTTTTGGACTCGACGTACAAAAGGTGCATCTATTTAATGTGCATTGCAAATTAAACCAGGTTGAACTTTGACCTATCAGGGACTGGGATTTGGTATTATGGACTGTGTCCCTTCATTTGCGGAAGTGGCAATTCTTTGAAAATGGAATTGATGATGAAAGGAGAAAAAGTGTGAACTCCTAATGCTAAACGGGCATTCGAGAACCCGCGTCACATGTCTGGTGTGGATGTAAAAGCCAAAGAACTGCTTTCTGTAAGTAGCAAACACTAAAAGTGATGTGGGAAAAAAGGGATTTTGGATTAAGGCTAGAATTATTTGGGCATATAAACATGCTTTAAAAGACCTAGTTTTTTTTAACAGTGTTTAAGAGCATAAAAGGTTGACCCACATCCGCCTCAGCGTCACATGATAAGAACAAGCTTAATTTCAAATGTTGCAGTTTTGTACAGTTTACACTTATATGTGAAATGTTCCACCTTTTTCTGTCCATGCACACCCTGCCTGTGTTCTTTTGTCAGAAATGGGCCCTCTCAAGTGATGATGTGATGTGCTCAGAAACACCTCACCCCCCGTGTGTTCTAACTGCTTTCCGGTTGAACCGCACCGTCCCGCCCCATGAGTGTCAGCCCTTGTTTGTGTTGTGTCGCTGCGCAGCAGCTAAAGTGTTGCCACACATCCGCTGCACTTGGTTCTGCAACGCCCCACGGCTCATTTCCACTGCATTAGCAAAGAGGGAACCTGACCAAGATGTGGCGAGAGTCTGGAACAGAGGGGGGTGGAGGGGGGGGTGGAGACACGGTTGGCTAACGAGCTGTTAAATGGGTTTAAGAGATGAGCAGTGAGCCTGACTCTGGGCCCTGCATGCAGAGAGGCTCAGGCTGTGAAGACTAGGGGGTTCATGGGAAAAAAAGAGCACTGTACAAAGGGAGAACATGGTCAGACATTAATTACAGATGAGATTTATGACATACATACCATGCTTGAACCTTTTAACACTAGAGATGTCACCGGCGACACCTAAATCACAAAGACTCGTGGATGTACCCTAACTTTTTCACTCTTTACACAGATTCTGAAGTGGAGAAATGCGGTGCATAGCCTCTTTTCTCCACTTTAGAATCTGTTGAATTCACATTTATTGTATAAACGGTTGATGATTTATGGTAAGTCAAAGAACATGAATACTGGAGTTAAAGTTCCAGTGTTAAGGGGTTAAATTTCATCTGCCATTTGAGGTTGACAGATTTTCAGACGCTCCTTTGACACTTCAAAAGTTTAAAGGGTTTTTGAAGCTGGATTCTTTTCATTTCTTGCTGAGAAAAGCTGAAGTACTTTGCTGGAACAGGTCATTTTTCAACGAGAATGCCTTCATTAACCCACCAGGCATTATCTACTCCACGCAGAAGCAGCAGAAGAAACGCGATAGCGGCCAACAGTTTAGGCGGCACAACTCAGACACGTAGTTTCAGGAGCAGTCAATATTTTCAGCTCCCATAAAGAAGAAAGCCATTTTTGGGAGAAGGAACAAATGTGGAATGGGAAGACAATACATCATCAAGATTTTTTATTTTATAGGAATGATGAGCAGTGCTGGGGAATCAACTGTCATATTGAACGACACTCAGATTGTGGTTAAAACACAAAAGCAAGACATTAGTTTAGTCAGGATTGATGAAGTTGAATATTTTTAAACCTGTTTGATCTTCCTTTTGTTTTTTTCTTTGTTTTTGATGGTCTGTCTGTCTTCCAGCTAATCAAGAGTGGATCTTGCCTGATAACAATCCCCACGCTTCAGTGTTTTCTCCCAACATTTCCTTATATGCCACTAAATCCCTCTTGTCCTCCTGCATCAGATAAAGCAAAGCCTCTTCGGAGCAAAATCATTTCCAAATTTACAAATAACAAACCGATCAATACTTTGCAGAGATGAAATATTCAATTCTGGAAAATCTTTTTTATTTTTTAAGGGAAAAGTGTTATAAAAACTCATATTTAGACTTTTTTTTTAATATTAATTAGCCGCCACATCTGGTTTAGAAAGCTGGAAAATGTCAAGTTCCTCCAGATATTATTAACAATCAAAGTTCAGAGCAGCTAATCAGAAAACTCTGATGACCCAGCATTCCACTAGCATTTAAACGCATCACGTATGCACGAATCTGGGAGACGTGAAAAGAGTCTCACATGAGATTTGCGTGTAAATGGGGTTTTGTGGGTGCGTAGCAAGTGATTCGTGCTTATTTTTTTTAAAGATTTGTGAATGTAGTTAGTTTCAAGCTGTCGTAATTTGAAGTTGTGCATGTGTAAATTGTATTTTGTATTTTTTTTTATTTTGTAATTTTTGTACTCATGCACAAAATGTATTTTATGAGTTACAAATCAAGAATTACGCACGCACAAACCTAAAGTTACGCACAAATCAAGAATTACGCATGCACAAATCAGACTGATACTAATTTCTCTCCATACTTGCAGGTTTCTTTTGTGCATCCTGTTTGTTAGCAATTGGACAGAGTGTAGCTGGTGTGGACATCCTACGGACACTTGCGTCTAAGATGCACACCTTGTGTGTGAAGCATTTGAAAGCAGGCAGTTTGGAGTCAGTGCTTGCACCTCATGACTAGAGTTTGGCATATGGGCACAGAACCACAAAGTCACCCAAACGTCTTAAGTGCAAGCAACTTACATTATCCTTACAATTACTTCACGATGCACTTACCACACGCACGACAATGATATGTTCCAGTTTCATGACGTCTGTTGAGGTGAAGGGAACTTAAAAACACACACGCGCTACTTTAAGATGCAGCTACCGCCCTCTGACCCTCCACACACCTGGATAACCCAAAAACATTGTTGTGACTAAGGCTTAACCTGTCTGGAAATGGAGCAAAATGCTGCTCCTGGCTATAGCAAAAAGAAGATGCTGGATCATTCCCAGTTTGAACTTTCTCTGTTGGCTTACAATTTTTAAAAAATAAATTTGAACTTCTGTTTGTTTTTAAAGGTACAGAATGGCTTTACCCCCTTTTTCTTGAGTAAACTTGAAAACTGTCAAAGACTAAGCCAAGTTTTTTTGTCTTTAGCTGCAGGAGGTCCTACATTGTCTGTAGAGTGAGGAGGTTGTGCAAGAAGAGTCTAGGGATATTTTACGTGATAATAGTAGTGCAGACAACATTAGGGAGTGTAACATCTACGACTGAAATCTGTCATCCATTTAGCTGAAAGAATATACTTTGTATTGGTAGTAATTATTGCAGATGTAACATACAGTCAAAGTAATTGATAAGGTTAAAACATGCTTTAAGTGAAACATTACTGAACAGAAAAAATGAAACAAAACAAATCATTGTTCATATTGTAAATGCTAAGGGGATCTGCTCTAAAACCCTGCAGATAATGTAACTCAGCAGGCCACGATGCCACCAGAGGGGGGCAGACTTGCACCACACACACACAGTTCCCACTGCTGCAGAATATACGCAGGAGGGGTTTGATAGAAAGCCATCAGTAAGTGTCAGAAATTTAGAGGCTAGATAAATTATCTGGCATGCAGAAAATGTATCATGTAAGCTAAAAGACAGGGGAAAGATAAATGTTAAGAGAAAACCTGCTGAAGAGTTTGATAAATGGAAGCGATCAGTTCGGGAGGATTTCCTGTTTGCCAAGATAAGATTTCAAAGTGAAGGCTGTGTCAACTGCTGCTTTGTTTTCATGTGGGATGTCTAATATCTAATGGCTTTCCTTGCTTTTAGTTATTTAGTGTTTGCGAGTGTTGGAAGCAGGAGATGTCAGGACAGATTATCATAAAAGGGATTCCTCTATTCCTGCTGTGTGCTCCTTTAATAATGTATCATCATGATACACTATCAAGGTTAAATCAGGCTGTCTTCATGTTTGCATAAACATGAGGTCAACATGTGCATGTGGTTTGTTTACAAATGTCATCTTTCATTGATGATCCCAGATGATGAGAAGTACATAAACATTTTGGTGGAAAATATTCAAATCTAATTTGGAAGATTCAGCTGTAAGCAAGAGCGGCATCATTCTGTCGCTGTCAAGAGAGTCAGAAACATCCTCTACCACCTGATCCCTCCATTATTATTAGAAACCTCCCACCATGAGGCATGGAAGTGGAAGCCTTATAATAAGGGGTGGTTTCCATGGACAGATGAACCTCCCGTCTTCTGTGAATATTTAGATGTTGTCCTCTAGTAAAAGTAGCCCAATTCAATATTTTAATATGTTACCAGTCTTGTCTTCCAATATTATTGTCACTAACCACTTTTTAATAATTATTTCTTTAGTAAGATTGTAAAAACAGAACTCTATTCCCAACCGAGCTGCCAAACGTCTCTTAAAGAGAAACAGGACATCATCAGACCCGGTCCCCTGGATCCGGTTTTTCCGGGACATCCAAACAGCCAGCTTAGCTTCAGCTGAAAGGAAGTTCAACAGTGTGTGAACGCTCTTTTTCTGAGTCTCGTATTTAGGACCGTAAATGAAGCAAACCAAAGTAAAGACAGAAAGAAAGAAAGGGTGAATTATTATAGAAAAAATAATCGTCTCTAAGTGCCAGGAAGGAGTGGACTCTTGTCTTTCATACCAAAGCGCGGCTTTAGAGTCGTTTCATTCGTAACAAACGATCAGTTCACGGGGCGAATCTCTGCTCTGCTGATCACCTGCTGCTCTGTGGAGATGACAGGACTCCTTTCAGGACAGCATCTCTTTTCGTCTCATCTTCGAGCCAGTTTGGAAAGAACCTTGACTGCAGCAATGAGGGCGTGTCTGTACTTTGACCGATCCCCAACTCTGCGCAAACATACGCGCGGGCATGCGCAAATTACTCTGTTTAGTTTTAAATTAATCTGTCTTTTCGTTTCATCTAACCGAGAGAAAATGTCAGAGCCTACAAACCTAAATAACAAAGTAACAAGGGTTTCTATAGTCCAGTAACTGTAAATAGTTACAGAACTTTGAACTGTAGTTTATGTTACTCCGTTACTGACAAAAGTAATTAAATTACAGTAATTTGTTACTTTGTAATCTGTTACCCCCAACACTGCCTATGATTGGTCAGTTCATACCTTGAATAACAGAAAAATATTAGAAAAAAAAGCACAAACAAGAACATGTTAACCCTTTAACACCAGAGATGTCCCTGGTGACACCTAAAGAACACTAGTTCTGTGACTCTGACCGTCTACACAATCAAATCAGTTTGTTCTATTGTTGCATAACGGTGAAAAGTTGCTTTTCCTCTAGACAGAATCAACTGGTTTATGTTGATGGTGTGAACAGTAGAAGAGTTACGGTAGTCAAAAAGAATGTCAACTCTGGAGCTAAATCTTCTGTTTAAGGGTTTAAAAAAAGAGTAAGAATGGTTATTCTGACAAATAGGAGACTGGGTAATAGCTGTTAATTTCTCTATAAAATTCCTTGAGATTTTGGCTTCTTGGAGACAGCAGGTACTTCCTGTTTGGAGCGTAAGGGGGGAGGGGTCACTTAGTCCAGTTCTCATAGAAAGTCAATGGATTGATGTCATAGATATGTCATAATGTTAAAATGTTATGTTTTGTTCTTTGTTGCCCAGGTTGAAGCCAAAAATTTTCTGTGCTCCATCGACTTTACTTGGAACACAATGAATGGTCCTTCAAAGCTAAATCTGCATTGTTGGGACTGAGTGATGTAGAGCAGAACTTCTATAACTTCAAACTTGATTTTAAAAATGAACTAAAAAATCTAGAATAAATACTGGTATTTTACCACTTGTTTTTCTATGGTTGCTTTCTACTGCAGACAAACGGCCATAAACTGCTGTATTCCAGTTAAAAATGTACACATATCAGTTACAGGTTAAATTAATGTTTAAAAAATGTGTCGATTCTCAATGTGGCATCAAATTTGGCTTTAATATGTTGCGTTTGCTGTGCATGTTTGTTTTTTGACGAGATATTGCAGCATTTGTTCTTTGCAAAGACATATTGCTTATGATGAAATTCATCAAAAGAAAATGGAGGGTTTGAAATAAAACACTGTTGATCAAACGAGCAGCTACTCTGGCAGCAGAACAAATCAGGAGTAGGTCTTCATTCAAACAGTATAAGTTAAATAAAAGAATGACTTATTTCATGTGGGTCAGATTTATTCTGATTGAAACACATGTTTTTTTAGTGTCAGATAAGACAGATGATACTGACAAATTGAGCAAAACAAGTACCATACTTGCATAGCTTTTAGTTGCAATTTGTTGAATTAGTCACAGCAACCCATCCCTTGACAGGACTACGGTCCATGATAGATGTGAGTTGGGTGTGGGACAGGCGAATCCACAAAGGTGAAAGTTGCAGCGGAGACAGATGTGGCTGGAAGGGAAGATGACAGCATCAAAAGCATATCTGGCATTCATATCACAGATCTGCTTTCAGGTAATCAACCGGAGGTATTTCATCTTTACCTTTGTCTTTGAATTCATCCCTCCTTCCTATCTCCTTTTGCATGTTTTTTTTTTTTTTTCTGGAACGCAGTTTATTGTTAAAAAATAAAATAAAGTAAAAAAAAAACAGGAGTCAAAGCTGAAGAGATTGGACAGATTTGAAAACAAGCAAGAAGAGAAATGCCCTGATGTAAGAAAAGGAAGCTACCTGAGAGATAACAGTATATTGATTTCTGGATGAAGGTGTGGAAGTTCAGGAGCTGCTGTGGTTGGTCAGTGCTGTCCAAAAGATGAAGATACTCCAAGAGGTACTTCAGGCTGGAAGACAAAGAAGACAACGGAAATGAGAATACAGGCAAGGCCACAGTTCATTCTGCAACGGATGTGTGCGCACTCCTTAAGGGGGTCAGACTCCAGGTCTCCAGGCCTGACATCCTGCTAGTCCTGCTTCATCCTGCTGCTGATCCCCTGGATCAGGTGTGTTTTACAAATAAGCAAAACAATGGCAGGTTAGTTGGGAAACCATGTCAGACACTTGCCCTCAAAGCCTGGTGTTTGACAGATATTAGTTAAATAACTGGCAGGTAAGGGCTGCTTTAAAAACAAACAAACAAAAAAACACAGTCTTAAATACAGTCAGGGTGAGTGTAGATGGGTTCCAGGTGTGTCAGGAGTCCTGACCAGTAATCCAGCACATCTGTGGAGACAAAACAGAAACTAGCAGAAAGAGGCCAGAGGATAGCAGTCGCAGAAACAACCAAAGGAGACAGAGGGACCGGGACCTGCCAAACCATGACAGATTAGTGCATTTGCAGAACTTGACTAAGCCTTTCCTACAGCTACGCTGAGGACTTAATGGAGAAAAACATCTTTTCAAGTTGAACTACAAACCCACAAAGAGAAACATTCACCCAACTGAGACATGTACAAGAAAACAGATTTAAACCATCAAACTTTTCTTCCATTGAGTCCATCCTTGCATCACATTGCATTGCAGCAGATAAATGCTTATGACTCCTTGCATTAATGAATCTAAATTAATAAATAATCAACAAGATGAGAAGTCTGATGCTGGAAGTTGAGCACACAGGTGGCCTGCATGAAATATTAACATCATAGAGTGCTTCGTGAACCCATAGAGGGAAAATGTTCACGCACATTTTTTTAAGAGCGACAGGTCACAGGGAACGTTATACAGAACGTAAGGTAAGTAAGGATAAAGAAGGTGAGACATTAGCACATCGTTCGCATTCTTAAGCTGAATCCAAATTCTTTCCCTACCCCTCTGGCTTCTCCCTACTCCTCCAAGTTTGGGGCATTTGAAGGGAGAGGGACATCCAGAATTGTTTTAAGGGATAACCCTCGCTGCGGTGGGAAACAGAACCCTCCACCTCTGAGTGCTGTACGAATTCGAAGACTATTTTTTTATAGCTCTGTTTGGAGGGCTAAATGAAGGGGCAGGGAGAAGCCATAGGGGTAGAGGAAGAATTTGTCTTTTGACCTTATTCTTCTCAACCCCCCCCAAATCCTGCGGACTGCACAAGGGTCTCCTGAGCGCTGTTCTCTGGGATCTTTGCTTGCTCCTGACTACTAGAAATGAGGAAATTAGACAATCAGAGCGTAGTTTGTGTTGACATCCATATGAGCATGCTACGTACGTGCACGTACATATCACCGTCCACTTTATGCATGCGGCATAAATGCAGGTTCAGGAAGAGGCCAGTACTCGCCTTACTCACAACTAGAGTGTGATGTAAAGTCATTGTATGACATCACCTGTACATCATAAGTACGTGTAAATTACTATAACCTTATGGATTATTCATGATACACTTACCACATGCAATCTAACATTCAATTTCTCCAACTTACCTCAAGGTGGACGTACAAGTCTGTAAAGAACTGCAAGATACACCTGAGATCCCCCTTGAGATGCAGCCGGTCCTCCCTCTGATCCTCTGACCCAGACAACCCAAAACCTGAATGCTTGTGACTATAGTGTTAGTGACTATGGCCCCTTTGATGCTGCACACTTGTTTCTAAATGCAGATGTAGAGATGTTAAGACTCAATCCTGAAGCTTTTATGTAATGTCGCTCCGTCAGTGCAGTTAGAAAAAGTATCACAGTGTTGGGATTAGGAAGAAATTACAGATTTTAGAAGGCAGCTCATATGCTACACTCTTTTTGCTGCATCAAAGGAAGATTTACAACCTGGTCCTTCGTCTTTTACAATGAACATTCTGACAAGGTATGTAAATTCTGCTCAGTTCTCTTCCCACATGAGTTCTAATATCATACGAACAAAGATAAATTGTTTTTGTTGTTTTGGCAGCAGCTGGGTTCAGACATCTCAGAAAGCAGGATGAATTCAAACGGGATTGCAGAGGTCAAGATTGAGGTCTAGCTGAGCTTTGGCAGCACAAACATTTTTATCAGCTCTGCATTTCTGTCCCATTGAAGACAGTTTTCTCCAAAACAGAAGAATGTCCTACTATTGACATACCCTTGCTGTTTTTAATTAAGCTTTTTTGCTAGCCCTGCTTTGTATACACTTTTAAAGTTCTTTGACTGTATCTATAATCAAACTCCATAACAGGAATAAACACTTTGTTAACATGTCATCTTTAAATAAGCTGTGTCAACATTAATAAAACAGGTTCAGGCTTGAGCCACAGCCTTCAAACATGTTGCCTACGTGGCTTTAATACTGTAAGTTCAGATGATGTTGCGCTTAAGCATCTATAGAAACCTCTGTAACATTAGACTGCTTCACTGCTGTAGATCTAGCAGAATTAACATCACTTATTACATCCTCCAAAAGCTCAACTTGTCTTTTAGACCCAATCCCCACTAAGCCTTTTAAAGAAACCTTCCCCTCAATTAATGAATCAGTTTTACATATTAGAAATACTTCCATAGAAACAGGTTATGTGCCACAGTCTTTCAAATATGCAGTTGTTAAACCTCTTCTGAAAAAGCCCAGTTTAGATCCTGGCATTCTGGCCAACTATAGACCAATATCACATCTCCCCTTTATCTCAAAGATATTAGAAAGAGTTGTAGTTAAACAGCTATACTGCCACCTACAGGACAATAGCCTCTTTGAAGATTTCCAGTCAGGGTTCAGACCTCACCATAGCACTGAAACTGCACTAGTAAGAGTCACTAATGACATGTTACTGGCCTCAGAAAAGGGACTAATCTCTATTCTGGTCCTGTTAGATCTTAGCGCAGCCTTTGACTCTATAGAACACAGCATCTTACTCCAGAGACTAGAGCATGACGTAGGGATCAGATAAATGGAAAATTCCTCTAATTGCACTCAAGTTAGCTTTGGAGTCCCACAGGGCTCAGTTCTAGGACTCATCCTGTTTATGCTTTACATGCTGCCCTTAGAAAACATTATCAGGAAACCCTGCATTAACTTGCACTTTTATGACAATGATACACAGTTGTATTTATCCATTAAACCTGACCAAAATGACCACATAGAGAAACTTAATGTCTGCATTAGAGACATCAAGACCTGGATGACAATTAATTACTTTCTCCTAAACTAAAACTAAGGTCATTATATTAGGTCCTAACTATCCGAGAGATGCTCCACCTGTTCAGATGGTCTCCCTGGATGGTGTAAACATAAGCTCCAATTCCACCGTTAGAAACTTGGGGGTTTTATTTCACCAGCATTTATCATTTAAACTCACAAATCACAGGCTTGTAAAACTGCATTTATTTCACCCACGCAATATATTTAGGATCATTTATATTTTATGGAGAAGCGATGCTGAAAAACTCATCCATGCATTTGCTTCGCCTAGGCTGGAATACTGTAACTCTTTGCTAGCAGCGTGTCCTAAAAGTTCTTTAAAAAGTCTTCAGCTTGTTCAAAATGCAGCAGCCATATGTCGTCACATCTCTGCTATTAATTGAAGGGCGCGTGTTTGATAACTAAGTGTGCAGAGCTCTGACTGCGCCCACTCAGTTTTTCTTTGCGCCCGTTCAGTTTCAGGGGGCGTTTTTCTCACTCAGGGGGCGGTAACCTTTCTGGTTGACCTGATTGGGCGAGATTTCTGGTCAAATCTGCGAGGCAACGGGGCCTGGCTTTCATTTTTTTTTTATCTGCTTTAAAAGAAAAAAGCGGCGGATGAAGCTTGGATTAAAACGTTAAGGAACGACCAAGAACAAGATAAAAAAGTGCAGCAGGTTTTTTGTGCTTTAAGTTTGACTCGTGTAAATCACTTTATTAGGTAAATTTACATGTAGACTTTAGTTATCGTCGGTTGGGCGACATTACAGGCTTAAGGAGAGCACCTTGCTTTACATAAAAAAAAAAAAGAGCAGCGAATTCTATGCTCTCTTTTCTATTTAATGCTAAATCCAATGAGCAGCGCTTTTCTGCACAGTAAATCTGTGAAATGTAATTCAATGAAGAGTAGAGAAGGTGATGGAACATAAGAAAGAGTCTGCAGCTCTTAAGGATGAAAACATATCCATTCCACCGCCTACTAGTCACCTAATTGAATAACAACAACAAAAAAAACCCTTTTGTCACCTTTTGTAGTATATTTTTTCAACAATCTGTGTATAGAAACAGTGTGTACCGGTATCTGTGTTTGAGGTTTGAGACATACTAAGCACATCGAAAACAATGCACAATCTTATTTGATCGATTCCATTACATGTGCTACATGATCAATTCCCATTTGAGGTCATGGGGTTGCTTGAGCCTATCCAGCCATAGAGAGGGGAAAGCGAGGTTCACCCCCGAGAGTTTACCACTCTATTGCAGGTTAAAGGAGAGACACACAATCACACACATCCACACCCAAAAGGCAATTAGAGTCTCCAGTAAACCTATGAAGCATGTGGGAAGAAACTGGAGGAAACCCACACATGCACAAGGAGAACATGCACATCACTAATCATGTAATTGAGAAATGACTGCTGAGCTATGTTAAGTTATGCCTCCCATGACCTAACATCAAGACCTCATGCAGTAGAAAGAGAAGACATTCAAGATAATGTAGTTTATTCTGCAGTGATGAGGGTTGTCTGGGTCTATAGCAATTTTAAACAACAGAAATAAACATTTTAGTTAGGTTTGGTTTAACGCCATTTGTATTTTTTATGTACACTCTAAACAAAAAATCAGACATGATGAAAATGTTATGCTATTTTGTTTTTGAATTCCGATTTGAGTACTATATCCAAAAAAAAAAAAAAAAAGAATAAAGTGGCTTTAAGATTTTTGGAATAATTCAACAAAAAATGATCATTTGTAGCAGCAGAAGTGATGGAGGGAGAACTCAGAAACAACTGGAGTGCAGATAATTGTGAGTTAGATCGTTTATTGTAATTGTGATGGTGGAACGCCGGACAGAACAATGGATTACAAGAGGTACTCTCCCTGTGAAGTGGAGACTGCAAAGTGCAAGAGAGGTTACTGAGAGCAAACATAGATGGACTAAAGTGGATGAATTTGTTTTTATTTGGTGATTCATGGGTAACTGTGGAGGTAATAAAACAGTCTTTGCCACAGAGGCAGGATAAGAGAGGTTACTGCTTACTCCATGTCACTACAAGGAAGCAGAGTTTTTGTAGATGACTGCAGAAAGAGTTTCACTGAAACCTTTTCTGGGGTAACACCAGCAATACGGATGATTCATTCAGAAATGTGTTTTTTGTCAGAATTTTATATACAGATTTTCAAAGTCTCCCCATGACATACAAAAGAAAGGTTGCTTGATTGATTTGTTTTTTCAAGCATAAATTGGACAAAACATAAAATAATCACATGAAATTATCGAACTCATTACTGAGACGATGAAATGCATTGATTAAGAGAAAAGAAAGAAAAGGAAAAAAACGGAAAAAAACCCAACAACAATGAAAAAACGAACAAACAAAAACAACGTACTTCTGTTACTTTTGTAACATATGTTAAGTATAGTGATTAATAACTGAAGTGTAGTAGATCTTTATTAATTGCGTTAAAAGGAGTGGGAAGAAGCACATTTATTTAATCCCACATTTAATCCTACACAATTATCTCTTTTCATTGTCATGCATCATTTTCATAATCCAGCTCTGATCAGATCTATTGCAGATTTTTCATGTAACAAAACTGAGTTATTATTAATTATTAAAAATCAACCCTTATTTCATGATTTCAGGAACATGAATCACACTTAATGTAACAGATATGTAACGCTCATTGATGATCATTAGAAGACAATTTGATATTAATCCAGAAATCCTTCCTACACATTGGAAATCAAGTTTTCAAGTAACAAAAAATGAAATTATCATCTAAGAGAATTCAAACTTTTTCTTTTTTTTTCTTTCGTAAACATTATTGATTCACACTTTAGGTAATCAATATGTAATAAACATTGACTATCATTAGAACACTAATTACATTAATCTAGTAATCATTGGTACATAGTTCAGATCAAGTAAAAAAATCAATAGTTCATCAATAGATTGTAATTATCCAAGTAAAAGTTACACAAGTAACAATTCAGTGATCATTTTTGCACATAACACAATTTAATACTCATTTGTTGTGATTAAAAAGAAAATACTTTTTTTTTTTTTTTATTATTATTTCAGCACATTCCAGTTCACACGTCCACATATTTGAAATGATTCAAACACCAGTTGATCTTTAACTCTTCTTATCTTCATATTGTGAGATTAGAGTTTATTTGTACATTTTCTTGAATTTTTGGATGTTGGAATATTGTTTGAGCTCATTTCTTAACCCGTTCCAAAGTTTAGAGCCGCACACAGACACACAGAAACTTTTGTTTGTGGCTTTTATCAATTTGATATTGAAGTTCCTACATCCCCTCAGTCTATAGCCTCCTTCGTTTTCTAAGAACTGTTTTTGGATATTCAATGGTAATGTTTTCCCACTGGCTCTATATAGAATTTGGGAAAGTGCAAAAATCAACAAGGTCATACAGTTTTAAAAGTATGGATTGAGAAGATAAACTGTTTGTATGATCAAGACAGCCGGCTTTATGTACAATTCTGATGGCTCGTTTTTGATGTAAAAAGAGAACTTTTAGAATTATTACCCCAAACTTCTGTACAATAGGTGAAATCTGGTAATATTAAGGAGCAGTATTATAAGTATCTACAGTTGTATTCTAACATGTATTTAGATTTATTTATGATTGAAATACTTTTTGAAACTTTAGTTTGTATGTGTCTGATGTGTAGCTTCCAACTTCATTTGTTATTGATTACAATCCCCAAGAATTTGATTTCTGTGAGGTTTTCTATTAAGACATTATTTATTGTAACTGAAAGCTCTGTATTGGCCTAATAATATTGTAGTACACTTTTTTACTGTGCCGTGTTATTTCAGTTATTTCAGTTAGTTTATTTTTGTAAGACTTGAATCTCTTTTCACTTTCTCTTGACTTTTTATTTAAGATTTTTTTTACAAAGGTTGTTTTTCTTTTTACAAGCATTTACAACAGTAGTTAACCAAAGACATTTAGCAATTTTGTTCTTGAATTGATGAATTCAACAGTTTTTGTAATAGAGTGAGCTAAATATTTCTAAAAAACATTCATAAGCGTTGTCCACAACATGTTCCCAGAGTTATTTTCATTATGATTATGACATTTTTAACCAAAATCTAACAACCTAACTACTGTCTAATTAAAGCCATTATTCATGTTTATCTAAAGCTACAGTTTTCAAAATCTCCTCTACATGGGCGTTTCATTTTAAATACTTGCAGCAAACAACAAAATCACTTAAAATATGTGCGAGCAAACAGCAAAGTGCATCTAGGGTTCAAGTAGTACGTGTGGCCAACATAAATTTCCATCTCTTTTTGTGCTGGTCTGTGTGAATAAGATTAGCCTAAAGAAACCTACCGGTGAAGATGTGGGGTGTCCACTTGATGGACAAATCCATATTCTTTCTCCTTCCAATTCATGCAAGTCTTTTTGAAGTGCTGACAGCAAATTATTGCATGTTTATTGAAGTAGCTGTGATCAAGAAATTGGTCAATCAACCTCCTCTGTGCCGAGTCCCCTGTGCTGATACGCATGATCAGATTGTGATCAGATATTTGTTTACTATCTATATAACAGAATTTTTTATGAAGGTTTGAACATTGAGAGCTTAAACAAGAGAGAAATGTGTGAAAACGCTCCTGTCTGTCTGAGAAAACTGGAGAAAATGTCCAGGAAGAAGTTTTACAGCCTTAAAAAAATCTGTAATCGCACTTTCATCTTCAAAATTTCACCTTTTCAGGTTATTTTTATAACGTAATTCTTTATAACGTAACACGCAATAAACAAAGGAACACTGTTGTGATGCATATATATATATATATATATATGCATATATATATATATATATATATATATATATATATATATGCATATATATATATATATATATATATATATATATATATATATATATATATATATATATATATATATATACATATATATATATATATATATATATATATATATATATATATATATATATATGTTGTCTTCCATGCATTGTAAATGAAATACAGACAAAGCTTCATGTAGTGATCAACAACATTAGCTGCTGGCTCCTCCTACACGCTAATGAGGCGGCGAGCTTAGAGAACACATTTTTGGCCACACGGTCAGCAGCAAATTCGCGGCGTAAAAGGGGCTGCAAATTAACTATTAAAAACTGTCAAGGTCGTTATTCGTTACTTCACTTTACTTTTTTCCCACTCATATAGAAATTCTTAAGGGAAGAACAGTTTTGCATAAATAAGATCCTCTTGTCTTTCATTTAACAGACCTCCTTTGAAAAGAGATTCTTAACCTCAATAGGACATATCTAGTTAAATAAAGGTAAATAAATAAAATAAAACTAAATAATAAAAAAAATACATTTTTAAAGCAATAACCTTATCTAAGGTATGAACATCGTTCAAGACATAACCTGGCTTCAGGTTAAAACATTTGTGGTCTACGTCACTGCTCAAAGTCAGATGTGGAAAATCCTGTTACGTCATATTCATCTCTATATTCATGTCTATTCATCTCTATCAAATCTGAACTATTAAATGCCTCCATGTTCATTTTGGCTGAATTTATGTATTCCATTACAATGAGTTGCATCCGTCACTCTCTCTCTCTTTGTGCATCTGCCTTTCGTGCAGAGTTCTGCACGGCTGCAAGTCTACCAAACTTATCAATTAAATGACACTAGTGCGTTACTTTGTAATCTATTACCCCTGTAATCCATTACACTGGTCATGGTAATAGATCATGCACCTGCGCCAACCTTTTTCTGCTGCAGTGAAATAAGCCTTAATTCAGATAGAAAGTTTACGTCTTACAGCTTGTTTTTGTCCAGATTTTGCAACCAAAGTTTGTTTTAAAGAAACAAAGTCTAAAGTTTAAATTCTTCCTCTGATGTCACCTCCTCATGTCTCATCTGTCATACAGTAGATTCTCGTTTTCCTTTCTCTTCTGCTGCATCACAGTCTTTAAAATGACTAAAATTCACCAAACTGTAAACTGGAAACTGTAAAATCACCTTTGTAAAATGGTCCTTTCTGTTTCTGAAACTGATTAAAACATGCAAATGCTGGAATGACCACTCAAGAAGGATTCATTTGCCAGACTACAATAATACCAATTTTTTTTAGCCTTGCAGCTGCATTAAAGCTCTTTAACAGTAATTGTAGCCTTACATACATATATCTGATGTGTCTTTTTCTGTGCAGTGCTTTGTTCTCCTTTGTTCTCTGTGTGTGCGTGGGTTTTCTCCGGGTACTCCATCTTCCTCCCACACTCCTAAAACTGTGAGGTGAATTGATGTTTCTAAACTAGCTGTTGGCCAGAGTGTGAGCATGCATGGTTATTATTTGGTTTGTCTCTGCGTGACTCTGATGGATGGCTGACCTGTCCATGGTGCCGCTCACCTCATGACAGCTTCGGGGCTCTGTCCCAGCTGCTCCCCTGGAACAGAGCTGCCCAAAATGGATGGATCATTTTTCTTTTCCAGACAAGAAGAATCTTTTATGAGACCATTTTAATGTTGACTTCAATGAACTTTGTAGATTGACTGGAAAACCTAAAGTACTGGTGGAGAAAACCTAAGAAACTCCTAAAGGAGCCCAATTCCACAAAAATAAAGTGAAAAAAAAACAAGAAAACAGTTTCTTCTTATTGTCTTTGTTTACGTGGAGTAGGAAGGCTGTTTGTGGAAAACATGATGTAATAGAGTCAGGATAGAAAACTCTGGACAAGGAACTTCAGCCTTTCATCATCTGTTTATTGGATGGAGCTCCAATGCCCCAGAAATATTTTTCTCCAGTAAGAGATTTATTTGTAAATGTTTGCAGGACTGCAACCAAGTAAAACAGAAAATTGGTCATGTCATGGAGTTTTGCTTTCTTCCTCTGAGGTGTGCATAGAAAGCAAGTTAAACATTCACTCAAGGAAATCTTTAAAAATTATTAATCCAAAATGGAAATTTCAGCATTTCCCCTGCAGTCATGGTTTATCTATCATATTGTTTTTGTGTTATAGACCCACTCCAATGAAAATGGTTTTTCTGGTGTTTTTAACGTGTTCTTGTGGCATTTTTCTGATGATGGAGGACATATAGAATGAAATTAAGATTAAAATGACTTTGTTGAGAATTTCTTTATTCAAATCATTGTGAATCAGAAGCAGATATAAAAAATGCTGTTTGAAAAAGCCTGTAGCAGTGACGTACAGGTGCTGATATCGGCAAGCCACAGGCTTCCTGCTACATTCCATTCTGATGCATCCACTTGTATCACCTCTTTTAACCACACTGTGCCAATGATCCCACCCACAACTCAGAGATACATTTCTGATGAACTAGTGCTGCTCTGCACAAACTATGTCCTAGAAAATAACACAGGTTTTTTTTATGTTATTTTGGCTAAAAACAGCATAATCACAATTAAAAGACCACTGGGAACATTCTGACAATAGATCAAAAGGTGATCGAAGTGGATCTGTGAGAAGTACAAATCATGTATATTTCCTGAAAAATCTTAGGTTGAATCCTACATCTGTCAGTACAAAAAGGGTCAGCAATTCAGTTTAATACAACTTTCTTAACTCGTGTTTTTTGCTCAGGCCATGAGACTTTATGCCCGGTTGATCTCTCCCTACTGTAGCACATTTTTGCAAGATTTTTTAACTCATTTCCCATGTTTTATAGGCATTCTGGGCTGCACGGTGGAACAGTGGTCAGCACTCTTATCTCACAGCAAGAAGGTTCCCGGTTCAAGTCCTGGCTGGGGGACTTGAAACAGTGTCACCAATGGGGGACCTTTCTGTGTGGAGTTTGCATGTTGTCCCCGTGCATGCGTGGGCTTTCTCTGGTGACTCCTGCTTCCTCCCACCATCTAATAACATGCTTCATTAGGTGAATATGGTCATTCTAAATTGTCCCTAGGTGTGGATGTGAGTGTGCATGGGTGTGTGATTGTAGCCCCTGCGACAGACTGGCCACCAGTCCAAGGGTATCCTCTGCCTTCGCCCATGAGTGTTAGGCTCCGGTGACCCCGAAAGAGATAAAACCGTTCAGAAAATGAAGGAATTAATTATAGGCATTCAACATATTCTTTTTTTTTTTTTTTTTAACCTGAAAAAGAGCTACTATTTTGATAAAACTTGACATTTTTGAAGAATGGAATAAAATCTCAAATAGCTGGAACTGTTAGGATGCTATGTAAACCCTAACATGCCCTGCCCTTCTTGTTGCTGTAATTACCAAGCTCCATACATGTTGGTTTTTTCCCACATTTTATTCCTAATACATGTATGGATGTTTTCTGACAGAAGCTTAATGCAGAAACTAATTCAAGATTGGCAGGAAAAGCCCTCCTGGAGGAACACGCGTGTTTGTCTAAAGCACTAGTGGAAGGGGAGACGTTTTCCTCCTTTAAAAATAAGTCTGATGGCAGCCAAACATCTCCTATCAAACAGAGGAGGCCATGAATTGCTCCAATCAAATTTACATTGGTCTTCCCATCCTTAATCAGCCTGCTGTCTTGTCCTCAGGAGTAAACTGTGCTTATTTGCTAAATGAAGCCTCAGATATCACAAGGTGAGCACCTTGTGGAGACGCAGAACTTCATTAAAAAAAGCACAAACAGAGCTGCTCTGAGGGATTTTGGGCAATTTGCCTGAAGCTTTATGGAAGTGTCAGAGTAGGTCTCCTATCTCTCCTTTGCTTCTTTCCTTTAGCTGCCAGAACATTCGTAGTCGGCATGACAATATTTTGTTTTTAATATTTAACGTGTATTTCACAGCTGCTGTTGGAGCTGCTCGATTCACAGGAACAGTCTGGGAATAGTCTTTGATACAGAAGCCGAAAACACACCCAGGGCTTTCACATAGGCCCAGGAAATACAGCCTCCTAATCACACAGCGGCAGACACAGAAACACAAAGATGCACACTTTTAACATGCATCCGGCCCAGCAGAGGCATACAGCAGAGCCCCCCCCCACTCTCCAGCCACCACACTTGTTGTTTGTGTCAACTCCTGGCTTGCCTTCAGCACACTGAGAGGCTTTCACAGAGCTCTTTTCAAACCAGACACTGCAGCTCCTTGGGCCTGAAGTGGTTTGGGTCCTTAAGATGCATGGCACAGTTTGACAGGCCCTTGAAGGGATGAGGAAAGCCTTGCTGCATCTGGGTGCAAACTCTTCCACCGCTGTCCTTTTTTGAAGCGGATCCACAGCGGCAAAGCCGGAAAGGGGCCTGTGCCTTCTCTCTCATGAGGAAACAAAGAGGTACTGGGAAAGAAAGACAAAAAAATCAGGGGAAAAGCAGAAAGAGGGAAATTCCCTCTTTTCTGAAGGACTGCCTCAGAGAGAAGCAGAGGAGCATAAACCAGGGAAGAAAAGAAGCTTACACAGGAGGATGAGCATAGGACACCATGGTTCTTTGAGCTCCAAGCTGCTTCATCAAAGCATTTACAGCTTTGTTTACAATGTTACTGTACTACACCTCTGCATGCACACAGCAACCATGTAGAAAGAACAATGTGTCCTTTAGGGTTCCTCAATGCAAGTAAGTGTGCCAAAGGTTCTCAAATTCCAACTGAACATTAGAATCCACAACAAAGGTAGTGTAGGTGATTTGAATTTGTTGGTTGTTAGATTCATTCTTGGATTTTTTTGTCTGCTGGAAGCCCATTGGCTCACCGCCTCTTCTCCCCCAAAGCTTTGTTACAAATGTCTCTAATTATTGCAAACAGATCTGTCCTACGTTTGTCCGTTTATGTCACTCAGACCTACTGCTGCTTTCTGTGATTGGTCCAGCATTTCATCACACAAAATGTGCCACCATGACTCTGAACTGACCTGTAATATGACAGAACAGGTCAGAAAGAGTCATTTCTACAACAATGTACTTCTTCTTTCTAATACACTTAACACAATTATAAACGAAGCACTTTAGTTTTTGATTCCATCTTATATGAGATGAATTCAAGGATCCATCCATCAATCTTCCGCTCATCCGGGACCTGGTCGTGGGGGCGACAGTCTAAGCAAAGATGCCCAGACTTCCCTCTCCCTGGCCACTTCTTTTAGCTCCTCTGGAGGGACCCTGAGGCTTCCCAGGCTGGTCTTCCCCGGAACCTTCATGCCTGGAACACCTCCCCAGGGAGACGACCAGGAGGCATCTGGACCAGATGCCCGAGCCACCTCAACTGGTACTTCTTGATGTGGAGGAGCAGCTGCTTTACTCCAAGCTCTTCCCGGGTGACCGAGCTTCTCAGCCTATCTCTAAGGGAGCACCCAGGCCCCCTACGGAGAAAGCTCATTTCAGCCGCTTGTATCCGCCACCTTGTTCTTTCAGTCAAGACCCAGAGCTCATGACCAGAGGTGAGTATTGGAACATAGGTCCACTGATAAATTGAGAGCTTTGCTTTCTGGCTTAGCTCTGTGTTCAACCAATGGACCGGTACAGCATCTGCATAACCGTGGATTCCGCACCAAACCACCTGTTAATCTCATGCTCTGATCCTTTATAACTCATGAACAAGACCCCGAGATACTTAAACTCCTCCACCTGGGGAAGGAGCACTCCACCCACCCAGAGAGGGCAAACCCCCTTTCTCCTGTCAAGAACCATGGCCTCAGACTTAGCAGATATGTCCCTCATCCCAACCGCTTCACACTCAGCAGCAAGTCATTTAAATACATGCTGGAGGTCCTGGCTCGATGAAACCAACAGGTCAACATGGTTTGCAAAGAGCAGGAAGGAAATCTTGTGGCTCAAAAACCAGACCCCCTCTGGCCCCTGGCTGCACCTAGAAATGCTGTCCATTAAGACCAGGAAAAGGTCTAACTTACTGCTGGCAATGCGGACCAAGCTCATACAGAAACCGGACAGCCCTGAGTAAGGCTCCCCGGACCCCATACTCCCAGAGCACCCACCACAGGACACCACGGGGGACAAGTTCAAACGCCTTCTTTAAATCCACAAGACACATTTGGACAGGATGAGTTAACTTCCACGGACTCTCCAGCACCCTAAATAGGGTGTAGAGCTGCTCCATAGTTGCAAAACCAGGACGGAATCCGCTCTGTTTTTCCTGACTCTAAAGTTTGACTATCGGCTAGACTCTCCTCTCCAGTAGCTTATTGGCGTAGCCTTTCTCAGGGAGGCTGAGGAGTATGATTCAACAGTACTTGGAATACATCCTCTGGTCCCCCTTCATGAGAAGGGGAACCACCACTCAAGAGAAAGTCTGTCAGCAGGATTGACGAGATCCGCAAAGTATTTCTTCCACCACTCGACAATGTCCCCAGTTGAAGTCAGCAGCTCCCCACCTGCACTTAAAATGGTGGGCCCATTGGAGATTGATCCCACATCGTTCCTTTGGGCTTTAACCGACTGAGGCCTAAAAAATCCCGGCCACCGGGTGCTCGCCTATGAGCCCCAACCCAAGGCCTGGCACCAGGGTGGGAACCCGGAAACGACAATCCGGGCTCTTTACGGTGGCTTGCAAAAGTATTCATACCCCTTGAACTTCTCCACATTTTCTCACATTATGGCCAGAGACATAAATATATTTTATTGCAATTTTATGTGAAAGACCAACACAAATGGCACACACTTGTGAAGTGTATATCATGATCCAGTGTCCCTGCTCCACCTGTGATTGAAAACTAAGAAGCAGCAGAGTCAACAGCTCCTGTCCTGCAGGTTTACGCCTCGTAGAAACATGAGCTAATGGGATTGAATGGAGTCAAGGCCCCCAGTGGTTCTCTCTATTAGCCCTACCTCTACCTCAGCCCCTGTTTACTTCCTCCTGTCGGCTCCATTACCTCTGCAGGGTGAACTGTCTCTGCAGTTGGCTGCTCTTATCAGTCATCTCAGATGAGTGCAGTTAACAATGCATAAGTACATTTACCTGAAGAACTTGCAAAGAAATGAATCAAGGATTGTAGACATTTCAAATCTAGTGCATCTGCTGAATACAGTCAGAAACTGACATGATCAGTGATAGTTTTGCTTTCTTAGTTTTCATCATGTAAGAAATGCTGTTGGAAAAAGATGCAGCTAAGAACTAAATGCATTTGTTTTTCTGAGAGTATAAAAATGTGGAGTAATTTTCTGTGTTACTGTGAATGTTGCAACTTATGTGTGCTGTCAGATTTTAAGGAATCTTCTGAAGGTACAAAAAAAAAAAATGGCAAGAGAACACGTTTGGTACACGTTTTCTTAGCAATAGAGGTTATTTTCTGAGCATGCCCACATTTCTTATATGTTCATGTAGTGTGTTAAATGATGTTATTCATCTTTAATTAGGGATCAACATTTACATTTAACATATTATTTTTTCACAATATTCTGTTAAAAAATGTGCGAGTAAAGGAACAACACTTTTATGAGTTTGCCATGTGCATGTCATTCAAAATCTAAAACTTCTAACTGCAACATTTTTTTTTTCCAAATGCTTTTTAATGATGCTTAAAAAGTAATAAACGATTAATAAAAATCCCTCGAGGAGTTTTCATTTGTACCTGGCAATAAACAAACTTCTTTCTTAAAATTCAACATGGTGGCTTCTTCCAAGGTCAAAGGTCAAAGACATTTCTTTGGTGGTTGTAGACTTAAGCTGGCGGCATATGTGTGAAATTTTGTGAAAATGGCTGAAACAAAAGATTCATTATCTGGTACATGAAAATCGCTGAATTTTTGATTTTATAAAATGGCCACCAAGCTGTAGGTCGTGTGGCCATCTCATAATAGTTTTAAAAGTTCTCTTGGATATCTTCGATACGTGTGTTTTGGTTACGTTTTTGTATTTAGAACTTTTTCTTTTGGCTCCATTTGGCTCTTTTCGGCCCATTCATTATTTATGGTTCTGCTCACTGGGATGTTATCGTTTTAATCGATGTCATTCACAATGTCCAAAGTTCACCTTCGCTGGGTCCTTGGTGTGTGCAAATTTTGGTAACTTTTCGTGCATGCAGCGACGGTCAGCTTTTCTATATTGAAGGTGCAGAAATGTTTCAATTAAGGAAAGCAATAAGGTCCTTTTTTCAATCTTCTAAAAAAAAGACTAAATCTTGCTGTAATTTTGACCAACGATAAAATCTGGAAAAAGAAAGCACCTTTTTCTCAGAAATTTGATTATTTTCAAAAAGTTTTTATCATAAACATCAATCAAACATGAAAAGTGATTCATTTGTGTATTTCTACTGATATTTCTGATGGATCAAACTTGAATGCAAGAACAGTCATTGGATCTAATTTATTTTTTTCATTTTGTGTGAATTATGTCAGCATGTGGGCCAACAGGCCATTATCATGCAAAACTGGAGTCACAGTGAACCAAGGCCGCTGCCTTTGCTGCCCGTGTGTGCAGCCTGTTTCAAAGCGGTCAAAACATGGTCAAAAATGATAAATAATAAGATTTTATCCATTTCATTTTTTTATTTTTCTTTTCAGTGGAGATTTCCTCTGAAAAATACTGACAGACCTTTGAGAGGAGGTGCTATTTCCTCCTCTTTGCCGTTTACATTCTGATCAGCTTGTTTCAGCTATGCTTGAGGTTTTTTAGACCATCTGATCCCCACTGCTTAGTCTCCAGCAGTGATCTGTCCTGCCTCCTCTGACCCGTCTTTTAGACCTAACCATGTTTCTGAGTTTGCCCTCTCTTGCAGTTGAGCTTCTCTTCAGTTTAAAGAACGCTTCCAATGAAAATGCTGTTTTTCGCCTTTTCATTTAATTTCATTTATTCATTTATAAAGCACTTTCCACCACCAGCCAAGGAGGCCCAAAGTGCTGTACACAAGAAAATCAGAATATATTATGTATGTCAAACAAAAGAGACAAACTAAATACAGAGAATAAAACCAACTTAATAAAATAAGAAAAAAAGATAGCTAGGCAGATACGATGGCACCGTAATGGAGGAACAGTTTGGCTTTAAAACTCTCCAAGAATGTAACCTCTCTAATAGATGGTGAAATTGATCCCACAGTTTGGGAGCCAACACAGCAAAAGCACAGTCCCCCCGAAACTTACATTTGCTTCTCTAAACCAGTGACAAACACTGGTCCGCAGAGCACAGGGACTGGATGGATGGATGGATGGATGGATACGATTATTTCTTTTATCAAATCATTATGGATCAGGAGCTGATTAAAACCTGCCATTTGAAAAAGCTCAACTGAAATGGGTAGTACCCCCCACAACTCCTGACACCTGCAGAAACTGTTCTAGAAAACAACACAAGGTTTTTGATTTTGACTAAAAATTAACAGACCACTGGGAACGTTTTGGAAATAGATAAAAATATGAATTGAGGGGACTTTAAGGCAAACCATTATTTTCATTCTCAGCTGTCTGCTCTTCCTCTGGACCAAAGAATGAGCAATACTGACAAAAAATGTACCTCCAAACTCAACCCGATCATGGATGGGTGTAGTCCCTGCACAAGCGAGTGCCAGAACCACCTGTGGTCCAGAGGACTCAGAGCAGATCTTCATACTCGACCTTAATTTGGTATCAGTTTAAACTTCATTCAGCTTTTGAACTTAGATTCTGGGGTGAGTCTCATCTTCAGCCAGTCAAGAAGCTTAACCGAAACCTAATAGTTAAACTTGTGGGGAATGATAGTGTCAATGTCAGGAAAAGTTTAAAACCTTTAAAGCTAAACTTTTTGGAACAGGAAGTAAACAAAGGGGAAAAGTCAGTGTGCTTTATCTCCACCTCCCAAAGCAAAGTCCACTCTGCTTTTCTCTGCTGTCATTTACCTCTTGGTAACAGAAGACGATGGTGCTCCTGGAGATCTCTTCCAATTTCTTAAACATCACTGCAAATGGTGGTCTGCAGCATGCGCAGAGGAAAGTCCTGCAAATTTATATCTACAATACGTTTTCCCTTCAAAAAACTTCCCAATTGATGTATCCTTCATTTAGTCAGAATAAGGGAACCTATCACTGCAAGCAGTACATCACACATTGTACAGTTGGAGGCCCTGCACAGGGCACAGTGGTGGCTGACATTGGTCAAATCTGAAAAAAAAATATCTGAAAATTTTGTCAGATTTAACCAACATTTCAAATATTTGCTCTTTTTTTCTTGTGTCAGAGATAATGTGACAATAATGATTCGAGTAGTGGAGCAGGAGTTTCAGCCAACTGCGTGTCGAAGCTGTCTTTATCTAGGGCAGAGGCTGAAAATGATGGCGTACAAAACTTCGCTTCCAGTACCATGGGATTGATCCATGGAGTGCTTCAGATTGTGCTGCAAGTTTTGACAGCAGCATGAATCCCTCATGTTCCATTCAAAATGTTGATGGAAAGTTGTGGTCAGTTAGGAGAGAATTTGGAGATTTTTTTTCACAGCGGTCCCTCGTTTATTGTGGAAGTTATGTTCTAAAAGTAATCCACAATAGACAGAGAATGTATCTTTATTTTTGGAATTAGGATGTTTTAAGGCTGTAAAGCCCAGTTTTATGTAGTTTTATGATGTTCCTTATTGAGGGGTCACAGCATGTGCCAATGACAGTGATTGCCTATGATAACTGGACTAAGTAACACACACACACACACACACACACACACACACACATACGCACACACACACACACACACACACACACACACGCACACACCCAGCGTTCCAAATAGGAAGTACTCACTGGTCCCAAAAAACCAACTACTGAAGAAAAACTCAAACCGCAACGGACTAATCCCCGTTTACTAATGCTGTCTGATTCTGATATGACAAAATCAGTTTTGCGGAAAAATGACGACTGAAATGACCTCATTGACCCTAACATGGGGATTGGAATCGAAACTATGTGCCAAGTTGGTACCGGTGGCATATTAGAAAAGAAAAAGAGGATTTTGCTACTGTTCCAATTCTAGACAATCATTTTATCTGTCCTTCACACTTTAAATCAGTTCTGTACACCAAGATAAATAATTTCATTCATTCATTCATTTTCTGAACCGCTTTATCCCTTTCCGGGTCACGGGGCTGCCGGAGCCTAACTCGGCTACTCATAAATAATTTAAAACGAGCAAATTATTTTAAAGATTGGATCAACTCTCCTGGACGCACACAGAGCCCCTAACCCCCCACCATCAAAGTACTGGTTCAGCACCAGAAACTATAAAATCCAGATCTATCCATATCATCGCCTCAATGTAAATTGCTGTCAATTTAACAATTTCTAAACTTTCCTTTTGTGATAAAGACAGTTTTTTTATATCCATTTATTTATTTGATTGTTTATATCAAATCAAATTAAAGCACACGCAAAGAAAGTAAATGTCAATGTACATGCTGTGTGTACTTTTTGACATGTTTATACACAGGCAACATGCCACACTTTGAATTCAACTAACATTTTTGTACTCCGTAGATGTCCTACTAGAGCAAATGCCTTGAAGCATTGCACTGCAGTGAACTCATTTGTTGAAAGGCTTCAGTGCTCCATGAAGCTTTGTCTACCCATCACTAGTCAGGTGGTGTTGGACCCAACATGCAGGAGACCATGCTTGGTGTTAGAAACTAAACATTTAACAAATAAATAGAACCATGAGTGAAAAAGGAGAGCAGATGACCTGAAACCCAAACATTTAAACACTTTGAGGGCATTTTACTGAAATGAAGACTGTTTTTACCACTCCCTGGAATAACAGAAAAAAGCATTAGTTGAAGGATACCTTGCCGTGCAGCCCGACCACATGCTGTTAGGGCCCTTTCAGTTTCATTTGATTGAACTGGGCATTGTTGAGGTGGGCATCTTCTCTCACTGGTACATTTCACAGCACAGCCAAGGTGTGGCTAAGCTGTAAATACATATGCTATAGGTATATGTGGCATATATTTGACATGTTACATGTTCATTCATTTTTTCTATACCATTTTATCATCGCGGGGCTGACGGAGCCTAACCCGGCCACTCATGGTCAAAGGCAGGGGTCACCTCTGGACAATTTGCCAGTCTGTCACTGGGGCCACAGTCACACACCCACACCGAGGAGCAATTTAGAATGACCAATTAACCTATGAAGCATGTTTTTGGATGATGGGACGAAGCCAGAGTCCCCAGAGAAAACCCACGCATGGTATGAACATGCAAACTCCACACAGAAAGGTCCCCCATTGATGTTTCAAGTCCCCCAGCTGGTACTTAAACAAGGAACCTTCTTGCTGTGAGGCAAGAGTGCTAACCACTGCGCCACCGTGCAGCTTTTTATATTTGACATTTTATGTGTATTATTAATTAGCTGGCTTTTAAATGACTCATAGGCAATAGCATATTTCTTTGCTGCCAATTTGGACATACAGGTAATAATAAATTTAGGGCAAACATGACATAAGTTGGCTTAATCAAATAAAACTGTCAAATTTACTGCCAAAGGCCTACCTAAGCCATGCCCACAAGCGTATGGGAACCCTTTTTAGGCTATACAGATATCAAGAGCTCTAAGGCGACAGACACAGTCCTGGGGAACATAAAGGAGGGGCAGTCCTTCCACATTTCAAGTTATAGTACCACCGTTTTTCTTTTTAAACATAAAAATAAAAATGTATTATGCTATCCATCCATCTTCTTCCACTTATCTTGCACCAGGTAGCGGGGGCAGCAGTCTAACTAAAGATGCCCAGACTTCCCGCTCCCCGGCCACTTCCTCCAGCTCCTCTAGGGGGATCCTGAGTCATTCCCAGGCCAGCCGAGAGACATAGTATCTTCAGCGTGTCCTGGGTCTTCCTCAGGGCCTCCTACCAGTGGGAACTGCCCGGAAAACGTCCCTAGGGAGGCGTCCAGGGGACATCTGAACCAAAAGCCCGAGCCACATCAACTGGCTCCTCTCGATGTGGAGGAGCAGCTGCTCTACTCCGAGCTCCTCCCAGGTGACCGAGCTTCTCACCCTATCTATAAGTAAACGCCCAGCCACCCTACGGATGAAGCTCATTTCAGCCACTTGTATCCGGGACCTTGTTTTTTCGGTCATGAACCAGAGCTCAGGACCATAGGTGAGTATTGGAACGTAGATCGACCGGTAAATTGAGAGCTTTGCTTTCTGGCTTAGCTCTCTCTTCACCGTGAACAGCGACCGCATGACGGTGGACGCAGCACCAATCCGCCTGTTAATGTCGCGGTCCGATCTTCCCTCACTTGTGAACAAGACCCCTAGATACTTAAACTCCTCCACTTGGGGAAGGAGCACTCCATCCACCCAGAGAGGGCAAACCACCTTTCTCTGGTCGAGAACCATGACCTCATCCCAGCTGCTTCACACTTGGCTGAAAAACCGTTCCAATGCATGCAGGAGGTCCTGGCTCGATGAAGCCAACAGGACAACATCATCTGCAAAGAGCAGAGAGGAAATCCTGTGGTTCCCAAACCAGACCCCCACCGGACCCTGGCTGCACCTAGAAATTCTGTCCATAAGGCTATGAACAGAACCGGTGACAAAGGGCAGCCCTGCCGGAGTCCAACATGCACCGGGAAAAGGTCTGACTTAGTGCCAGCTATGCGGACCAAGCTCCTGCTCTGGTCATACAGAGACCGGACAGCCCTGAGTAAGGCTCCCTGGACCCCATACTCTCAAAGTACCCTCCACAGGACACCTCGGGGAACACGGTCGAGCGCCTTCTCCAAATCCACAAAACACGTATGGACAGGATGAGAGAACCATCCAGTACCCTAGACAGGGTGTAGAGCTGATCCACAGTTCCACGGACGGAAACCGTATTGTTGTTCTTGAATCTGAGGTTCGACTATTGGCCGGACTCTCCTCTCCAGTACCCTGGCATAGACTTTCCCAGGTAGGCTGAGGAATGTAATTCCCCGGTAGTTGGAACACACCCTCCGGTGTAAAAGGAGAACCACCACCCTGTCTACCAGTCCAGTGATACTGTTCCCGACTGCCACGCAATGCTGCAGAGCCTTGTCAGCCAAGACACTCCCACAGTATCCAGAGACTTGAGGTACTCAGGGCGGACCTCGTCCACTCCCGGTGCCTTGCCACCGAGGAGCTTGTTGACTACTTCGGTGACTTCAGCTTGGGTAATGGACAGCCCCACCCCAAAGTTCTCAGCCTCTGCGTCCTCAAGGGAGGCGTGTCAGCAGGATTGAGGAGATCCTCGAAGTATTCCTTCCACCGCCCGACAATGTCCCCAGTCGAAGTCAGCAGCTCCCCACCTGCACTGAAAACGGTGCCTGCAGAAAACTGCTTCCCCCTCCTGAAGCGCCGGTCGGTTTGCCAGAATCTCTCTGAGGCCAACCGAAAGTCCTTCTCATGGCCTCACCGAACTCCTCCCAGGACAGAGTTTTTGCCTCTACTACAGCCTGAGCTGGAGCTCACTTAGACTGCCGATACCTGTCAGCTGCCTCTGGAGTCCCAGAGGCCAGCCAGACCTGATAGGACTCGTTCTTAAGCTTGACGACATCCCTTACTTCCGGTGTCCACCAACGGGTTCTGGGGTTGCCACCACGACAGGCACCAGAGACCTTGCAACCACAGCTCCAAACAGCAGCAGAGACAATGGAGGTGGAGAACATGGTCCATTCAGACTCAATGTTACCAGCCTCCCTCTGTACCTGTTTGAAGCTCTCCTGTATGTGGAGGTTAAAGACTTCCCTGACAGAGGGCTCAGCCAGACGTTCCCAGCAGACCCTCACAGTACGTTTGGGTCTGCCAAGTCTTTCCGGCCTCCTTCCCCGCCAACAAATCCAACTCACCACCAGGTAGTGATCAGTGGAAAGCTCTGCCCCTCTCTTTACCTGAGTGTCCAAAACACACGGCCAAAAGTCGCCTGAAACAAATACGAAGTCGATCAGTGATCTCCTGCCAAGGGTGTCCTGATGCCACGTGTATTGATGGCCACCCTTGTGCTCGAACATGGTGTTTGTTATGGACAAACTATGACGAACACAGGAGTCCAACAACAAAACACCGCTCAGGTTCAGATCAGGGAAGCCGTTCCTACCAATCACACCCCTCCAGGTGCTACTGTCAGTGCCCACGTGGGCATTGAAGTCGCCCAGGAGGACAATGGAGTTCCCCGTTGGGGCACTTTCCAGTACCCCTCCGAGAGACACCAAGAAAGCTGGGTACTCCGAACTGCTGTAAGCTGAAACCAAAAAAAAAAAAAAAAAGTAGTAGTAGTAGTAGTATGGTACTTTAAAATAAGCATACATTGTTTTCCAACATTACTTTGATTACATAAGCTAACTGCAGCTCAGTAATAAATGCCTGATTAGATATTCCCACGAGAACAATAACTTGTCTGAGCAGCAAACTCCCTACATTGATGTTTGTGAGTGTTTTAATGTCTATATATTTCTATAAATGGAATCCCAACAATTCCTAAAGGACGGGTGTGGTAGATGCTCCTGTCCCTGACCCCCCCACATTAGCCAGGTATCATGTTGCTGCAGTGCATGCACACACCTCTACAAAAGACATGACAGCAGGCTTTCTGAGTTTCACACATACACACATATGTGTGGGTTTGTTTTTTAAATATTTGTTTGTTTTTATTTATGCCTATGTTGTATATATGGGCTGAATTCCCTTCCCATTCTCTAACTACTAAAAACCCAAAGTAAAACCTAATAAATATGAACATTTTATGAAGACCATTTAGCAGTTGACTCTGTTCTGAAAATGAAAACTTGGATTGTTTATAAAAAAATAAATTAAAATAATTTTCTTTCACAAAAAATGTTCAAACACAACACATTGTGGTCTATGCTTGCCAGTCTAGTGAGCATCAATGCACACTGGTTTTTTTTTTTGCAAAGACTGCTGGAAAAGTTCTAGAGCACTGGACTATGGACTAATTGTAGATTCAAACAAAACTACAAAATGGCAAACACACTCTATAATGTGAAGCAATTTGGACACAGACAGTCGTTGCCTGTCTCACCACAGTGAGTCTGGAAGAGGTTCCTCTAGTTTTTTCTCTCTACAATTATAACTGGTATTTATTTCAGCATTTTGATGTGACAGCATAAAGACCTCACAGCTGGCAGCACAGTCACTCTGACCTCACCACACTGTAAATACCCATGATCCCCTCATCTGCCCTTGACATGGACAGACCGTGATATGAACATTGACAACATACATCTCTTTAATAGGCGTACAAAAAGCACTACAACCTCCATCGCTCATCAGTAGAAGACTCAATTTATGTCTTGTAATGTAACCACCCAAAGCTCTGCTTGATTTACTGCAACAAGGGGAGGGGGTGGCACAGCCTGCAGGGAGCAGTGAAAGCTTACCTTAATCCGTCTGAAAAAGCTAAAAACATTACAAAATAAAGGATGAGACAAAAAAAAGAAAAACATGTACATTTGCATTACATTAGTGTATTAGTGTATTAGTGTACAAATGTATTAAAACAGAGCAGAATAAAAACAATAAAAAATTATTTGTGTTCAGAAAGCCTTTTGAATAACGGAGACAGGCGAAACACATTAATTCTGAGTCACGTCTGTTGTGTGGGCTGATGTGAACACACACACCTCTGCAGCTTTTTCACTGTTTTTGAGCTCTGCCCCATCAGTAGCTGGAAGATGTTTCACTAAAGATTCATTTCTTTCAACATTTGGCACAGCAGCTGAGAAGAGAGGGACCACTTTAAACAAAAAAAAAATGTTTGGAGCCAAAGCAGTTCACCAAGAAAGCACTAGGACAAAACTTATGTTTCCATTAAGTCCAATGTGAATAATCTGACAAATTCATTACAAATGAAATGAGAAGTCTAGATCAGGACCAAAATCCAGAGCAAGAGCAGATGTAGGGACTGTTTTGGTAACTCACCTCATAAATGAAAGAAGTAACATGAATGCTGGATTAAAAATGTGCTTTAATTTGATTTAAAATTATCATATATTTATATATATATATATATATATATATCATATACATATACATATTATATATGTATTAACATATGACGTTTTTCGCCGATTGCTCCGCAGCAGGAATGTCAAGGCGTTGAGCAGTAAACTTGACAAGCGGCAAGAGAGAGGCAGCTGGTGCAAATGTAACACCCAGGCCGCGTCTGGTGTGTGTGTAGTCTTGTTTTGGTAAAGTGGAATAAAGTTTTAAATAAAGATTTCCCAATAAATCTTTTTATGAAGAATGGTAATTGTACAGCACCTGCTTAACAGGAACCTCACTTTGATTGAATACTTTTGTAACTCTGATTTGCTGAGCTGCAGAACAGTTATTGAGCAGTTTCCTTGTTCACCATATTTTACAATTACAGATGAAAGCTTTTATGTTTTTATTGAACATGATCAATACTAATGACTGCCTTCACAATTGTGTCTGAAAGCGCTCTACTCAGCACATTCCCTGAGTGGAGGAAATGTCCTGGTGGGATGAAATGACTTTAAATGTCGGCATCTCTCTCTTAAAGTGCAGATTCCTGTGGTGAAGCCTTGTTCCACAAGCAGGCAGTTCCTGAAACTTTTTAGCGTTGTGTCAACAGGGGGCAGCTTTGCATTAGTGGGCTTAAAAGAAGATAGAAAAAGGAAAGTGCAAATGGAACTGCTGGAAAGTGTCTGTTGGATAGTTGGTAAAGCTGCAGCGAGCATTTTGTTGATGTCAATTTTTTTGTCAAACCTGTTTGGGGTCAGAAGACAAAGATAATGAAAGACAATTGACCATATTTTCCACGCTTTTTCACAAAAATGACGATGTGCCTTATAAACCGGAGCTCCTTATAGATGGATTAATTCTGGTTGTGTTTACTGATGTCAGAGCCATTTGGAGTGGTACACGTCTGTCTGTCAAAATGTTTGGTTGGCTTTATAAATGGGCAAACATGGCTAATGTGTTGAGAGTACGCTAACGCGGGTGGTTAACACTTCTAAGGGGGCTAATGTTTAGTGTGTGATAAACAAGTTCTGGAGTTACTGTGAACACAGTTAATAAAGTCTGGCTGACAGACCGACATGTCTCCGACTCTTGTATCTCTTAATGTGCCCTATAGTTCATATATGATGAAAGACCATCCATTGATGGTGCACATTATAATTTAGTGTGCACGAGAGGGCAAAAAACATGGTAACTGAGGAATGATTGATTAATGTGAAAGGTTGAAGCAAAAAAAGGTGATACCTCTAAAACATTTTAACTGATAGATACTCTTCTGTTATAACAGATTTTAAAATCAATTGTTCTAAAATTTGTTGCAGCGGAATTACATCTGCGGTCTCTCAGTCCATCAAATAAGAACTTAAGCCAAAATGACCTAATATGCATGAAAACTAAATTGGATCAGGCAACAAAGGAATCCCAATCGTAGTAAATGAGGGTGACATTTATTCAGTTAGTCAACACTTAGTCCAAGGAGTTGAATTATTCTCCATAGTTTTCCTGCACCAAGATTTTTTAATGATGAGGGTTCGGAAGTCCAATAATATTGGTGTGCAATCTTAGTATTGGTTAGAAATGACATACAAACTAGTCTAATCAGATTACAGTCCAAATCACAATGGCTGCAGAAAACTACCTTTTGGGGAAGTGGAATCTCAGAGGGACATTAGACTTGTTTGAAATGTAAGCAAATCAAAAGTTAAGTGCTGATGTATTTGTAACTAATAGACAATACAAATGTCTATATCTAAAAGTCAAAGAAATGTTTTTTTTCTTTTTCTTAAATAAAGGGAATAAAAGGTTGATTTTGGCCAGAAAAGTTAGAGAATAATCTTGCATTATTGGCAAACATATTGTACACAAGAAAGTTGTTTTATTCATTCAATTTAAAATATTATTTTATTCTAAAAACACCAGAATTGTTGCATGTGATATTTCCATCCATCCATGATTAGAACCCACTGAATCCTTTCGGGATCACGCATCTGCTGGAGCCAACTCAGCAACTGTTGGACAAAGGTGGGACACACCAATCAGTTGCAGAGCCACACACTAACACTAACACGCACACTTCAGGGCATTTTAAAAACATAAATACATTAGAACTGTTACCTGAGAATGTTTTTTTAATTAGGTACCTGTTTTTTTTTGTGTAAATATTTGGATGACAACTTTTTACTTCAGCTTCTGTTATATTATTGTGAACTGAGGGTACTCTACCAGAAGTGCAACGTTTGGAGAATCTGCACGTCTTTATAAAAGGCAATGTTGAACAGAGAGCTCAGTGGCGTGCAATTGCACACACAGCAACTCAGTATATCACACGCCGTGCATGTAGTATGCATCACAGCGTGACTATGACTAACAACACTGTTGTCACTGCAGGCTGTTTAAAGTAACTGTGTCAGCTAAGAGGACGAGGACCTGCATTGTACTTCACAAAGACATTGAAGTTAGTGAATGAATCAAAGTGTCTGTTTTTGAAGGATGTGTTTCTTTAAAAAAGTCATTTCATGCATGTGTCACTGAGGCCACCGGGCAGCTTCAGTCTTTGACAGAGCAGGTGCATGAAGAATGGTCGATCTACAGACGCAATATCAAAGCAGGCGGTCTTCTGCATGATAGCGCCGAGCTGAGAAGTTTAAATTATTAAAAACGCAGGAGGGGAGGTTATTCAAAAATGGCCTAGTGTGTGAGATCTGGGGAATATTTTAAATCAAAGCTACAGGAGAAAAAGGTGAAGAGGAGATGCACTGTAACACAACAACCAGCGCAGAAAACATCACAAGGCAGGACATCCTCAGATGCCCACCATGCTCCACCTGCAAAGGATTCACCACCAAAAAGTTATTAAAATAGTTTCACAAAGGACAAAAAGGGAAAGCACTGCAAATGCAAATATCATTACTTCTTTTGTGTAAAAGAAGAAAACTGTCTGGGGGCTGGTTGCCAGAAACAAATGGAAGAAGCAGCTATTTGCAAAAATGAATCTAACAGTCACAGAGCTTTAGGCTCAATAACAGCAGGACCTAAAGTCTTTGTCATCAATGCATTTTCCTGAATAAATAATGTTCTGAGTGGAGAAAATTTCTTTTTAACACAATATAACATTTAAAAAAACAAACGTAGGTTCACTTTATCCAAGCAAAAGAAAATCTGTTGTTTGAACATTTCTCCCCCACAGATCTGTAACCTATGTGAGCAGACACACATGCTGATACAACTCTGAGCATGCTCAGTTCTATCTCAAAGACAGATCTTTCCACTTATGAGAACCTGCAAAAACCAAAATGAGTCAATCCTGCAGTTCATCATCTGTGGAGCCATTTTCTTTTGAATGTTATGAATATTCTTCTTTTTCAACTGTTTAGTCGTGGATGTCCACCTACTGCAGTTGAAAGAGGCTTGGTGCGAACTGGTATAGCAGCGCAAACCTCGAGAATTGGGTGCGAAACTGGCCTTGGTTGACCAGATACACCAGTTGATGAGTTTTGAACTCCCCAATTGGTTAATGTTCGACCTGAGAAAGTGAGTTCAATAACTGCGCCTGAAAATGGTTGTAAAAGCTTGTGTAGCTACATGTGTACGCAAGGGTTCTTAATGCAGATACCATAAACATACATTTATATGGAATTTTATTGGAATGGCCACTTGAACAGGCATTGTCCAAGTGTGGTGTGAACTTAGCTTCAAAATGGGCCAACCGATGAAATCAATGACTGTCTGAGTCACCTTCATTCTGACAAAGCCCACAGTGGAGAGGAATCTCTCTTTAAAGAATTTGAAATGTGGAAGAAACCTCCAGCAAAACCAGAATTTGTTCCAGTTCCTCATGTCCCGCCCACTGTTTACTGTCATGGCTGCCGTCTTCCTGCTTGAACGTAAGTGTTGGTTTTCCTCTATTTTAACATGAAATTGATGGTTTTAAGTGTTAGAATGAGATAGATTTGTTTGTGGAAATGTTTGTCCACTTTTCTGTGTTTTTTTGTAAAAGATGTGTTAATAGATTGTAAAACAGCCGCTGTTTGCTGTTGTTTCTTTTCTGCTAGTTTTCTCGTCTTTCATATGCATTAGACTTAGAGTATAGTTTGAAAAGGTTTCTCGTTGTCATTGTGGGTCAGTTACTTGTGTTAACCTGCTGCTTTTGATCACAAAGCTCTTCATTCCACTGCTGTACAATCACTGTCAGTCATAAGGGACTGAATTGCTGCATTTCTTATGAGATGAATCAAACAGGACAGGTGTTCTAACAATGCAGGTGAAGACATGTGGATCATGGACACATGCATGTACACATGGACCAAAGCGTGATTCACACGAGCTGCTCTGCCAGCATCAGTCTGTGTTCCTCTGTGCTGTGGACAGCTGTCATGAACTTGAAGCAAATCAAAACCAAATCAAAACCAAATCCCAGAAACCAAAACAAACAAAAGAAATAGAATGAAATGAAACATTTGAAAGATCAGTTGTCATGAAGTTGAAGCAGATGAACCTGATCTGATGCTTTCTTCTGTTTCGTCTCAGGAGGGAGGTTTTCTACAGGTGGAAAGAGACTGGAAGTTCAGTCTTTTCTCCTGAACTCAGGTCCTGCAAACTGGCCTGATGCTGGCCGCCCGTCTCCACCCTTCACCCAAAAGAGCACGAGGGGTCTTGAGGAAGCGCTAGCGAGCAGCTCTGTGTTGTATTAAAAATGGCTTGAATGAAGGTTTGATCATAGCAACATTTGACTAAAAATAGAAGTTTGCAACAAATCTAAACGCATAGACTGCACTTTACAAACTCAAACACAACATGAGGTTTCTGAAGCAAAGAAAACAAAATAAAAGCAGTGAAGAAGATGACATAAAAAAGAATCTACACAACGACTAGTGGCTCCACACATCTTCTCTCAAAGCTTATGCTTTAGTAACTGATCCCTTTTGGCTTCAAGTTATTCATCAAATCTGAAAAAGAAGCACAAAACGACACAAACTGTTTACACAAAGGCTTCACATCACTTTTTCATCCAAAACCCCTCAATCCAACATCTGTCACCATCAGTATTGCATAGTTTGTCCTAAAAATGCACCTAATAAATTACATTTTTCACACAAATAATTTTAGAAACTTTTGTGAAGATCTTTTAGATTTTTGATCTTACAGATATTTCACATCACTTTGAGGCTCTGAATCTGTCCACAGTCATCCAAAATCATCTCAATTCATCAGAGTGCATCTCTTTAAAAACTCCTTTTTTCACTGAAATCATATTCAACACCTTTGTAAATATTTTACATTCTTTTGTGCAAGTTGATGCTATTTGAGACTTTCTGTTGTGATTGTCCAAAGCGGGCATCGAACTCGCGACCTTCTGCACTCCTCCCCTCTTCCCCCCGACAAACTCCCGCTCCTCCCACAGAGAAGAATGGGCACCTTCCTTTGCGCAGAACAGAATACAATGTTCTCATCATTTCATTAAATCTTTACATCTTCATTTGTTGTTGATGTCTGCATTTTGTGACTGAATTTCACCGCAGAATGTACCCATTGATTTACCCACTATTTATCAAAAAGCCTAAACGGGAATAATAAAAAGACTAAAGTACTAAGATTGATTGAATATTTATTTATTTTTAAGTGACCATGTTATAAGTGGGATAATGCCCTGCGAAGTGGGAATTAGCAGATGTTAAGGGATGCCACAGAAGCCTGAACTGTCCGATGTGAAGCGGAAGACGATTTTTAAAAATGTATTGCATGCGTTAACACCATAACGTTAACAGCCTGAGTTAATATTTTCTTTCAGCAAGTTTTTATAAATGTAAAAATCCAGCTACTTGAGTTTGTCCACAAAGGACACAATATGGACCAGACAACGCCCTTAAGGACCAGTGTAAACTTTTTGCCCATCATTGATGAGTGAATCTGTCAGTGTTGATGAACTGGGTTAATTAGGTCCAGGGTCAGCTTAGTCGTTTGTCAGGAACTGACCAGACCTCATAAAAAATGAAAAATTTTTCTGAGGAAGACTCAAGTAGACAGGTTGGTTTGAAATGTGGGGGGTCATACTTTCTATGGCACATCCCTGACCTTTCCAAACCAATTCCTATGAATGAAAAATACAAGCTAATGATGAATGCAGAAAGCTTGGAACTGTTTAACAGTGGAACTGCAGAAATGAATGCTGAGATTGTCTGTATTCAGATTAGCACCGTGGCAAGAAATCTGTTTTTCTGAGAAAATTATACCTGACATTCATGTAGGAATGAGGTTGAGCACATGAGCTCTGGGCTATATGTTATTCACACTTCTGCAACCTTGGGCTTGCTGGAGTTATTACCTTTTGATTAGTTTTGATGTCATTCTGCTGACTCAGTCAAGATGTGCAGGCTAGTTTACTGCCTCCCAGGAGAAGCCTTATAAACTCTGCTCATCACTTTGTCAGTATAACCAAAATGATGAATGGCAGTAAAACAGCTTCATGTATGCAACTTTTTTTGTGGCATTTGGCTGCACGGAACATTTTTCTGCTTCCAACACCCACAGTCGCATCAGTGGGATCTTCCGATAACAGGATGCGGAACAAGTTCTTGATATCGTGTCTCCAGACGGATGATTGGAGTGGAAAACAAAGTGGGAGCGCCAATCAAGCGCTGAAGATGATCCGTAAGCTTGAAGCAAAACAGGCCAGATGTCAGGAGGGAAGCCATCTCTGCAGAGTCTCGACTCCCCTCTTATCAGCTGAACTCTTCTATATTTCCTCCAGATGAGGAGGTGTTAGGACAGCTGCATGTGCATTAAATACCACTACTTTCTTTTGGAAATCTATCATTCTGCCTTTGATGACACTTCAGCCAAAACTGAGCTAAAATTGTTTTTTTTTATAAGGACTCATAAAAATGGTCTCTTCATACCAGACTGAGCCAGTCTGATTCAGATTTTCATCTTTTTTGTAGTTGTAATACTTTTTCAGTGTTTGTTCTTTTTGACAGGGGAATATTAATCCTAATGTTTAAAACACAACATGTATATTTAGATTCTTCTAGCTTTTAAACCCCTAAATGCTTTGGGCCCCCTTTTTCCTTTCTGTTCTCCCTTACCGCCCCCCTTCAAGTGAGATGATGAGCTTGAGACAAAAGCAAAGCAGATTCACAGAGACTGTGGAGACACAGACAGACTTCAAAGAAAAATTATGACTTTTGCCTTTCTTCGATAAAATACGATTTTTGAGGCTTTACCATAGGTTAGGTTTGATCTACTGACCGTTTATGAGAACTGGAGCAAATGAGTTGAAAATGACTTGCTTCCAGCTCCAACAAAAGTAATTCAGCATTTTTTGTGATCATGGTCGCCACATTGTTGGAAACCAAGACAATGTTGATAAACAGTGACTGGTCCACATTGGTCAGAATCAGTGTTTCTATGGCAACCACGCTCTGTAGTCAGGAGTGAGCTTGTTGAAAGTCCAAACCTCTACCCAGTAAGCAGGGTACAGAAATTCAAATGTTTTGAATGTTCGAGGTGGAGGCCGGCGGGCACCACCTACTCTTATTTAGGCATCTGATTGGATCGGATTTATAACTTCAATAATTTCCATTACAGAAAAAAAAAAATATGAAAAAAATAAAATTAGCAAGAACATGTTAAAAAAAGATTACAGCATGAAAAGTTATTCTGACAAACAAAATGACTGAGTACCCTATTTTCCACACTATAGGGCGCTCTGGATTATAAGGTCACGTCAATGAATGGTCTCATTTTGAACTTATGTCTTATGGAAGGCGCACCAAACTCTAAGGCACACTGGAGTCAGAGATAAGACCATTTGCTATTTAGACTTTATTAACTCCATCCCAGTAAGTGAAGAACTTGCTTGTGACACGCTACAGGTTAGCAACCTAAGAATTGTCCTATTATCAATAACTTCCAACGTTGTTTGTAACACGTAAAAAAACAGTCTACCACTAAAACTGACAGAACTGTGACTACGCTAACTTTCAACGTTGTTAGTAACATTTTTTAAAAAAAGCAGTCAGACACCACCACAGGTGAGCCACGTTACAATTACTTTGATTAAAATCACTGCCAGCCCTGTTTGCAACTTATAAAAATAAACAATACAAAACAAAGCAGACGAACAAGACACTGTAACACAACAATAAATGAAAGTAATACAAAAGGAGCATATATGTTACTTCTTACAGGGTAAAAAAAGAGGCTCATTTAAGTTTTTTATGCATGTCTGAACAAAACAAAGACGATCCAAGAAGTGTGTTTTTTTATTTTATAAGTTTGTCTCATTTACAAATTATATATGTTAAATCCCCGCAAGTCCTTCACCCTGATACACCCAAGTCTTTTACATGTATTTGTATTTACACATTCAGCAAGTCTCTTTGGGGTCCTCCACCATCAAGACGGAAATAGTCTAAGAGATTGCGGGTTATCAATGTTCTGTCTGCAGGATGAAAAAGTAAGAGGATCCATCCATATACGATGGCGTTTTCCGTCATACTATGAATGTCGGGGTTTCACCCAATGGCAGAAAGAATACCTTTTATTCCACCAACGACGTTGGTAGTCATCTCTGGCGTCACTGTAATCCTTGACTTACTCCGGGCACGCCCTCCCCGGAATCTTGTCTCTGGTCAGGCTCTTAGCAACCCTTTACCCCTTCTTCAACCTCGTTTTTGTGATAGTAGCAATCGGTCAAATGTTTCGTCCAAGGGTCTTCTGCTGATGTAGTTCAAAAAGTCCACCGCTACTCATACAAAGTTGCATTCAAACACACAACCCCCCCCAGAAAAACATACAGACAAGACCATTTTAACCCTGGGTTAACACATAAAAAGCCATTACTATTTTTTTTCATCAGTATAAAGACAATGCTAAAATATATAAATATATTTGGCAATGCTTCAACATTTTGTCAGTGCACTGTGTACCTCTTCAAAGTGCTTCAACATCAGAAAGCACAACCAAAATTAATCCATTTAGAAGACTCTGGATTATAAAGTGCACTGTTGTTGTTTTTTGTTTTTCTTTTTAAAGAAGGCTTTTAGGTGGAAAATGACCATGAATAACGTTCGACAAAATAAATGACAGTGATGCATCTGCTACAGTAAAAAATCGAATGCTTGATGACTGCTCCTTTAACAATATTGAGGTGGTTGCTTGTCAGTGACACACACCAGCAACTGTTGAGTCTCTATGGCCTTTTTTTCTCCTCAATGGCATCAAGTTGTTTTACTTTTTACTTTTAAATCAAAGGCATTTTTAGTGTCAGTCTATGCTGAGACTTCAGCTTCCAAAAGCATAAATCCATGTTTGCAGTCAGAAACACATAAAGCTCTGGAGATAGACGGCTGCTGCTGCTATTTCTGGATTGAAGACTTCCTGTTCCTGTTACTCTGCTGTCAGCTGCTGTCAGGCTTCTTAGCTATTGCAAACACATGGGAATGTTTACCTCTGGCTAAAACACACATCTTCCTCCTGAGTGACCCCACCTCAGCCTGCTGAGCAGCAAACAGGGATAACATCCAACTGATTGTGTAGATTCCTTGATAAAGTATTAAGTCAGTTACAATCTGTCCTTCAGACTTTCCAGGTTCATATTTATTAAAACATAATAAAAGGGCTTGGTTGGATATTTAAAGGTGGAAAATGAGAAAAAAAAAAAAAAAACTATTCTCAAATGTCATAGTTTTCGTTCCTCTGTTCTTAAAAAAAATAGCACCTGTTAAACTGAACCTTTTAAATCTCTAGTTTTATCTTGAAATTCTTAGATGGTTAAATGTAAATACAGTGACAACATGCTCAATTTTATTAATAACTTTCATATAGTCTTTCCCATGTTGTTTGACCAAATGAACACAACAGCTGTCGGGCAGTTATTTTTCAGGACTCTGCTGCATGCCAAAGAACATGTTGAAACAATTATTGTGAAGACATTGTGGGATCCAATATGTACCTTTGAAACTTTTGGCTTGTCCATCCATCCATCTATTCATTTATCCATCCATATTCCAGTGTTTCCCAAGCCTGGTCCTCGGGGGAACACTGTCCTGCATATTTTCCATGTTTCCCTGCTTATGCACACGTGATTCAGCTCACCATCCGGCTCTGCGGAAGCCTGACAATGACAGTCATCAGAGGCAGGTGTGTTTGAGCTAAGTTGGATTGAAAATATGCAGGACAGTGTTCCCATAGGACCGGGGTTGGAAAACACTGATCCATCCATCCACCAATCCAGCTTCTAAAATCTGCTTAATGCCTTTTGGGAGTATAGTGCTGTTGAAGCCAGCCAGTTATGAAGCACACATTGGGACTGTGGGTCTGACTGAGGGTTTAAGATCCAAGCTCTTGTTTGACATGCCTCATTTAATTTTTATTTATAGAGTTATCTCATTACATTAATAAATTCTAGTTTTTGGTGAAAATGAAAGGGGACAGAAAGAAGAAAACTTATTATCTCTGCTCCATTTAACTAAACCAACCAAGCTATTTTAACCAAATCTATCTCTTTGTAATACAAATAAATACATCAACTGGCTGGCAAAAGCAACAAACTAACAGAAACAAAAAAACAAAAAACAAAGCAAACATCCAAAGCAACAACAAGAAACAAAGAAAATACACCAAATGCCTCAGATTTTTTTTCTCCTTTTTCATTTAAAATATAACCTGTTCTCGACATTCTTTTAATTCATATTTTCCGAGCATTTTTTTCACTGTTTTAAAATGCAATAATTGAGTTTGAATCTTTTATTAATTTCTCAAGATTATTCCGAAATCTGATACCCTGCACTTAGACACCTTTATCCTTCATTTTTATCCTTAATTTGTTAGTTTTGAAAATCTCATTTTGTTTTAGATTGTAACTGTTTTTTGGTTTTTTTATGTTATATGGCTGACTTCTGTAACGTGCTCTATTTATTTCTCTATGACAGCGCCCCAGTTAAACAGAATATTATAAAATATCCAAAAATGTGATGTCTACATATGTGGGTGCCAGGTCTTAGGAGGTTAATGCTGATTTAATTATCTTTTTTAAATGAGGAACTCTCTGAAATGCAGTCTGTTTCTATAAGAGCTGCACCTAGAAAATATCTAGAATAAGTTAAAAGAAACCGCACAAAGTACAATGTTCCTATGAGTGAAGTTATCTGTTGTATTCAGGGTGTATTCAGACTGGACACATTTGGTTCGGACCTTGTTTCCCATGATAATCTGGAACTAATTTTGAGTCAGAATACACCCAAGAGGACACCCTGGTCCGGGTCCAGGAACCGCTCTCTGTCCCAACATTTAAGGTGGCCTTGGTTCATCTCCAATCTGACTGAGCTTTGGTTCGATCCGACCTTACTCAGTCTGAATAGGCTACGTGCTCAGAGCAGAACAGCCAAACCAGCCAAGCATTACGGGATGTAAACAGAGTAGCAGGGCAATGATGACACAGAGCTCATTGATTTGTCGTCAGAGGAATTCATCAGGCTCAATAAAACAACATTAAATGTGATACACATTGCTTCTCACTCTGTATTCCTGACAATCTATATATCAGAAACACTTATCAGCGTACTTTCTTAGCCATTGTCTCCTCAGTAAGCACTTGCTGCTTGTCTCCACTGTCTACAAAGTAGCAGTAAAAAGTGATGCACCTGATGTTGACTCAGATGTTCAAAATGGTAAGCAAAACATGAAGTATGAATAAGTGAAATATACCGACAAGGATTGTAAAAGGACTTCCATGATTTCTTTCTCTCATAATTCCTGGCCAATGACTGCAGAGATCTTTAATCAAGTGTTTTTGTGCACAAGCTTTGATTCGGAGGAAAAATGTCCGGTTGACAGCAGTCTGAATACAGACCAAACGCAACGTTCAGGACTCTATCCAGTCAAATTAAGCAGACTTGGTCCAGACTAACGTACTGTTCCGGTCTTTCTGACTTAGCCTTTACACCAAATGTTAAACGCTGTATGCATAATGTGTCTTTTTCCATGAGAAATAAATATCAGTGAGTCAAACACAATGTTGCATTGTTGCAATAAACTAACGTTTAAACTAATGTCAGCTGCCTTGGCTAGCGCCTATAGGAGCTGACTTAGAACTGGTGTGGACCAGGGGATTTCCGACTATTTAACTAAAACAAGGCATCGCAAGGGCCCGCAGCTAGTGCTAACGCTAACGCTGCCCAGTGCTCTGAATGCTCTGAAATGTTTTTTTTAAATTGATATTCTTACCAACCACAGGTCTGTGTCCTGACCCTACTGCAGCTGTGGCTACGGCGTTTCCTGAGGGTTGGAGGGTCGTAGAGAAGAGCTGCTCTATTTGAAAGAGAGAACAGGTGTATCTGTCATGCTTTGCCCCTTCAGTCTTTGTCTTTGGGTTTTTCTTGTGTTGTTTTTGTGCAGGTTAGCTGTGCGTTCTCCTGTAGGCCCTAATCTCCTGAGTTCTCCTGGAGTTGCTCATAGCTGCCTGCAATAGTCTCATTTGAACTCATTTAAAGAGGTAGACGGTGACATATTGTGACATTGAGAATGTAAAGAAAAAAATAAAACAAACAAGTCCCACTTTGTTGAATGGAACAAGATGCATTTGTCTGCATACACTGAACAAGTCATTCACAGAGTGGATTTTTTTAAGTCCAACAGTTTTCATTAAGACCTTTTTACTCTTAAAGAGACTCGGTGGAGCGCTCCATGAACATTTCCTGTTTTTACACCTGATTAGGAGTCAGTAAAGGATAGATCAGTGCTGTTACAAAAACCCCAATGAAAAAGGAAGGTAAAAGCTTCTGAATTACATTAATGGACTGCTGGGATAATGTGGTGATGCTGCAATAATGAGAGTGTAAGGCCAGAATCCTGACGCCTCAGCACTAAACCTTCATTTACTGAGCTGCTTAATAACTGCAGGGCTTGGAGAACAGTCGAAGAGATCTCTGCATTTTTTAGTTTGAGGTTTTTCACCTCACCAAAGACTTTAATCAAGGAGAAGAAGCAGCAGAGGACCAAAAGGCAAAGCAAAATAGTAAATGTAGAACATTCCTCCATTTCAACAATGACTTTTTACTTTTTGCACATTTATTAACTGCTGTGGATCCAATGAGGTGCACACTTTGTGAGGTGAACTTAAGCACTAAGGAGACTCCAAGGAGGAAACAAAAAAGTGAAGACGTGTACAAAATGCATACTTAAGCGGATGACCTCAATGACTGTCCCAAAAGGAATTCATTCAAAAACTGTCTTTGTTTAGTAAAACTAGAACTGGAAACCTTTGAGTATAAAAACTACAAGATTTAGGAAATGAAATAAATCCTGATATAATTTTCTTGTCTCCATCAACAAAAGTTGAGCATATTAATCTTTCCACAATACACTTCAACAGCAGGAGTTTGTATACAAATTACAATTCTATAAAGGAATACTTGCAACGTTGTACCCTCCCATTCAGTATTATTGCCATGTCAGAAACATGGTTTAATGATGATAAAGGAGTTAATTTAGAAATGGAAGGTTATAACCTGGAATATAGAAACAGAAAAAATAAGGTGGTGGAGTTGCACTATATATAGATACAGAAAACATTGCAATATTTGGTACTTAAGCACATGTCATTGGTTATAGATGAAATAATGGAATGTCTAACTGTGGAAATTCTCAATGAAAAACAACAAAATACCAATGTAAGCTGTTTATATCGGCCTTCTGGTTCAAATATGAATACTTTTCTTGACAGGGATGGAGAAACAGTTTTTCACAAAGAGTGAAAAAACCAACAGTTATTTGCGGTGACTTCAATATTGACTTATTAAATCTAACTAAACAAAAAACAATTGATTCCTTCATTAATGTGATGTCTAGTGTGTCCTTTTACCCAGCAATCACTAAACCAACCATCATGCAGTGCCACAATTATCAACAATATTTTAACTATTTGTTTGAAAAATGACACAATTAACGGCAACTTAACATGTGACATTACTTGCCTATTTTCACAGTTGTTGCCGGTGCAATTAAGAAAATTAATGAATCAAAGGAGGTGACATAAAAGAATCAAGACTGAAGAAAATATTAATGCTTTCAATAATAGTTTGTCTATGCAGGATTGGACCGAAATATATAGAGAGACTGATGTGAATAATGCGTTAGATCACTTTTTAGAAATATTCCCTTCTCTGAACAACAAACACTGTCCAATTAAAAGATTGTGTAAACACAATAAAAAATATTTAAAAAAACCTGGCTTGCAAAAGGAATTCAAAATCCCTGTAAAAAGAAAATTATCTCTACAAAAATGTTATCAAGAAAAAGAAAAGAAGATGTATAAAAACAAGTTAACCAACAAAATACTAGAGAGTAAAAAACGATGGAAAAATATACTATATGAAAATATGAATATTTTAAAAAGAACTTGGGACATATGAAACATTTTAATTAATAATAAATAAAGAAAAAGCAGCATACCCACATTACTTTTTAAAAGATAATATAATATATATTACTGTATATGTTATAAGACTATAATATAGAAAATGTTACAAACAGCTTCAATAAATATTTTGTGGTGAAAAAAATAATACATAACATTTCTAAATCCATTACATTTATTTGCTACTTTATCACTGCAAACGTGCTGTGTGCCAAACAAAAGGAAAATTGCCAATGTTATTTCAATTTACAAAAAAGAATGATAAATATCTGTTTACAAATTACAGACCAATCTCATTGCTTCCCCAGTTTTCCAAAAAATCTGGAAGAGCTCTTGAGTACATGTCTAGAGAAATTCCTTGGGGTGTGTGTGTGTGTGTGGGTGTGGGTGTGTTTGTGTGTGTGTGTGTGTTTGCACTGGTTAAAAAGTTATTTAAGCGGAAGAGTTCCACATGTTCATGTTGGATTTTTTCACATCTAAAAGTCTTGATATTGCTTGTGGTGTATCCCAGGGGTTAGTGTTGGGAACTAAACTGTTCATACTCTACATCAATGAGATATTTTCAATTTCAAATACATCTAAATATATTTTGTTTGCAGATGATACAAATGTATTTTACAGTGGTGACAATTATCCAAATCTCATCAAGATAGTTAATAAGGAACTAAGTACGGTATGATGGACAAGAATAAATTACTGTTACATTTAAATACGACAAAAGTATTAATATTTGGTAATCAAACAAGACATTTTAAACAGCCAATAACTAGACTGTATACAATTAGAAAATGTGCAAGAAATTACGTTCTTGGGAATTGTAATATATAGTAAACTGTCATGGAAACCCCACATTAGGCTCACAATAACAAAAAAAGTCTCTCCAAAATAAACAGAGCAAAATCTTTTTTTGATTGTAAAACATTATGTATATTATACTGCTTATTAGTTCTCCCCTATTTTATTTATGCTGCTGAAGTATGGGGGAACAATTACCAGTGTTCCATACATCCCCGTTACATATTATAAAAAAGAGCAGTACGTTTAATAGATTAAACAAAAACACACAAATCCATTTTTTTACAAACAAAACTACTGAAATTACATGACTTAGTTAAACACCAAACAGCACAAATTTGTTTCAAAGCAATCAATAAAGCCTTACCAATTAATGAACAAAACTTTATAGAATAATAAACAGATTGTGGGAGAAGTCTCACAATCTGAGGGGCGATATAACTTCCAAACTACCATTGATACGATCTACCCGAAAAGGTGTTTGTGTATCTGTGTCAGGGGTAAAATTCTGGAACAGTCTGGGTAATGAACACAAGCATTTTCAAAAACTATATATCTTCAAAACACTTTACAAAAAATGGTTTGGTAAGAGTATAATCTGATCTGATCAATATGTGGTGAAGTGTGAAGTCTGTAACAATGTTAAACCCTGGTAATGAAGAGAACATTATTTTATTTATCATTATTATTAATATTAACTTTGACATACTGACTTATGACACTGAATTGTAAAAACAGCAGGAAAGGTGTAGGGGTGGGCTTCAATAAGCCTGGCTTCTGCATGCTCCCTGCAACATGCCCAAATTATGTTGGAAATGTTCTCATTTTCTAGATTTTTTATTTTGTCTTGTCATTAAGTTTTTCTTTATTTTCAATTGTGCTTCCTTGTTGATTTGTCATTGGCATGTTGGAAATATAAATAAAAAAATAATAAAATGCATTTTTTGTGCTACTTTTTGTGCTGTATGTGAAGGTGTTGCAGTCAAAAACAAATGCTGCTATTATCTGTGGAGTGTGAGACTTTATCAGCAGAGTGTGAACATCTACTTTGGCTTGAGCTTGAATCAAACATTTCAACAAGGCAGCCGATCCGGATCAGTCACTGGATAACAAAACCAGTCCCATTACAAATGATGTTTTTCACACTGTTACAGCCAGAAGACACTGAATGTTAAATGAAATACCAATATATCCCTCTAAATGTCCAGATGTCAGCTATTCTGCAGCGTAGCTACAACCATGAAATCAATTACCCCAGCTCCGTAAGAGATAGCATTTAGTGTGTGCTGCATGAGGTACGCTTGTTATCAGGGCCCTGCAAGTGGATGAAATCAGAGCACTTGAGCGTGAAACCAATTCCAAACCGAGCATTATTTATCCTGCAGTGACACAGCAGCTGCGTTTTGGGTTACACCCACCATAACATCGCATCTGAGCAAAAGGGCAACAGAGAAAATCTTTTTTTCAGGAAAGGACAGCATTGTGAGCGTTTTCAGAGAGCTACATGGTTGAAGATAAGGGTGAAAAAACAGAAGGAACTGACCTATGAAACCTTGGGAAAAGACCTTACCTTGTGCATTTTTTCTTAAGTTAGAGCCAAACAGTGATATGGAATGCAGTTGGCATACAGAAAGACAAAATGCTTTCATTCAACACAAGAGGATGTGCATTGTAATTTTTAAATGATTGTTGATTGTGGCAGAGATGTTCTCATGCTTTTTCCATCATATGTTTGAGTGCTGACAGCCCATCCTATCTATTGAAGCAAAAGTTGTATCTGGATGACATAAATGCTGAATACCTAAGCCATGGTTGCTGTTTAATGTCTGACTCAGCTATTTCCATATTCCTCTCCCAATTCAGCCGATCACCAGCAAGCAGTGCAGGCAGTGTCAACGTAATGGAGGGGGGGGGAGTTGACAACAACCCTGGAATGCAATGACCCAGAACCTGAGTGGTTTTAAAGTGTTTTATTGTCCACAAGTCCTCTGCAGTTCGGTATGCTCTCCAGCGTGGAGGGATGGCGCTAGCAAGCAGGCTGGGTATAAAGGCAGGAGAAGAAGAGTGGTGGAGCAGGAAAAGGTGGCACCCGCTGGTGATGCCTCGCAGGTTTCTGCAAAGGAGGTCTCTGGTGTGTGAACATAGCAGACTGAAGCTGCGAGGCAGGCCCACGTGAACTGTGCAGGTTGGAGCAGCAAAGCAGGCTTGTGAAGACGTGACAGGTTGAAGTTGCGAGGCAGACTCATGAAGACTTGACAGGTTGAAGCCATGAGGCAGGCTTGCGAGGCCGTGGCGAGAGCGCGAAGAAACAACATCAACTTCCTGGCGAAGAGGAATGGAGAGGAGACAGGTTAAGTAGTGTGGGGAACAGGTGGTGAGTATGAGACTGATTGCCTGGAGGGCGGACCCAACAGGCAGGGCTAAACAACAGGGGTTAAAGTAGATTTTTTCAACCACGGGAGTCCATAGTAACACTACTCCCTTCGGAAACCTGCCTACAGTGGTCATTTGAGGAATTGACATTGTTGGTTCATATTTGTATGCTTTTGTGGAACTGAATGAGGACCTGGTGTGGAGGCTTGAACTGCACTTGATAGGACATTGTACCACTTCATTTTTCCAATGTGTGTCCGGTATAGGCATGTAACAGCAGAACCCCTTCTTCATGCAACACTCCTTGATCTAAACCAGTGACTGTTTGGGACAGGAGTATGAACATGTGTCATCCAGCTACTATGGTGAACATCTAAATATTACGAAATACAGTAAGTATAATTTCACAAAATGTGCACAGAACTTCCTAAGGCAAACAGCCACTGGCTTGTCCCATTTCAGTGTGTGTTGGGGTATCAACCTCCGTTCTTCCTCTGTTCTGGTGAACTTTCTAACCTACACTCTGTGGACGACTGGTTTTAACGTTGTGGAGAGATGTGGGAGGCAGCCCGTGTCCAATTGTGTCGCGCCGTTTGCAGGTTCCAGAGTCAAGCCGACAAGCGCTGTCAAGAAGGTCCCAGTTCAGCTCCGGGATTGGGAGTTTGGCTTTCCACTCAGAACCTACGAATGAGGTTGCAGTGTAAAAAGCCTCGGTTTGTGGTCCATTCAAGATCATCCAACAGATCACGCCTGTATCGTTTTATTTGCAATTGCCACCTGAATACCGGATCTCACCAACTTTTTATGTGTCTTTGATAAAGCCCGTCGTGGCACCGGAGAAGAGGGTGTGTGGCCAGGACCCCCTGACGGCGGCTCACCTCCTCTCATCGTGGACGGCGAAGAGGCCTACATAGTCAGCGTGATCTTGCATTACAGACATTGGGGAGGTTCCCTCCAGTACCTGATGGATTAGGAGGGGTATGGACCAGACGAACGCTCTTGGTTGTTTCTGACAACATCCTCAACCCCTCCCTGATTGCTAACATCCATTTTAACCACCCGGACCGACCTGCTCCTACCTCTGCCCCTTCCTCCCTCTATCTCCCTGCATGCACTGCATCCTGTCCCTGTTCTCACAGCTGTTCCACATCTCATTCATTACTCACACTACCTAAGTCCTGTTAAGCACTCTGCTCTTCACATGGTCTTGAACTTACTCCCCTGTTCAGTCCAAAGCAGCATTAGAGGTGCTACACAGGCTTGTAGAGCCTGTGAAGAAGCTGCCATGTCTTGGTAGTGAAAGGGCCTTGCAGCCCGGGCAGTTGCAAAACGTAAGGTTTGAGAGGAGTTCCAGGAGCCCTTTGTGAAAAACTCCCTTAATTTACTACTACATCTTCCTCCTCTTTTCCTTCCACCAAGTGTTTCACCGGCATCTGGTAGATCAACTGCACCAGTGGTGGTCATTGTCAACCTGGACCACAACTATTTTGGTGTGAACGTTGTGATACGTGATGGTTATTTGGCTCTGGTACTGCATCAAATGCCCTTCCAGACACAAGCCACTGTATTCATCTGGACCTGCTCACCTGTTCCTGAGAAGAGCATCAGGAGCCCCATCTTCTGCCTGTCCTTGACGGGGCACCGGGATGTCTGCATTGATTTTTTTTCTGACCCCCCATCAATGATCCCTCATCTGATTAATTGACTGGCTGTTGGAAATGTGATTTCCGTGTAACAGTTTACACACTGCAGCGAGCTTTGTCTTTTACCATCTAATCTTCAACAGCAGTAGAAAGAATCAGGTTGGTAGACCAAGCTTGGATGTGTAGGAGTTTTCACTTCTCTCCATTGCTTGCAGCATCCTCTTCTGTGCCTGCACTCTTTTACAACCACACCAACACTTCTAAAGTGATTTACCCGTACACAATGTCTCAGCTGAATCACTCTTAAAGGACCCATGCCACTATTTTAAAAATCAGCTTTTCAAGCAACAAGTGGAGTCTAACTGTCAATGTTTGTAACATGTATGACTGAATATTACACAAAAGTCCATAAGTCCCGAGGTTACTATGGAAACCAGAGCAAAGAAAGAGAACAGCATTCCTCACATGATAGCATTTTTCACCTCTAACTAAAAGGCATTAATCAAGTTGCCTTTGTGAGCACTGAGTGTCTACATGCCGCTATTTTGTTTTTTTCTCACCCTTTCTTTATTCGGGGACACTACTTTGTAGCACATTCTCTCTCTCATCCTTTCCACATCCTGTTTTCATCTCACTCTCTGTAGAACACAGAAAATTAGATAAGATGGCGGTTATCTCCTTCTTACTCTGTCTGCATTTTTCATTGAATTCAGTCTAGTTGTCTGACCTTGTTTGTCTGCTTCTTGTCATACCAGGAGAGACGCATGCTGACCACATACCTGTGTATGAAGAAACAGATTGGCCCAAATTTGCAGGTTACAAACCACTAGTGCTGTTTGACCCTTATACACCAACTCCCCCACCCCCACCCCACTCCCAGTGATCCAACTCTTTTCTGCGAACAAGGGAGCTTACCAACAGGAACTTGGATGAATCCTGTCTGAAAATTACTTTTAATAAATACATTATATTTGACTTATATGCTGCCTTTCTGGGCACCCACGGCCGTCTCACACAGCTAATACACAGCTACAGAAACAAAACAGTAGTAAAATTCATGAGATTATAAAACACAGTAAAGTTAAATTCATTCGTGTGTATATGCCGGTCTGAAGGAGTGGGTTTTGAGGTTTCTGGAAAACTGAGGGAGAGAGTCCATGTTCTGTATATCAGAGGGAAGGGAGTTCCAATGTTGAAGGGCACTGCAGCTAAATGCCCAGCTCCCCATGGAGATGAGGCGAGCAGTGGATAAAAGCAGCTGGAGGGAGGAGGAAGACCTGAGGGAGCTGGCAGGTGTGGCAACGTGGATAAGGTCACAGAGGTACGGAGGGGTGAGGTTGTGGAGGGCTTTGAAGGTCAGAATAAGGAGTTTGTAGTTGATTTTATGAGGCACTGGGAGCCAGTGGAGCTGCTGCAGGACAGGTGTGATGTGACGAGTGGACAGTTGTTTGTGTTATAATCCGGGCAGCAGAGTTTTGCAGCAGTTGAAGTTTGCGGATAGTTTTAAAGGGGAGCCCAGATAAAAGAGAGTTGCAGTTGTCCAGACGGGAGTGATGAGACTGTGCACTAGAACAGCTGAGGAGTTAAGGCTGAGAGAGGGACAGAGACGGCGGATGTTACGAAGGTGGAAGTAAGCGATCCAGGTGATGTTATTGATGTGAGCAGTAAAGGAGAGAGTGCTGTCAAGGATGACACCCACATTTCTAACCTGTAGGGAGGGGAGGATGGAGCAGTTATTAAAGGAAATGGAGAAGTTATGGAGTTTGTGTCGTGGTGCTCCTGTGCTCCTTCTGATTGGACTCAGCTGTCCGCTATCATCTCATCAACCACAGACCACTGTATAGGATGGACCTGCTCCAGTATTTGTCGCCAGTTCGTTGCCTTATCTTGTGCAGTATTTTGGCCTCACATTTCTGATTACACCAAACGTTAAACAGGAATTTTTTTTTTGTCCCAAGTCTTCATCTATTCTCACTACCTAATCTTTGTCACCAGAATCATTATCTATGTGCCAACCTGGGTTCACACACCATAACCATTGCCTGGTTCCATGCTAAGCGCCATACAAACTACCAAGCTACGTTTCCACGCCACGCTGTCATCCATCCCACTCACCTCCAGTACTGTTGTTGCCACTCTGGGGTTTCAGCATTCTCTCATCAACCCAAGGCGAGTACGCGTTCCAGACTGTTGCCTCCCTCTGCCACAGAACTCCTCCGGGCACAGACCGCTGTTAATAAGTTTTCCTCCATGACCAACTTCCACAGTTTGTGATTTGTGACTTCCCTTTAGTCCGATGACCAACATGTTAACCCAAATTTAAAACCTTACGTTCACTCCACAATAATAAAGAAGGGCGTCAATGCTCACTTTAACTCCCAAAAAAAAAAAAAAAAAAAAAAAAAAAACATCCTGGCAATTTCGGAAGGGGAATTGTGCTATTTTATTCATGAGTTCCCAAAGTTCACATTTAAAGTCCCATTCTGTGTAATTACAAATGCTTGTATACTGTTCAGCTTTGAAGAAAATTCTTTCTTCTTCCTTCAAATATTATCTTGTGTGACAGAAACGAAAGGCAGCTGATATTGCTGAGTGACAGAACGGTGAAGGTAAATAACTAAACCAACTGAAATTAAAATCATTTCAACTGTGCTGCTTTGTTGCACTTTCTCTAACAAGGAATATGTCTTCCATGAAATTAGTGTTTAAACACAGCTGCAATTTTCTCAGGCAGGAAAGTTTAGAACCTGTATTCTAATGAAAACTTAAAGAGTGCAGATGAAAAATGTCCGTGTGTCACGCATAGGCAGCATGAAGTGTCCCACAGTAAAGAGAGAAGATGCCATGAATTAAAGATGTTCAGTCACGACAACGACCTCTCCATTATTAAAGTGAGTTTCAAGGAACACGGCTACTAAAAGTATTTGCGTGTTTGTGCGCATGTGCATGCCAGAGGTCACTGTTTTTTCATGCTTATGCCCCAAGACTGCATCTGTTCTGTTCAGAGGAAATTAGGTAACATTTAAAAAAAGATGGGCATTACTTATCACAACTAGTTTATCATTTTAAAGGGGTTAGGGTTAGACCACAAATTCTTTGAGGACACAAAAGTTAAGATAAAAAGCACAAGTTCAGAAACTATAACAGACATAATGGACTCATATTATGCAAAATACCCAGAAAAAGCATTCCAAGCAAAAAACGTGAAAAACCCATCATGTAGCAGTAACAGTAAATTAGCACTAGAAAGCAAAATCATTTATGTTTACTACCGAGTAATTACCCAAAATCTAGTTTACACAACATGAATAAGAACTCGATGTCTCAGAAGATGAAATGTTTGTCCATCAACCACAAGTTTCTTGGTTTAATTTCCATCTCTGCTTGTATGGGTGTAAGACAAACACAGGAGTAACTGGAGTCTCGGAGCGCTGACATTCCTCGTGATAATCAATAAAAAGGCAGCTAACATGTTGTCTTTTGTTCTCTAATCTCAGGTTTTTGTTTTCCAAATTTCAACACACTTTTTTCCTCTCCTATCATTCTATTTTTTTTTATTAGTTCATTTTTAATTTTCTATCTATAAAGAACACTTTCTAATGGTGATTTATGAACTGAACATCAAAGAAGTCACCACAGCAATCAGTCACCAAGAAAAGCCAAGGCAATTTGCTAAAAATGAGATTTCTGTTACTGCAAAACTGCATTGGTGAAAAAAGACAACTTTCTTAAAACAAGAATTTCTTTTAGTTTCCTAAAGACCCACTCTGATGAAAATGGTATTTTTGTGGCATTTTTCTGATGATAGAGGACATGTATAATGTAATTAGGACATGTAATTAGGTTTAAAATTGCATTTTAAAATTTTTCCTTTTAAAATTGTTTTGAATCAACAAAAATTGCAGTCTAGAAAAAATAGCATTTGTCACATAAAAATTATGCCGTGTAGCTGCAAGCTCCCTGCTCCACTTGCAGACAAATAGATCCATGTACGTCATGTACGTCTTTCCTCTTAGTAGCTGGAATCTGGATCAAAACTTCAACATTACTCGCAACACTCACACCCCCAACCTATTAGTTAGGTTGGCTTTAAGCTAGCGGGAGTGTAAACAGATGGGTGACGGTTAGTGAGGGCGAACTTGCTCCTCACCAACAGTCCTGCCCACCAGCCAGAGGGGAATTTCTAATGACTAACTGCTGCTGTCCTAGAAAATGACACAGGTTTTTTTTACTTGGTCACTAAATGACATAATCATAATTAAAAGATCATGATGTTGAAACAGATCAAAAGCTGATTGAGTGGGACATTATGGTTAGGCTTTTAAACAAATGCGAATAAAAAAATAAATTAAATAAAAGTTTATAAAAAAACGTCTTCTAAAGATACAAACTTAAAAAAAACAAAAAGATCAAACATTCAGAAGGAATTTAGCTGGAACAATGACTGGGTAAAAAAAATAATAAAGCTTGTTAAAAGAATAATGAATCAATTACTTCAAGGCCTAAACATTAATTAAAAATGATCAGCCTTTGTGTTTTGGGGTTTATTACATGTTTTTTGCTTCATCAGTCAATCTTTGTTTCCTCCAGCAGCTTTGTCACAGAGCAGCAGTCGGACAGCATCACTCCAGCTGGTGTGTCAAAATGAAAACAGTGCGACATCAGACAAATCACAGGTGTGTTGATGATATGAGGATACACAGTGACTTTTCTTCTGAAATACCGTCTGTTTGACTGGTGAAATCCAACGCACTCTTTATATGACAAATTAGTATGCAAGACAGAGCAAACTAAATTTCTCTGAAGAAAAAAACTAGTAGAAGAAAAAAAACTACTTTAAACTCTTGGCCATAATCATTTGGTTTGTGCACATATTAAATTACGTAAACTTGTATAGCGCTTTTCTACTTTTCTTGAAGGCTCAAAACACTATACAGTCACAGACCCATCCACACACTGATGGTGGTACTGCTGCTGAACACTGGTGCCAACCTTCCACCAGCGTCTATACCCTTTGACACATGGATGAGCAAGGCAGGAATCGAGCCTACGGTCTTTTGATCAAAGGTCGACTGCCCAACCGCTGCACCGTGGTCACCTGTCACGAGCACTCGTATGGGGAGGTTGACCCGTAAGGGTGCGTCAGGTTTTTGGGTTGCCCGGGTCTCTGCAGGATGTAGAAAAGAGTGGCTGTAAAGGGAATTTCCTCATCTCTTGCAGTTCCCTTCTGGCTTGCCTTGAGCGATGTCATAAAAATGGGACGTACCATTTTTGAGCTTGTGGTAAGTGTACTGTGAGGAACTGCAAGGATAATGTAAATTACACACACTTATGACACATGGGTGATGCTGTTGTACAGTACCCTTACGCCACACTAGTCAATAGTAAGTTTTGTATACTGGCTCCTTACTGACCATGTGCAAATGCTATGCACACAGAGTGTGCACGGGATATGTAAAACCTGTAGGACACTTGATGTTCACATGAACTACACTCAGATTGTCTAATTTCCTCATCTCTTACAGTTAGGCTACATGAAAAGAGCGAATGATTATAACATTAACTCAAACTTTATTTATTTGTATAGCGCCTATTCGAAACACAAAGCGCTTTACATAAAAGCAAATAAAACACCTAATAAAAACGCAGTGTTTTAAAAAAGAAATACTACAAATAAAAAGATCTAAGAAAAGATCTGACAGGCTTGGCCAAGATCGTCGTTCCTGGACAGGAGTTTATCCGGTTGGGTTGTCTCAGCAAACTCTCTGGGAAGGGTCTTCAGCAGAGGATGTTCTTGGATGGAGGATGTTCAGTGATTGTTTGGTGTACATCAGTTGAGGGATGACTCCATCCAACCAGTTCAAGGTCCACGGTCAGCTGCCGATCTACGGCATGATGATCAGAGAAAGCGAGGAGGAGTGGGGGCTCCAGCATTCCTTCACCCTGTTTGGGCAGCGGCAGTCCCTGGTGGTCACCGCCAGCTGTGCGTCAGAAATGGAGCGCTGGGTGGAGGACATCTGGATGGTCATCGACCTCTCCGAGCAGAGCAGCAGCCCCCACGCCAACCTGCTCCTCCCCCTGCCCTCCAGAGCACAAGCTCTCAGACAGTGTAGCAGAGCTCGAGTTGGAGGAAGAGCTGGGCGGCCTCCATGCTTCCCTGGACGTCAGCGTCCCCTGGGAAACACCACTGTGCACGTTTGTTGGCATTGGAACACCAGCGTGTCCATGGATGACTTCAGCATTGCTGTGGAGAACCAGCTGTCAGGAAACCTGCTGAGAAAGTTTCTGAACAGCAACGGCTGGCAGTAACTTTGGGTGGTCTTCACCAACTTCAGCCTCTTTTTCTACAAGTCTCAAGAGGATGAATTCCCTCTGGCCAGTCTCCCCCTGTTGGGATACTCCGTCATCATTCCAGCAGAAGCAGAGATCATCCACATAGATTATGTCTTCTAGCTCCACTTCAAATGCCACATGTACTACTTCAGATCAGAGAGCGAGTACAACTTTGAGAGGTGGATGGAGGTGATCCGCAGCCGCCCCGCGCTCAGCTCCAGGAAAGACCTGTATTGATGCGTCTCCGCTCCGCTCTGCTCCTCTGAAGCTCCTCTAAATGACGATCTCCAGGCTGCACAAACAGGAGATGTTCTGGGGTTTTCTCTCTTTCTGACACTCGTCCACATTTCTGTGCCAAACCTGAAGATGCTAACATTGTTTGTGCTTTACAGAGAGCTGCTCCCACACAGACGGCAGGTTAACGTTGTGGTTTCAGGTCCTATTCCACCTGCAATGATCCAGAAGAGCCGTTTCTGTGATGGGGTTCTGCAGTTTCAGTTTAATGTGACTCCAGTTTGACGTAGAAACATGTTTCCTCTTCAGTTTGATGCCTTTTTGTACATTTTTTTACACTGTGAACGATAATTATTGTTTTAGTCAAACTGATTTAGGATCCAATAGACATTTCAACGGTCAAACACCTACTCCAACTTCCTGGATTCTAGTATTTTAGACAAATAAGGCGAAATGTGTTTATGTGGGAAATAAATTAAACAGCTCTGAGGATTTTTGACATACTTACTCCTGATAGGCGACAGTAGTTGCTGTAAAACCATTGACTCAGACTGACTTGGACCAATCACTGCTTACCGTCTTTGTCCGGCTCCAGATAGCAGCGTCCCCATCAAGGAAAATGGATGTTGAATTGACTTCATTTTGCTGGAGCCGGATGAGAAGGAATTTTCTATGGATGACGTCTCACTTGCTCAGTCCAGTCCTATTATACAGTCAGAGGTGCATTGTCAAGCAGCAAATATGCCTTTTCCCAGGTTGGAGAAACCAGTCTAAGATAAACTTGCTGTTTATTTTTCTTTTAATATCAACAGTTCAGCAAGACCAAGGTCTTTGTATTACACCAGAAAGACACAAGGATTGTACATTCCATGTGTGTTCCACTTTGTCTCCAGCAGGCTTCATCTCTCACAAAGCTGATAAGACAGTGCCGTGTTTTCCAGTCATGTTCTGTCTCCTCTTCCTCACAAAACACAAAACCTTGACATTTCACGTTTTTTTTGCTGTCAAGAATAAACCAACAGCAACTCATTCTTCACCGTATCTTTGCCAACACCGACATCTGTCAACAAGGAAGCCCACAGCTGGAATGACATTGGTGGTCATGCAAATGGAAGAAATCAGCAAGAAATAAGGTTTTTTTTTTTGTTTTGCAGATGTTTTTTACTATGAAGAGAAGGTATTAGAGCAGTTCTTACAGGAGCAGACAGACTGACAGAATCAGAGTTGATGTTGATTTACGCACAGCTTTCATGGCGACAGTTCAAACCGACCCGGGAAGAAAGGGAATCAAATGACTCAAGTTATAACTTAAAATGTCAGAATCTGTTCTTGTGGGGTTTCTTTTTTTTGCTAACATATTGTAGCTTTTAATCTGAAATGTTTCTAAAGTTCCTGTTAGCCTCAGTCTTTATTGTAATCATTTCCTCCTATTTTTATTTGCACTGCTGCTCCTTGAAGTTGTCAATGTGCATTTGTTGCTCCTCGCATTCTGCCGCGAGTTTCATGATGCATTGTGTATCTTGTGTCCTTTTGCCAGTCAGTCTGTGTTTCCACACTGAACTTTTTAATTTTTGTAAAACATTTTTTTACATACAAAACTTTTATGTTATGGTAATTTATTGGCCCTAAAAATCCTTTGTAAATAGTCAAGGGTTAAAAGAGCCGATTGTTTTTCGAGAGATGATTTAAAAGAATTGGCCCCTGAGAAAGAATCCAAGTGCCCATCACAGTCTCAAGGAAAATGATTCACATGAAAGCCAGGAGCATTTTTGATGTTTGATAAAGAGATTGATGAAGCTTCAAAGAGGAATGAAACATCTGCAGCCAGTGCTAATCAGAACAGATTACAATGTTCTCATCATTTTACTAAATCCTGAAACGTTCATCTGGTGTTGTCTGCATTTTAAAACTGAATTTCACCGCAAACTGAACCCATTGAACATCATCATTCTGTCTGTGATAATTGTTCTCTAATAAACGCTGAGTCAGCTGCCAAATTTATGAATAAACACTGGGCCTTGGATTAGCAGATACTTGATATTTGAAATGTTGGCACAGTGGTTAGCACTCTTGCTTCACAGCAAGAAGTTTCCCCCAGCTGGGGGACTTGAAACAGTGTCACCAATGGGGGACCTTTCTGTGTGGAGCTTGAATGTTCTCCCCGTGCATGTGTGGCTTTTCTCCTGGGACATTCACTTTCTCCCACCATCCAAAAACATGCTTCACTTGTTCATTGGTCACTCTAAATTGTCCTTAGCTGTGGATATGAGTGTGCATGGGTGTGTGATTGTGGCCCCTGTGACAGACTGGGGATCAGTACAGGGTGTCCCCTGCCTTCGCCCATGAGTAGCCGGGTTAGGCTCCGGCAGCCCCGTGACCCCGAAAGGGATAAAACGGTTTAGGAAATGAATGAAATGTTGAGTTTGTTCTGGTTTCAAGTTATATTTGGTAAAAGCAGTGTCACACATTCGAGTTGGTCACAGGATGTAGTCTGAATTCGTATTTCGACACTGTATGGTGTTCTTACATACTGAGTGGTCCCACTGTGTAAAGAAGTAGTAGCATAAGGATTCAAACGCAGAAGACCTGAGACGTGAGGATGATTCAATAATTACATTAAATGATGACTTTGAGAAAGAGCCCCAGCAACTTCCCTCTTAACATAGAGGCAGTCTAAGAGGTGCTTTCATTCTGTAGAATATCCCTTTGTGTTTATAGTACAGTTTAAAACGACTCGAGGATTCAGAATTTGTTGTTTTTTTAGAGGTCTGTTCCTGAAGCCATCAGTTGTGAATGCATGTCTGCATAACTAACTGTCCACAGGGGTTAACCCAAGACTTCTGAGCTCTAAAGCTTTCCTCAAATCACTGAACAAGATCAGATACAAGCTTGAATTCAAGGCCCTGCAACCTTTGATCAGTTCATGCCTTCCACAGGTGAATTACTAGGGTGAATATATATTAAAATGTGTCACGTTATGCACTTTTATCAAGTGCAGCCTAGCCACAGGGAAGTTTTTAATTGGCTTCCCAGAGACATGTAAGCATCACCTCAAATATACAGAAGCGAACATCACAGAGGAAGAAGAGGAGGGATGAAGGAGGACTGAGCAGAGCGCGCTCTCACAACATAATTTGAAAATGGATGATTTCCTGTCTTAATGCTGAGAGAGCTTCCTTGTTTCTGCATCGTATGTCTCAATGAGGAGGTTATTGAAATGATGGGGAGGTCGGACCTGGGGGGCTGCCTTCCTTCAAACCACACAGCCAAAATGTGCAGGAGCCTCTTACGGCATTACATGTAAATCAGCCTGACGGACAGCACGGGGATGGTTATCTTCAGGCATGTATATAACATGAGAATCATAAAACATGTCATGTGAGAGAGATTATTCCAGAATAATGGTTGGGATTTTCTGTGGATGCATGCATCCAGTGCACTGATGGATGTGTTTGGGCAAATTTAATTGTTTGGCTCTTTGTTTGCAAAAAAATTAGTCTTTTCTCCCCATCCCTCCATGCTCACACTGTTAGCTCCAGCTCTGCTCAACATCTCCACCTCATATTTAACAACTGACAGCACACATTAACCTTCTGCTTTGATGCAGAGAAAGATCAAATCAAAACCAAAAAGAAAACCACAGGCTGCAAAAAAAGGAAAAAAAATCAAACAGAACTAAAGGAAGAATTTTTTATTCAAAATGTCAAATTTAAAGAGGCTTTGTTGTTTAATTCAGGCTGCTTATACATTTCCTTTGATGGTGTCACACAAATCACCTCATTTGTGTGAACAGCGATTGGCCAAACAACAGTCAGCTGAGATTATAAATTCACTTTCATCAATGAATACCTGCAACAGGTGGGGTGAGATAATCATTCACATGTAGTGGATGTTACAGATAGTGTATGTGATTATTGAGGTTTGTAAAGTTATTAATATTTCACTTTAGAATATTCCATAAAACCCTGGAAGCCAAGGTAATATGCATGTTTTTTCTCTCACTTGTATTTTGCTTTTACAATCATTTAGATCTACAGAAAGTAAGAAAGTAAAAAAAAGTGTTGAATTGCAGGGCATTACATGGTAAGGGGCCTGAATGTGTGGCTCTTTATGGAAAGGACAAATTAATGACTTGGAGAAGGCAAATGAAAAATCCCTAGCAACAAAGCAAAAGCTAAAACCACTTTTTGTAATACAGCAAAACTTTCCCCAGAATGATACATTTTACAGAGCAATGAAAAAGCAATAAGTAAAAAAGAAAAAAAAAACACATTAAAAAAATAAAAATCTGTCAGCAGCTGTTACATTGAGTTAAAGAACACAAGGTTCTCAGTAGAGACTGGACTTTTTGATCTGTGAAAGTCCTTTTTCATGGTTGCAGGTGATGGCGTCTTTATGGGGCCAAGATGAGCCTTGTTTAGTAAAACAAAGGTGAGTTGAACCAGGGATGTCATGGGATAAAACATAAGAATGTGGGTCATGCCATTTGATGGCAAGGACACCATGCAGCTTGGATAAGGGATTTACGCCACTGGACATAAAGGTGGGGGTCAAGCTGGATTACTTGTAGGAATTGTTCGCAATGCACAATCTTTACACTGAGTACCCTTTCTTTATCCTTTTTTTTCAAGCCAAATGCTAAATAGCATATTTCATATAGCGCTGGTCTATTTCTGCTTGACCTAGACCTCGATACCTGCAGGAGCACCAGGTCAGCTGACCTGAGGGATAGAGAGGGGAAGAAGAGGTGAAGAACCTCAGAGAGGTACAGAGGAGCAAAGTGAACAGGCAGCCAGTGGAGTGACGTGAGGACCGGGGTGATGTGCTCTCTTTTACGGGTACCATTCAGAAGCCGAGCAGCAGCGTTCTGGACCAGCTGCAGATGGGAAAGCAAGGACTGACACGAAGTAGTGTCCATTACAGTAGTCCAGCGGAACGAAATGAATGCGTGTATCAGAGTTTCTAAATGCTGCCTTGAAAAAAACGATTTCATCTTAACTAGTCGTCCTAAATAAAAACAAAAAAAAAACAAACAAACAAAAAAAACAGTAATTGACAACTGAACTGATCTAGCTGTCCAATTTAAAATAACTGTCAAACCAAGTTTGATAATAATGGTAATATTTTAAAATGTGTTTCCAGTGGGCCAGGTTCAACAGAACTGGACTCATAAGGGCCACTTGGTCCAAACACTATTACCTCTGTTTTCTTTTCATTAAAAAAAAAAAAAAAAAAAAAAAAATTAGGGCCTTCCAAACTTTTATGTCCTTCAGACAGTCCAGAAGTGCTTTAGCTGAAAAGCCATCATCCTTTTTTTAAAGGTAAGTAAATCTGGCAATCATCAGCATAGCAGTGGAAGGACATTTTATGCCTCCAAAGGATAGAGCCTAAATTCAATAGGTAGAGTGAAAACAGCAGTGGTCCTAGAACTGGACCCTGGGGGACCCCACATGACAGGGGGGCACAGAACAACTCAGCATCCAAGATGCTCACACAAAAAGTCCTATCAGCCAGCTAAGACCTAAACCAGTCAAGTGCTGTTCCACAAATGCCCTCTGGGTGATTTAAACAAGCTATTAAAATCTTATGGTCGACTGTATCAAAGGCAGCATTTAAATTAAGCAGGACCACAGCAACATAATTACTAGCATCACATGCCTGCAGGACATTATTGAAGACTCTTAGCAGCACAGATACTGTGAAGGGCCCTAAAGCCTGACTGAAAAATGTCCGAAGTGTCATTTTCTTCCAGAAATGACTGCAGTTGACAAAAAAACAATCCTCTCTAGATTTTTTGAAAGAAGCGGTAGTTTAGAGATGGGCGTATAATTAGCTAGCAGAGAGTGGTCTAGACCAATTTTCTTCAGATGTAGTTGGAGCACAGCATGTTTAAGTTCAACAAGAACCACACCAGAGGACAAACTACAGTTTATAATGTTTAGAACACTCAGAGCTATACTAGGAAATATTTGTTTAAAAAAAAAAACGCACAGGAATAGGATCACGTGGGGAGCCAGAAAGCTTCAATTGACCCACCACATCCTAAAAGAGGAAGAGTTACAGGCTCAAACTGATTGAAGACAGCAGAGCAAGGGAAAGGAGCAGAAGGGTCAGGTTCAAGAGATGTGATCAGGACTCTGCTGGTAGCAACCTATTCAATAAAAAAAAAAAAAAAAAAAGTTAAAAACTCATCACACTTCTCAGATAAGACATCCAAAAAAACCATGAGGAGGACTAAGAACCAGGTTAATTGTATTAAAAAGCATACAGGGATGCTGACTGGTGGAAGAGATGACCTCTTCAAGATATTTACTCTTTTCTTCTTTCACAGAAATCTGGTACTGACGCCAACAAGCTTTCATTATGTGGTGTGAGACCTCCAGCTTATCCTTCTTCCACTTTTGCTCTGCTTTGCGAGAGACTCTCCTTACAGCACGAGTCTTGTCGTTGAACCAGGGCTTTGGTTTGGACTTAAGTTGCTTCGTTTTTATTGGAGCCACAGAGTCCAGGATCCTTTGGCAGGTGGAATCAAACCAGGACCAGAGCTCCTCAATATCAGATGAAGAGTCATAAGGAGGGATGGAGAGTTGGCAAAAAGCATCAGAAAACTGTCAGCAGAAGAAGGATTTAAAATCCTACAACGGCAAACAGGAGGACAGTGGCCAATTGGGCTCAGTTTAAAAGGAACATTAAATAGCACAGACATATGATCAGAGAGCCCTGAGTCACAAATTTCCAGATTTGATAAAAACAGCAATAATACCATACAATAATACCAAGTCAAGAGTGTGTCCGAGCCGATGCGTTGGGCCAGACACAGGCTGTATCAGGTTTAAACAGTCAACAACATGCTAACACCTTTGATGGAACTTGCGGAAGATTTTCGAAGAGAATGAGTGAGAAGTGAACACCGGGATAATTGGCTTGACCTCCTGGATAGAAGAACGAATGACTTGGATCAACAAGTAAGAATGAATAATGTTATTCTCATGGTACTGCAAACCTGGCGAAGGCCTGCGAAGGCCTGGCACAGCTAACATTAGCACAGAAGCTAGCAGAGCTGCAGCTGCAGCTCCAACAGCTGACAGCGTGGAGTAAAGGGATTTCTTCGGAACTGAATAACATCAAGTTCTGCTACCCGCTTCCCAGGAGAAAGGAGTTAGATAAACCAGCAATCCTTATCAAGTTTGTGAACCAAATGCACAAAATAGCTCTGATGAAGCAGAGAAGACTGTTGAAAGGGACCGCGGTCATCATCTCAGTAAGGCCAACGCTGTTCTGGCATAGCATGCCAGGTTCCTGAAGCAGAAAAAGCAGATCCAGAGCACATGGGTGCTGAATTCCAGGATGTACCTTAAACCACTTGGTCCACCGGACCTGAACAATGCAATGGTAATCACCAACATGAATGACTTTGAGAAGTGTGTGGTCACTGACGTCTGAGCCCTCAATGGATATAAAGTAAGAGTCAAATATGAGTTCAAGAAAATATGGCGCCTGGCATCTATCACTGTCTCTTAGGTCAACTCTGACCCTGATTCTCAGCAGCAATTTCTGCCCTGCAGACAACTAAAGCTCAACTTACTTGCTGGGATATCAGTTGAAGGTCAATGGACTTGATGGAGTCTGCAATCACAGCAACGAGGAGAACTTTATAAACTATGTTCAAACCAGAAGGACGGCTGTTTTTCAGGCAGCTGAAGATGGAATACTGTCTTGGTCAAAAGCTTTAATCAAATCACCTGACTTAGTTCCCTAAGGAGTGATTCATGACTAATTGATCTCAAATTAAAATAATCTACATATAGCCTTGATTTTTTTTAAACCTGATTTAAGTAAACAGCTTTTCTGATGAAAAAATCTATACATGAATATTTTTCTTTTCATACTTGATTAAGGCAAATGACTTTCTTTTTATATCTGATTTCAGTAAATTCTTTTTTTACATAATTTAAATAAATGACTTTTCTGATGGAAATAATCTGCATATTGTTGATTTTTATATTCTGGATAAGCTACAATCAAGTTTTAAAAAGTGTTTATATACATAGCATTGTGACTCACTGTTACTTCAGGATGTTTAATCACCTGATTCATTGTCGGTCTGAGCATAAATTACGAACTGGTTGATATCTAATGTAAAGTACATGGTGTGGTCGATTCAGGGTGGGATTATATAAGTTCGCTTCCCCCACTCCCTTTCAAGCAGTCTATCTTTTAAAGCCAAGTTGTCTTATGTTTGACTTATTATGATTTTTTTTTTCTTATTGATGTTTTCTATGATGATTGATTGTGTTACGTATGTGTTATTCTTACTCTTGCATGCTTGAAATAAACAATTTCTAATCTAATCTAATCCGCAACATGGCACTTGTCCTGTTGAGGGACCCGGCACAGCGGTCTCAGGTTCCGCAGATTTCCCCGGTAGAGGTTGAGGCGAACCCGAAACTGGCAACGGGTCCTATCCCGTTCTTCAATGCCAGTCAAAAACACCAGGCAGGCGTTCACTTGGTCCAGAAGCCAACGGGCCACAGAACCCCCCAAGAGTCATCCAAAAGACGGCCTGGGATCATTCTGCGTCAGGGTAAATCTCAGCTTTACCAACCACCCGCCGCGTTTACTGTGGCGGCGACGACTCGGTCTTGGCCAAGATACAATGTCCGTCACAACCATGTAGAGTAAGATCAGGGCATAGTCAAAGATCCAGTAGTTCTTGGCGATTATAACCAGCAAAGACTCACTCCTTTTACTAAACAAAATCAAAATTAACACAAATTCCACAGAGGCAGACGAGCAGCCGGGCATATGGGCGCCATCTTACTTGTCTTCCTTGTTTAGAACCCAAAGTGCTTTATTGTCACATTTACCCATACATGCAATCACACATTCATGGCAGCTTCCCTGCCTTACATGGTGCCAACCTATGCTGGAGGTCCTGGTTCGATGGGGTAAAAAACTGTGGGGTAAAAAAAAATCAGTTCTCCCTCATCTCAGTCTGGTCAACTTTATCATGCTCCCAGTTGTGGTGGCATACACTTTACACACATTAAATGATTTTCCTAATTAGAAATAGAAACACTGTTTTCGAAACTTCGATAATTAATTTGTTTATTCCCTCAATTAAAAAGTGGAAATGCCTTTGGTTGCAATGGAATAGTTTACAGTTTGCGGTTGACTGCAAAGAGATTCTTGTGTCTCTTAACACCCGATCGATCATTTAAAGAAATAAAAAAAACATCCATCCATTTTGTCCTGATGAGGGTGAAAGGTGGGGCAGAGTTCAGGTCTTAGCATTAAAGCTACAGTCCATCAAAAGAACACACAGCTCACTCTTAAGGGGTAGTCAGGGTTTGGTAATTATCACATTTCAGAAAATCAAAGATATGTTGATGCTCAGCTCAACATATTTGTTTGCCCATAACATCAGTGTTGCTAAAAATAAAGCATAAAAAGATGTTGTCAACCCGTGGTCCCTGTGACTTCAGTTTCTCCTCCTTTCTCTTCCTGTCCTGCACCAAAAATGTGAGCTCATTCCCCGCTAACAGCTCTATGCCTGCTGTCTTCCAGAACTTGCGTTAAAAAGCTTGCATATGCAATTGTGTGGTGAGTGTGTGCTCTGTACGATAACCACACAAGCTGTTAGCACCACTGAGAATGTTTCATGGGGATGGCATTTAAAGATGTTTGATGGGGCTTTGCTTTCATTCTGCTTTAAATTATGACCCTTATTTGAAATACATGAAACCAAACACATGAGCCGCCTGGTCTGCCAGGTTCTTCCTTCCCTGAGCTTTTCCTGGTAGCAGAGCCCATCATTCACTTGTTTTTCCATATCTTCCTGTGGCATCTGTGCGGTTCAGCTAAACTCATGGATTCTATATTCACATGCACACACTCATATGTGCACATGCTCTCCCTCATGGATTGGAACCACCCGAATTGCATTTCCCTGCCTGAATATATTGCGAACCCCTCCTGCTCCTCAGTGTGACAGGGACAGATTGAGGCAGCCTCTGATAGCTGCAGTAGCTTACTGTTGTGGGAAATGGAGCTGCACATTTACATTTACTCATTCTATTACTTTGATTGATCTTCCAGGCTACCAGGAAGGTTTTTTATGGTTAGGGTGCTGTGCGTTTTTTTTTTTTTTTTTTTTCTGGGGGCTTCACAGAAAAAGACTGAAGGAAAGTATAAAAATCTTGCTTAAAATTGCAGAAATAGGTTATCTGATACTGCAGACTTTGCAGATCCTACTTAGTAAACCTCGCCACTCTGGGTTTTACATATGTGCTGAACAAGGACAGCAGCTGTTTTATGTTGGATCGCAGTTTTCCCTTTATTTTACCAAGCAGAGCTTTTTTACAGATCCCCTTCTTTTTGCTCTTTTTTTAATTTTCTTTGTGAGTTTTACTGTTTTTATTCTACACATGGCTACTTTTGAGAAGCTTTGTTTCAACTCAAACATGTCTTTTATAAAATGTTATTCATTTAAAAAAAGCAATTAAAATTATTCCATATAGTAAAGAAATACATGTATTCATTCTAAACTAGAAGGAAATATCAACTTGACGCCTTTTAAAGCACATAAGCTAACATGGACAATAACAGAACACAGATTACATAATCAACGATTGAATTAAATAATCTACATCTTTATCCTCTTAATTCTTTATCTGCAAATGTAATGCAGCTCTCCTTTAGTTAGACAGGGACAAAGAATGGCTAAACAACAAGAAATCTAGAATAGATTAATTTGAGAAAAGAAGTGGAAAAATACTTCAGTCAGTGGTCCCCACTTCCAATCCATCCATCCCTTTTCTAAGCACTTTTTAACTCTGACAACGTCATGGGGCTGCTGGAGCCTAACCTGCCTTTTGTTGGGCGAAGGCAGAGTACATCCTGGACAAGTCTCCAGTCTGCAGTCTGTCGTTTTGTCCGCCTGCAAGTCCCGCCTTTGGAGACACGCCGACGGGTCTTCATGACCCTTCATAGCAAAGGGGAAGGCTTTAACTCCATGGTGTGAAGTGGTGGCAGTGATAAGGTGGAAGTGATGAACATAAATGTGGAAGGAGCATGAGAAGCTGGAGAAAGACCAGAGACTTAGAGAAGAACTCGAGAAAGCTTGGAAGGTGACGGTAACATTTAGTGCCCGTGGTAATTGGAGCACTCGAGGCTGTAACCCTCAAACTGGAGGAGTGGCTAGAGCAGATCTCTGGAAAGACCTCAGACATCTCAGTCCAGAAAAGTCCAGAATTAGGAACAGCTAAGATACTGCAGGACCCTCAAGCACCCAGGTCTCTGGTAGAAGATCTGAGCTTGAGGGAGAAACCATGCACGAATGGTGAGAAGCTAATTTGTTTATATATGCCGATATATAAACTTATTTTTTGTAAATCGTGTTATTAAAATAAACATTTCAAGTGATTACTTTTGAATAAAATGAATGTCTTACCCAGGGCTCACAGTGCTTGTGCTGCGGCTCCGGTGAGGCTGCAGAGTCAGTAACTAACACTGACTGCAGAACGCTTGGGGTTCTTCTGCAAGCGATCTCTGCTGCAAACCTCGCTGACCTCTGAACTCACATGGGTTTTCACGAGAAGCTGCCATTTAAATATGACTTCATAGTAAACAAACCCTCATTCTGCTGCGATTTTGGAGTTTATTCACAACACTTCTTTTTCTGTGTGACTTTCCTTCATACAATGGATTTGCAAAGGTGGAAATACTTTTCTTAACTTTTTAATCTGTGTGAATGTCCATATCACACAAACTCACCATCAAGTCCAACAGCTTGTGGGATCTCAGCCCAGACTCTGGTTCTTTTTGTTATTCCTAGCATGTGTTGTATCAAAAAGGATGGGGTAGTTCTGGTTCTCTGATCAGCCTCTGGTCGTTCATGGTGTTACTTATCGGACTTATATTCTAACACACACTTTGAGACCCTGTGTCAGCAGAAATAACGTAATGTTTACAACACAGTGAAAACAGCGAGTACAGGGAAAAATCCGCAGTGACAGTGACCACAGAGGTCAGACCGGACCGTATGCAGTGTGATTGCCTCTCGCACTTTTCATGTTTCGTAAAGTCACTGGCGTCCACACCGGAGCCAGACCACATGCGGTGTGAGCCTGGGGTTAGAGGTGGTGTAATCTGTGATATGTCCATTATATCAATTTCATAAACTGTGGTCCACCACACAGAATAATTTAGTAAAAAGCTCATTGAGCAGGGGATCTTATCTGATGCCCTTCAGGTCTTCGTTTTTTTAATAGCAACATTTCTTCATTTTGAAGGAAACAGATGCATAAAAAGATGAAATCAAAGAAATTGCAATCAACGAGTCCTTGGACAGGAAGTTCTTTTTTGTTTCTGAAAACAAAACTCCTAATTTGCAGGCACATCCAGTTATTTTAGCTTCTCTTTTCTTATCTTTGTCAAAACCCTTTAATGTATAACTCATTGAAATCCAATTTGCAAAAGTCTACAGATGAAAGAAAGATGGAGTGTTTGTACAAGTGCCAAGACAGCAGGTGCATGAACATGAAAGCACACGCAGAAACGCTATGACTAGAATGGACAAAAAAAGCACTACATTGAACTGTTCCACATTTTTCACAATTTGAGAATCACAGCTCGAAAGGCTTTGATGAGATATGGACGGATGTTTTTGGAGGTTGAGATTATTCTTTAACAGTTTCTCATAATGATGCAAATAACAGTGGAAGATTAGACGAACTTCTGTATTTCTTGTTTTCTAATACAAGGCTCAAGGCCCACTGTTTTGCTTCTTTTCCAAAAACTCGTGTAGTTGAAGCTTCTTGTTGATCCAGTTGATCTGCAGAAGGGAAAGCAGAATTAGTCACAAACAAGTGGGAGAACAAGGCTGGGTTTGGGCAGCCCTGTTTTGAAGCCACCTTCAGACCAAGCATTGTCTCACCGTTCTGTGTTGACACATTTCTTGAAATGAAAACATAATGTGAGGCACACCTGTTTTTTTTTTTTTTTTTTTTTTTTCTTGGAGTTCTACAAGTGTTTTCTGCCATATTGACTGTGGCACCTGTTTGAGACCGAGTTGAAGCATTCAGATGTATAGATTGTACCATTTGGAGTTTGACTGAGTTAATGCTCATGACCCTTTAAACAAGCTGTTGTCTAAAAAAATACTGAAAATTATAGTGTGAAAAAGACAAGAAAAAAAGACAACAGAGCACAAAAACGGTATTCCAGCGCTTTTCAAACCACAGTAGGTTCACTTTCAGCCTTTGTCACCTATATGTATCTTAGGCATCCTCACCATGACGACAAGAGCATGGAAAGCAGGAATATTTCTAACATTCAAAAAGTTCTAAACTCGTGTAGCTTCCTACAGAATCCCTTATACATTCCAAGTACCCAGTAAAAGGTAAAAACAATACCCAAAAAGTACATATAACATTAAAGTAACACACCACATCATTAAAACATGAAAAGGTCTTGGCTCGCAACAGTTGCTCACTACAAACAAACAAGATGACTCTGAGCCAGTGAGACTCCCTGCCTGTAAAATGACTTGTTATGTCTCAGTTTTCTAACTTTTAACATTAAAACTTGAGCAAAAAAAAACTTATTATTGCCATATTCACTTCCAGTCAAAAGGTGTGCCTTAGCTGCAACTGGATCCCGGCCATCTGTGGGAAAAAAATATCTGTTAAGATCATAGAGTGTTTGGCGAGCTCGTGAGTGAAGAAGTTCATGCACATTTTTTTCTACAGGTATGCTGTGGGCAACAGGTCGCATTGAATACTTCGTACATAAGAGTACCGTATATAAGGTTGAAGTAGGTGAGATGCAGGCGAGTTGCATGGATTTGTCATTTTCTAACCCCTCAACCATGTGCACTGTATTAGAAGCTCAGTGTTCCTTAACAAACACTTCCCGATACACTTACCACACACACATACACAACTGTTTCACCGTGTTCCTTGAGGTGTCTGCGTGAGTATCAAGGGAACTGCAGGACACACCTGAGCTCCCCTTAAGATGGAGCCGCTCCTCTTTACTATCCTCCATGGGGCCCGGACATCCAAAAAACTCCCAGCATCCGTGCAAGTCAGTCCCCTCTACGACTGCATGTGACTAAGGACTAAGGGACATGCTTATCAATTCAAATGAATGCATAGTCACCCTAGACACCAGAGCTAAGCCTGCTTAGTTGACCCTGTCATGCAGTCATGTCTTTGTCAGACAAACTCTTTATACCTATTCACCTGTCCTTTTAGACAATTCAAAGATTAACCACAAACCTCTATTATAAAAACATTTTTTCTGCTGACATTAACTTGGTTGGGAAAACAGCTTTTAAAGAACAGCCAAGTGTTCTCAAAGGTGCTTATTTATTCAGAAATCTCAGAATAGAAGTTGGAATTACCAAAGAGATAGAAATAAGTGAGAGTGAGCCAAAGATCGGTCAATGAGCTGATTTGCCCCTCATTTTTCATGGTGGGACAAGGACGGAAGTCCCACCAAATGTCCCAGCTGAGCTTTAACTGTCACTCAGCTGAAGGGTTTAGAATGGTGCTGCCTGACTTCCTGCCTGGAGCAGCGACAAAACAACTTTGCTTAGAATCCAAGCAGCTTGTTCACTAATCAAATGATCACTTCTGCATATCCTTGAAGTGCCCTAAAGCCCCATTAGAGTTACACACCTCCAGTACATCACTGCTCTGCTTTATATTGTTCACACCATGACATGTGCCCACAGCTCATGAGGAAGGCTGTTTGAAACGAGACAAAAAAGAGGTGGCATTGATTTGCCAAGACTAATTCTGCAGCAGCACTCATGCCGGCTCCAGCTGTGCAGCAGCTGTGCAGCAAATATCAGTTTTTATGTCTTGCATCCTCTGAGCCATGCTCAATACTGTTTTCCACAGCACTGAGACATGAATGCAGAGCTGTAAATAGCACAGCCTGCTAATACGGTGTAGCAGTGTGCTTAAATGTATTCAGAGAGGGGTACACTGAAGAAATTGCTGTCTGTGCTGTAAGTGAATAATTTAAATGCATTGAAGGTCAGAATTTGGTCATGAATTTAAGACCACAGTAGCTTTAGAATCCATATGTGAAATAAGTCACGTGATATAGGTTTAGCCAGTGGAGTTGGGCTCCAAGAAGCTATAGTATAACAGAACCAAACCAGGACCAGACCAGTCAATTTTTCTGCTTTTCCAAGTTTAACACCAAGTTTCAGTGGCAAATCTGCTCGGCTGGTTTTTCTTTAGGAGTGTGCTTTAATTTAGCCTTTTTTTTGTGTGTTTTGTGGTCACTTATGCATTGTATAAAAGAAACCTGACAAAAGTCAGATTATTACCAAATATGCAAGAATTAAAAAAGGTCAGTAAAATAATTATCCCACTAGAAATTTACTTTACAAACGGTGAGACAGACTCCGAAACTTTAGAACAAATTGTATTTTAACTCCTGAATTAGGGAAGCACAGTTTTATTTCCTGTTTTTTTCATTTTTGGGGCACTTTTTCTGCCTGCTTCATTTGAGTTACTGTGTAAAACTGACTGTTAAAGCCAGTTCTGCTTTCAATAGGTTTACAGGAGATTCAGGTCCTTCATTAAGCATGGTGTGGAGGAAGTCCAAGTCCTCCATTATAATTTAAAAATGGTCTTTTTGCATCACAAGGTCGGAGTCAATGAGGAGGTAATGTTTTTTTTAACATTTTCACAGTGGTTGCTAACTTGCTCATTTCCCCCTCCCCACTTCATGCTGTTCAGGATCACAGAGGTCTGCTGGAACCCAACCAAGGAGAGAAGGAGCGGGTCAGGGTGCAGCTCAGCTGTCCGTCACAGACGCAGCCACAAACTGCCCAAGCAAAAACAGAAGGCACACACAGCTTTCAGTTTTATTTAAATACATAAACCTACACATTCACAAACAGAAGAACAAATCAATTCCACACAAAACACCAAATTGGATCACCCAGTTTGTCTTAACTCTGGTTTTTAAATTGTCAGCTTCATTTCGTATAATCAGATACATAAACAAAGAAAATGCAGTGTAAAGATACCTCTGAGCTGGAGGAATCTGGTGGAAATTTGCAATTCAGAAGTTGCTTCCTGGCCTTGCCAGTTATTCTGAATAGAGCCAGGTGAAATTTTTGAGTGTGCAGCTGCCTGGTCGAGTTGGCGTGTCAGAGAGCGAAAGTGAGGGTGAGGAGAGCTGGTTGAATCCCAGAGAGATCTGTCAGATGAGAACGATGTAACACATCTGGTCGGTCGGCTGCTCAGAGGTCGTTAATATTCACAGGAACTCCCTGGAATGTTCTGTGTTTAAAATAAGAGCCACAATGAATAATCTATGCTGCCGTGCCACTGAGCTCCTTCCTTCTATTAATTAGATTAAATAAAATTCACAGAAAGAAAAAAGAAGAAAAGTATTTTTATCATATTTTATATTATAATGTAATAAATACACACACATACATATGTTAACATAATAATATATTTATTATACAAAAGTGAAAAATATTATTTTATTAGAACAAGTATAGTTTTTTCCATTATGTCTGAAGATGTTTTGTGTCATTTCACCCATTAATGTGAAGTTCTTGGTTTGTCATTTCTGTTTGCTGTAAAAAATGCAGTACTTTGTACTTCAAATCAAAGACAGAAATATCTGCTAGTAACAGTTACAACCTCTATATTTGCATTTGGCTTTTACCTTCACTAAAAAAATCTTCATCTGATTCACCCGATTTGTGTCAGAAACCGTTAAGTTGTGGTTATGAAGATTTTTCAAAAGTCAAACTTTATTAACCTTACATTTAACAAAACTATCATAATTTAAGTACCTTAGGCCATAGTAAAGTGATGCATAAGGGATCATGTGGAATCATTTTTGGTGTATAACTGTAAAAATAGACTTCATTTTGGTTTCGTTCATTAGTTTGAATATTTTCGTTTTAGCAGCTAAAGCTTTGGCACATAATTTGGCAGTGATTAAACATGAGGTCAGGGTCATACTCCAGAGATAGAAGGGTCAACCTTTTATGGGAAGATGGCAAGCCTGGTTCCCGCCGGCCCCCTTTGTGCCAAAATGTCCTTGGGCAAGACATAAAACCCCAAACTGCTGCTGGTGGTTATATGTTGGTGCCAGTGTAAGGTAGTGAGGCCGCCAGCAGTGTCTGCATGGAGGAATGAGACCTTCAAGGAATGTAGGAATAGGTATATGCCATTTACCATCTATGGGGAACAAAGCAGAGAAACACTAGCGAACAGCCTCTCCCCTTCCTAACCCTCAAGACTCCATCACAAGGCCATTGGTTGTGGTCACACTAGAGTTTTGGTCTTCTGTAGGACTAATGAGAGGAAAGCCTGGTATAAAGAAGAGATCAGTTGTGTCTGATGCCTCTCCTCTGCTGAGGGAAGGGTTATGGATACAGCATGTACATGTGTTGCTTGTCTGACCCCCACCTAGAGGAAAACACCCAACCTCGGTTAAAAATACGGAAGACAAGAAAACGAATGGATGTCAAGAGAAATGGGTCAAAATTCATTGGACAAAGATTAAATGATAACAATAGAAAAGTATGTAATTCAAATGCTCACATTTTTCTAGCTGAAAAAGATTTGAGAACATTGATTTTTTTTTTCTTTTTTTGTTTTCTCCACCCTGTTTCTACTATTTTTTCCCCTAATCTATGTTACAGTATAGTTTGTATCAAGACCAAATGATCTAAAGTTAAACCCCTTTTTTACCTTGAATGAAAAAAACAACAGGCCTGAGCATTGAAAGAATGCTTTTGTCAGATTTGCTGGAATCATTGATCAGGTTTATTGAACATAAAAGGAATGATACAAATGAAGAACATCTACAAACCTTGTGGATACTTTGGCTTCAAAGTACTGAGCATCTTCTCTCTTCCTGTTGGATTAGAATATGTCCTTGTCCTGTTCCCACTGACGCTCTAGGAGACACACCTTTCACAGTCTGTGATTCAGTTTAATCTGAAAGCAGCCTCCATGAGGAAAAAAATTTGTCATCTTCTGATTGATTTACAGTTTCCTTTCATGTATGAATTTTTCAAAATGTTTGGCTTCAGTTGGAAACTGTTGATGTGCAAATGCCACCACACTGACTGATATAGGATATTGCATGCCTTAGGAAAGCTGATTTTGGCCATGCTACTTTAGGAGGACAATGGATACATCTATTTTAACTACTGGAGGAGTAAGATCATAATTGTCTGAGTCAGTGGTTTTTCATTTTTTGCAGGACTGATATTCTAAAAATGACCTGCGATAGGTGATATTCACAAAGTAATCATCTTTTTTTGTTTTTTTTTTTCCCTACGATGATTACAGATGTTTTATAGCTTGACTACACACTTTGTAGACTTTTCTATGACATACATGAACATTTCACACGTTTACTTTTTGTTAAAACTCAAAAACTTCAAACCTTCATAGAAAAGTAAGTCAGATTTTATAGAATTTAAACCAAGATCTGATTGGGATTGATGGTTAATGCAGATTTAGCAAACTGGATGGATTTTGTCCAGGAGACACGTCTCAGAGGAGATTGACTGACAGTGGTCTACAGTCAATCGGCACACAGAACACTGTGAGCTGTAAAAAAGAAAAAATAGCATTTAAAACTGTACGAAGAACCGTTTCTATGTGTATGAATCACATTATAGCAAGGGATTACTGCATTTAACTTTAGCAGGAGCTTTTATTTATTGCAAGCTATGCGTTACAACGTCTGATGAAACAATATTTCAAATTCAGATGTAAAATTATTCTATCAACTTCTGCAAGTATGTTTAATGAAATCTAAAGGACCTTACAACAAGAAAAGAACAGTAACTGAACATTTAGAAAACTCCCCACAGCACAAACATTTACATTTTCATTATAAACATAAATACAGCTGATGAAGTACATCTGTTCTAAATGATCATACCACTTTAGGATTTTTTTAAACTTCTTTTATTTTTATCTTAAAAAGAGATTTATATCATTTTTATCACTTTTACTGTTTTCTAGAACACACTTTAGTTTCTGCAGAGCGGCAGGAGTTCAGTAGAAATTCACCTCTGAGTTGTGGGCGGTACTGTTGGTGCGGAGTAAGCCCGCCCCCATTTACCATCATCCATTTGTCAACGTGCTCCTCCAATAGCTTACTGCCCCTCTCACCCCCAACCTAACAATACAGGTGTAACAAAAATTGTGAGCAATATTGGATCTATCCAGTTGCACAGTTTTGAGCCAGATGCCAGCTCACATGAGGAAAATGAAGACACACGTGGAACTATTTGTCTACAAGTGGACGCATCTGAACAGAGTGGAGCAGGGAGCTTGTAGCCCGAGACTGGAAGGATGTGATTTAAAATCAATAGTGAAGTCATAAAAAAGACTCAAATGAGACCCACTGCCTCCCTGCTTGACACTCAGGGTTGGATTTTGGGGGTTAAAACACTAAATGGTTCCCCAGCGTGTCTGCAGCTCACTGCTTTTGTCAGTTTTCTACTGTAAAAGTGACCACAGAGGACATTTATGAGAATAACAGAGGATTGCCAACAATTTGGCCCATGTGTTGTATTTTTTAAATTTGTTTTTCACCTCAAATGATTCATTTATTTTTAAATGCTCTTCTTATCTTGATTTGTTTATAATAAATTCTCAAATATTTTAATATTCAGAATCACTGAGCCAACAGCAGCTTGCAGTCTGTTTGTCACAGAAGACACAACACATCCTCTGAAGCTGTCTTTGACTTTAAAGTTAACAAATTACATTTTCAAAGCATTTTATGACACACAGATTTATTAGGTTCACCATCACTGTCAGCCTAACGCATTTTTGGTTTGAAGAAGAGTTAAATGTGAGGCGCTTTGTTGAGAAACGAGCCTTGTGCAAAGTGCGATTCATACCTTTCTAAATCGCTTGTGAATTATTTTCCCAATATTCTATTCAACTCAAAGTCATTTAGCACTGTAATGAAGATGAAAGATCCTCTGCCTTTACAGGCCTGGCTAATTGCATTATTGATATCATTCTAAAACCCAGCATGCTTCCCCACCAGAAACATAAAAAAGCCAACAGTCTTTGAGGATAAAAGCTTTAAACTGAGAAGGAACGGAGAACACAGAAAATGGCAAAATTAATTAGCATCCTTGAGGACAATGTGGTGTCTGTCTGGGGCGGGTTACATGGCTCTCTGAGGTTCAGAGGAATTAGACAGAGCCGTTTTTTATGAAGTAAGGAGATTATACAGCTCGGTTATTGCTGTGTAGCTTTTAGTATTAGAAAATTCAGACATTAAACTGGTTTTATCATCCTCTTGTTAATTGTTTCGAAACAGCAGCACAGTTTGCTGGTTTGTCAATGATCTCACATACCCTGATGAATATGCAGTACATCTCAGTAACGTGTGAGCAAAACTCTGACTACAAATTGACTGTTTCACATGAATCATGTATAAGCATTACACAGTGACAACGTCGCAATTTAATGAATTTGATTAAAGGAAGATTACATAAAGAGGTGAACTCTGAGACACTTAATCATTATTTTAAAGAAGTAATTACTTGCCTTACCTGAGAGTAAAAATAAGTATGCTGATGGATGATTCAGGAGTGACTGCCTCCTCAAGAGATATGAAGTGTGATGCAGTCTATGACCTCTGTGTCTGCTTTGTGGTTATCAATTGATGAATGTAATTACTGACTGAGCCCTGAACTTTTCACATTAACTGCATGTTGACTTTAATTTCCAGCAACATTTACAAGATGACTTCAGATGTGGAAATTACACATTCTTTCAAGTGTGCTGCAGTTTTCCAGGTCAGCAATTTTCTGGACGACCCAGGACACGCTGGGCAGACTTTTTTTCTCGGCTGGCCTGGGAACGCCTCTGGATTCCCCCAGAGGAGCTGGAGGAAGTGGTCGGGTAAAAGGAATTCTGGGCCTTGTTCAAAAAACCAGTCTGAAATGATTCCAGTTTTATGACATGGTGACTTATCCTGCTGGAAATAGCATCAGCAGATGCTTCACTGTGGTCATCAAGGGATGCACATGGTCAGCAACAGTAGGTTGTAGTGTTGTGACAATATATAATGGACCAAAAAAACAGGTGCCTAAAATTGATGGCATTTTGAATGCACAGAGACACTGTAACAAGTTCCTGTGGCCCATTGTTGTGCCATACATCCAAGAACATCACCTCAGGTTGCAGCAGGATCATGCACAGCTCCAGGTTTCTAGGATCTGTACACAATTCTTAGAGCCTGAAAACATCTCAGTTCTTGCATGGCCAACATACTAACCAGACATGTCACCCATTGAGCATGTTTGGGATGCTCTTGAACATGGCAGAGAATGAGAGAACAAAGATCCTGTGGGACTTCCAGATACATACGGACAGAATGGTAATGGAACCAACCAGACGTTATGGTGGATAAAGAACAGAGGAAAGCTGTTGTGGTGGATGTGGCATTACGAAGACATGGTAACATCAAGACCAAGGAACATGAGAAACTAGCGAAATACCAAAGACTCAGAGAAGAACTGGAGAAAGCTTGGAAGATGAAGGTTACAGTGGTGCACCCCAATTAACCTCTAAACTGGACTTGGCTATAGCAGATCTCTGGAAAGACCTCAGACATCTCAGTCCAGAAAAGTGCAGTGCTATGAACAGCTAAGATACTGCAGGACCCTCAAGCTCCCAGGCCTCTGGTAGAAGACCCGAGCTTGGGGTGAGGTACCACCCGTGGAGGCTGAGAAGGGTGGTTTTATTTTCTTTTTTTTATGGATTTGTGTGTGCACGTCTTTCATGATATGACTGGAGCGAATAAGGACTAATTTAACTTAGTAACAAATGACCGAAAAGAAAATAGAAAAAGACCCATGAAACTTCTACCATGTTTAGGGCCCAAATGACTATTTTATGTTTGCAGAAAATACTTCATATTTTCATCTTGTGACACATGGGAGCAAAAACAAAAGTGTGTGCATGTGTGTGTGTGCGTGAATGTGTGCTTCACATACACAAGTTCTATTCAAACTGTTGAAGGTTGGGGTCAGTCTCTTGTCAAAGGACACTGGCACACGGGGAGGCAAGGAGGGAACCAAGGCTGTGACCTTCTGTTAGAGGTCAACCGATCTCCATATGCACCAAAGCCACTCATAATAATGAGCAGCTAATGACATAATCTGATTGCTGTTACTTTGTTTTTGTAATCAGCCATAAGGAGGAAGTTAAAGTGATGCCCCATAGTTTTCAGTCATAACCAGACTCGTTTGAGTCTCTTCTTTCTTATAAGAATTCTTGTAATGATTTGCAAAAATGTCACGGTAATCTATTAGGAAAGTTATTTCTCACTTTAAAAAAAAACAAAAACAAAAACACACTATTCACTCACCTTATATTTCATGTATCATGCAGCAGTCCCAGATAGGTTTGCTTTAGGGCAAACAAACAGGAGTTTCCTTAAGGCCATAACTGTTTGTTCTTGCCTTTTTTCAACATCATCCCAGCCCTCTTTAACCTAAAGATATAAAAGAAAAATGATCAAACGTTGATTTCAAAGTACGTGCATCACATCCAAACACATCCAAACACTATTGCTTAGGAGCTTCATCAGACCCTAATGTGAAGTCCAGCATTTTATTTTAACAGAACTCTTGCTAGCCATTGTCCAATTTACATTTCCTAATACTAATGAAATCCTGCTGCCTAAAACTTTAAAATGTATGCTAAAATCTTCAACTGATATAAAACAAGAAGAAACTAATTAGTTTACTAGACAGGTAACAGTCCTGCAGGTGCAAGATTGGAAGTCCATACCCCAGAGCAGCAAGCGTTTGAGGGCAGCCAGGCTGGGTAAAGTGGATGCCAACTTCCATCCTGCCAGGTCACCCATGTGCATCCCCACAACAAAGCAGCAAGCCACATGAACTGCTGCACTCCTTACATCCTAAAATACAATCATCAAAAAAAGACAAGCTAATTTACACATCAATGACCCCACTGATGAAACTGTGACCCAAATGAGTAAAACAATCTATTTTCAAACAAGCAGAACAACAGCTGCTCTTTGTCAGGGACTGGTGAGGGAGGACCCAAAATGCAGGACATCAGGGTTGATGACAGAAACTTAAACATGACAAAAAATCCATGGCAAACGCAAACGGTGATAAAGCAAAACAGTCGACCTGACAATGAAGAACTAAAAATAAACTCAAATGCTGGCACTCAAATAAACGGAGGACTATTAACAAAACTAAAGATGGCTGTGGATGATTAAGATGAACCTGGACTGACTGACACGGCGGAGCAAGACCAAAACGCAACTTAACAGTATATTTTCCATACTACAAGGAACACTTAAAGCCTTGTTAAAAAAACGGCATTGCACCTAAAATATGGATTCATTCTGCTACAAACAAGTTTGGGTATGATTGTCACTATGCTTATGTGGCTTACGTGTAGTGGTGTTAGACTGTGTTTTTTTTTTTTTTTATGTGTTACTGACAATGAGATCGCAACATTTGCATCAGTCTGGTTTTTTTATGTATCGCAAACAAGTTAGGAATAGCATATTGTGGCTAAAGCTTCTTACGTTGATAATGTTTCACAAACAAGACTTAGAATTACTGTGAATGCAGCAAAAGTCCGACAGACGACAGACTTACATATCTCAGACTCCCTTGTCTGGCTTAATGTTCTTCATAGCTTAGTGTGCCCTTTGTTTCTGCCATTATCAGATGCATGAGTGAATGGATGTGAGAAAAGCACACTGGTCAGAGCTGGTGTTCTGTTCTCAGCCTTCTGCTCGAGGTTCTTGTAATGAGTTGTATCAGCTGTTCACCCCTGCATATATACTGCTGTTTCTGCTCACTCCACTGTCAGTTCATATGTGCTGCATGCATGGTAAATGTTTGGCTGTTTCCTGGAGTTTTGGTTCTCTTATTTTTTTTGTGATCTGAGCTGTTGGAGTTTTTTGTTTCCTGTTTAGAACCGTTTTATGTGTTGGATTTTTGTACTGCTCTTTCCCTTTTGGCGTGAAGAGGATCTCTCTGTGTGGAACATTTTCCTACGGGGGTTCTGATCACTGCTTTGGATTCTGTTTCTCTTGCTCATATTGTCTTCCCCTCATTGATACTTTTTTACTTCTTCAATGTGGGGGAGGGGTGACGGCAGTAACTTTGGATTGTGGAATTCTTTTTTTATTAAATTTTTTCTCACTTCCTCCAGTGTTTGGATTGTTTCTAGCTGTCCTCACTAAATCGTTACAGCTGGCAGTGTTTTAGCATTTATTAGAGACAACAAGTCCTGCATGTCAGAACGGTGACATGTTTATCCACCAGGGGGTGTCAGGCACTCTATGAAGGGAGAGCAGAGTTACTTCCGGATTGTGGGGATTTGCAGAAAACATAAATCTCTTTCAGTCACTCACTTTTGTGGTGACGGGTGGCAAGCGTGGATCCATGATTGTGTTGTGGACATTGAGAGAAGGAGGAGAAGGAAGAGAGTGGCGGCGACGCCACCAGATCCAAAGACAAGAGGAAGGTCCGGACCGGTCTCACCACACAGATCAGGCACGTGGAAACAAGAGAGCAGCAATGGAAAAGAAGGCAAACATGAAGCAGGAAGATCTCAGACAAACTGTCAAGATAAAGGCAGAAAAGCAAGCGATCCTCTGACACTGATCAGCAGGGCAGCGCCTACTATAAAGGCAATCACGCCGCTGAGACCGATGATGAAAATTACCTGGATGTGCCAGCTGGTGTAAGACAGGCGTGACCACGAAAGACATAAGTTCAAAAAAAGACCATTCATTGATAGTGCACTTTATAATCTGGTACATATAAGAGCAGAAAACATAGAAAACTTTTCTATAAAAATATCTGACCTTATTTGACACTTAACCCCCTGGCACCCTCTCATCCCAGGCACCCCCTGCCTGAATCAAGGACAGACGTTTGACTGCAGTGCTGACTAGAGCTTCACTTGCTGTAAACACATCTGTTCAGGTGTGTCTCAGGAGTCGACACACAAAGGGAGATTTGGCCATTTTCGATTTGGCCCAACATCTGTTCTGTTCCACTCAAATTTCCTGCCTGTCAGCACATTATTATACACTTATTATTATATCATTAAATGTCCCTTTAAACATCTGAGTACAGCACGTCGCACACACCTAGTGACGGCTGTTCCTTTGGCCAAATAACAGCTGGGTCCCTGGAGATCTACAACTGAGTCATGAGGCCAGAACTGATTATTTCCCAGGGAAGCAGTCAGGGGAGACAGCTTTAGAAGATGTGGTTGGAGCACTGAATCATTTGTTGTATTTATTATCCATCCTCAGCTCCAGCTCAATCTTACATTTCCTAGATCAGGTAGAATAATGGCTTCCATAACCTTGGGGCTCTGTGGCCTCTGACAACTCTTTCTCTTTGCCCCCCACCATCTGCAATCTTTTCATTATAGATCTGTAAAAAAAAGAGGCTTTGAAGCTGATACCGTGCAGAAAGAATACCTCTTTTTAAGCACACCCACACACTTTGAGGCAGTATTTCTCTTTACAACAGGCAGCAGGAAAAGCTATCCTAAATTGATTGGGAGATAATGAAGGAGGCCTGGAGGGGGGATCAATGTAGCTGCACTCTGTTGACTTAAACACAAGGCCATGCAGGGAACAAAAGCTGCAATGAGTCTGATCAGGACCGAAATAATGGCACAGCAATGCGAAGTAGAACAAAAAGGCAGTTTCAACCCCAGGTGATAGTCCTTAGAGATTTCTTGAACGTTTATATACAAAATTAAAAGCTATATTTTTTTGTTAAAAGATTCAAATTACAAAGAAAAAATTATAGAGGACATCATTATATTTCTGCAGTTGAGGGGAACAGAGGGTTTTCCATTTTGGATTCTGAACATACTGAGGAACGAAATAAACTCTCCAACCTCTACAGGAGACCACCTGGACTCTTTGACAAGAATCTGAATTTGAGAGCGTTACATTTAGCTCAAAGATGTAAACGTAAAGAGAAAACAGCCCATGCTTGCCTCACACCTCCTTCCCATGACATAACTTCAATTTAGTAAATTAAAGACAGAAAGAAAATACTCCACAGATTCTAAATGTGAATGTACAATTTCTGAGGCAAAAACTGTGAGTTATGCGCACAAGAGCACCAAGAAAACAAAGGTGAGGGGAAGTGGAGTCAAGCTCTTGTTTTTTGCACAGAAAATATTTCTATAAGTCTGAACATCCTGAAATGTTAGACGTAACTTCAGCGAACACGCTATTTGAAACACTTCCGTTAAAAGAACATCTATTGCACAAATAAAGAAACATCATCTTAGCATATCCCATTTTAGCAAACAAATCTACAATTTGAAAATGTCCTAAATTCCCTTAACAAACTCCAAAACATAATGCAAATAAACAGAACTGCAAGATTTCACTGAAATTCCCACTTTCCAAAGATACATTGGAGATTACTTGAGAGGCTAAGACCAGACCAGTCATCAGACCTCAAAGCAGCTGACAAAGTTCTGCGATTACAATGACATTTTTGGTATTTTAATATTATTTATTATTGTAAAAGCATGCTGCATTTTGGTGATGCAGTCTTTTTGCCACCTGACATGATCAGAGGACCCAGCAGTATGTGAGAGATTGACCCTTTAACACTGGAGACCTAAATAAGGCGCGGTTGACGTCCCCTAACTCCTGCCTGTTAATGCAAACAAAGTGAATCAGCTTATCCACATTATTCAGTCACCATCAGAATCAGCTGATTTAAGTTATTTGAATAAACACTTAACTACTATGAAGTGTTACATATCAGCGCAAAACTGCTTTTCTCTGCTTCCGAATCTGCTGTAATTACGCTATTGTGTTGAAGAGTTCCGGTAGTTGAAAGAATGTCAACACTGGAGCTAAAGCTCTGGTGTTACAGTGTTATAGTAATTTAGAGTAAATTATGGCCAAACTCTTGCCTTGCCCCTCAGGCTTCTACTTTCCCCTCCCATTGTATGGGTATTTGAAGGGAGAGGGGGGGCAAAAATTGTTTGTTTAAGAGTAGAATGAAGGGACTTGAAGTTCTGTATTCCTCCGCCGGTCGGGTGAGCCGCTTCGCCGTGGAGAAGAAATGCATTTCTTAACGTTGGTGTGCTCTGAAGCACAGACGTTTATGTGTAAATGTAAGTCATGACTTTTTAAAGTGATAGAACTGACGTTGTTATGAATTTTCCAAATGCTGGCAGATAAACACTATAATGACCGGCGAATATTGAGCGAACGAGAGGTAGTGCCTGTTTGGGCCGTCCGAAATCGAAGACACTATTGTCTCCATTTGGAGGGGTAGGGAGAAGCCTTAAGGGTTGAGGAAGAATTCAAATTCGGCCTGAATGAAGGCATAAACAGCCATTTCCAACCCTGGTACAGAAAAAAAGGAAATGTTTTTGACTTTCCTAGCTGCATATTTATTGCATATTTATATAGATGACTGTGTATTTGTTAATGCGTTTTACACTCTTCTAGAGGGCTGGGAATTGTTTGATATTCAACATCTGAATGTAACAACAAATAATTTATCATTGTAATTATGACAGGTCATTATAATTGCAGACAGTATTTTCTGATGGCCTCAGCTGAGCTGAGCTTTATTTGTACTGCAGTTCTTTATTTCAGATTAGAATAAATTATGACCAATTTTATTATTAATAAACAAACCTAATAGAGAGGTGATGTAAAATTGTCTTTACCTGCATTGCTCTGAAGCACAACAGTAGAATGCATATATAGTGTGTGTTTTGTAATCCTGAAATATATTCTCAAGGGCTTCAGTGGACATTTTACGGCTTCAGTTTTCTTTTGTCTGTTGTTTTGCTGCTTTTACTTTAAAATTAATAGAATCTGAAATTATTCATCATTGCAGGCCATCACTCAACCAGTGTTAATCGTTCAAAGCATGTTTTATCTGTTTTCATGGCGCTTTCCTGGTCCAGTCACCATCTGGAAGTCCTTTTGTTTCCTTGCTGGGATAACTGGCTATCTTGATGAAGTGGAGGCGAACAACTTGTGTTGGGTTATTCAAGAAATACTGCCTTAATTTATGTTTAAATAAATATTTGACTTATAATAACATATTCTTGTGACAACCATTCAGCCCAAAAGGTGTATTTAAAATACAGACAAAAATGTCTGGTATGATTCAATAAAAAAGGGTGTATTCCTTTCCTTTTTGTCAGTGACTTCTGTGACTTTTCCTTCATATTACCTGCAGAGAAACCTAACACTGAGATGGTTCCAGCGGCAGACTGGGCATGTATTGTTTGGCATTTGAAGGTTTCTCCGCTCCTCCTGTCCCCTGATGATTCCTGAAGTGATCTGCAACGCTCTGATGGGTCATGGTAACCCTGCCAGTCTCCACTGCATAAAAAGCAGGATGCAGCTTTCTCCTTCATCTCCAGCAACAATTCCATGCTGCTCATTGAGGATGTCCTGTGAACAGAATGAGATTTGACAACAAAGGTTTCTCCCGATGACAGTGGCGTCAGAGAGCACGCCTATGAGGGGCAGTATTGGCATATCAACACATTTAATATGGAATAATACAAAACAGGTAGAGATACAACAAGTCAGATCCTCATATATTGAAGCATTTTCCAAAATGACTTTCCAGACACATTTATTGGGCTGATAACATTACTCAAACACAGTGTATGACCATTGTAAACAAGAAAACAGAAAAAAGGCATCAGCTCAGACTGAGAACTGCTTCAGAATTCAAAGTGCATCAAGCTGCTTCAAATTCTTCACTTGGTATTTTTTTTTAAATCCTCTTCATATGTCTTTTTTAATATTAATTTATTACTTCTTCTTTACATATTCATTTTTCTGCAGTATTGATAATAATATATACAAAGGAGGCCAATACACCGGTTGTTCATTAGGTGTGACATGACTCCAGTTTTGGAGAATGACACGGTAAGGCTGAGTTCAGTTCTGGGGATTACGGTTTACGTGCCCTGTTTGTGACTGTAATGAAGCAAGAACGTTTTGCTGACTGTTTGTGCTCAACTGTCAGGGATGGGGGCAGTGACTTCATCCTTGGGTTTCCCCAATGATGTTAACTTATTTTATTTACAGAGACTTTAAAGCTCCAAAGGTGTCCTTTTGGGTGGAAAACTATCACATAAATGACACGTTGCCATTTTTTTTAGTTTGTATATATTTGTTCATGTTTTTTTTTTTATTTATTTGTTTTCACCCATAAAAGTATCGGTATCAAAATGTATGGATGCAGTCATACAGTCAGGGAAGGGGCCTGTTAACGTGGTAGATCCAAGGTTCAGTCTGCTTCTCCATGATTGAAGAGTATCTGCTTGCTTCATTCAAACAGTGTCCATTGTTGATCTTTGTACAATGCCATGAAAGAATCTTGGATGAGATGCAGCCTCGGGAACGGTTTCACATTTTTCTGTCATTTGTCCAACGCGTGTCCTCTCCTTGCTCATCCGTAGAAGCTTATTTTAGCAGCCACTCGTTTACTGAAAAAGAGGAGATGGACAGGAGTGAGAATAATGGTTTATAAATACATGGATACTTGGTATGCATGCAACACTTTTTACATTTAGCTGGGTTTCACCAACATTACTCAGTCTGCTCTGCCTGCACCACATTTCATCTTTAGTCGTAAAGTATGGTTTCAAAGGGATGGTGTCTAAAAAAATGGATGGACTGTGGATGGGTGGGTGGAGAACGGGGGAGTTCTGTTACCATCGTTTTTCAAGAGGCAGTCTTAACAGAAAAAATGCACCCGATGTGAAGAGGTGTCAGGAGCTGGAGTAAACACTCTAATTTGATGAAAAGGAATACAGCGAGTTTGTTGAGAGCAAAGCGATATTGGAGAGGCCTGTCGTAATCAGATTCACTTTCATCAGGGGCTGAAAATAAAAAAGAATTAGAAAACATTCACATACAATGGTTGTTGGCTTTAAAATGGTAAAATTAAAAAAAGCGCATTGAAATAATTCAGTAAACTGTTGACCTGCTTGTCATGCTTCCCTTCCTGCTGTGAGTCCAGAATGTATTTCCTCCACTATACTGAAAAAAAAACTTACGAGAATAAAAATTATTGATTTCTTTTTTTTTCATTATATCTTTAGAAAGTTTTGCAACAGCCACAATGGCATTAGGTTGTTTAAAAACCTTGGGTTCGAGAATGTTTTTGTTCATTTTTTAACACACACTCCTGCACACTGATTGATTTTTTTTGCTAAATTTCATGCATTTTTATCTGCATTTGAATGGTTGAATGGTAATAAATTAACTTCAGTTCTCATAAATTATTAATCACATGCAATCTGTAGGTGATCCTCACTAAGCTTCATAGGTTCATAACATTTACTTTTCTGCCATTTCTCTGATGTGAATCAGTATCTGTGTTATATTGATTTATATTTCAAATAATTGGCTTTACCTGTTGATTTAGCTTCTTTTTTATCTACCATTCTCCTTGATCTCTTTGGAACTGTTAGTTTTTACTGTCCAGTTTGATTCAAAAGTAGCTGGGCATGTAAAAAAAATACTAAATAAATATAACAGTATGAACGTTATGAAATTTGTATGCATTCCCTAGAAAAATGTACTGCTTGTTAGAAAGCCTTCAGCATACTCAACTGAGTGCATTATTTAAGTACAAAGTATAAAGTCTGTTTTCATATTAATAATCAAACCATCTCCATGTTCTGCCACATTATCATGGCAGAACAGTTTTTTTTTTTTTAATTTAAGAAAGAGAAAATATTTAATAGAAGACATTGAAATGGTCAAACTTAAATATTGGTTCAAGAAAAATAGGCTTTCATTGCATTTAGAAAATACTAAGTTTATGGTTTTTGCTAATAAAAAACAGAAGGAAGTAACATTTTTTATCGATGGAGTAAGAGTTGAAAAAGTCTCTGAGTGTAGATTTTGGAGTAATTTTGGATGATAAATTGTCTTGGAAGCCTTGTATTTCATATATCAAAAGTAAAATGGGTAAAATTGCATTTGTGTTGAATAACATTTAGTTCTTTTTTATCTTGTAATGTGTTGAGAACGTTATATTTTAATTAATTATATTAATTATATAATTTCATTGCCTTGTGTTGAAGTGTGGGGTAATACATACAAAACCAATTTAACAACATTACGTTAACAGTTGAAAAAAATGATTTAAGTAATTCATAAAGTTGGATATAGGGACCGTACAAATGCTTTTTTTTAATTTATGACTGAAATTTGAAGATTTATGAATACAGCAAACTTTATTAGAGATGTTTAAAGTTAAAAAATAAAGATATGCCAGAAAGCCTACAGAGTTATTTGTTTACAACTCGGAAGATGAAAATCACAGGAGGAAATGTGATTTTAAGTTTCGAGTTGCTTGCACTGCTTTAAAGAAAACACGTTTTTCTTTTGTCGGGGTAAAAGTTTGGAACAACACAAAAGTCTTTCTTGGTTGTAGTTGTTGTAAAGTTGTACTAATGAAATATTACTTTAAAAAATATGTGAAAAGAAAAAACTTGAGGAATGTTGTGACAAAGTAGTATCTACTTGTCACCTTTTTGTCCATCACTTTTAGACATATCACAAAGGAGCAGAACAAACACAATGTGTTTAAACTTGTTTATTGATTTTTGTTATGTTTTTCACCTCCACTTCCTGGTGCCCAAAGGAAAAAAATGGTTGCCAAGGTCTTTACTTACTGTTTTAAGGAAGGGCACAAGAAGTGGAAGGGATTTGGATTTGTTTGTTTGCTTCTTGGTTTGTAATGATTTGGGTAGTTTGTTTATTTATGACTGTTGTGTTTACAAGACTTTGAATGTATAGTTTCAAGACTGTCGGTCTGTATCTTTTGTCTGTCATTATTTTTTGTATTGTTCCTTCCTGGGCGTGGCCCTGATTAACTGGAGCCCATAAAAGAGAAGGAGCTCAGTGTGTGGAAGGAGGGCGCTTAAGACAGCTGTGCAGCAAATGCATGTTGTCATTAATTAAAAACTTCAGTTTCTGGATTTTAAAGGTGTCTGCCTCCTGTGTAACCAGGCCACTGTTGTCACATCCTTTACATTGTGGCATTTGGTGTCAGAAGTGGGATTGAGGCCTGTAGGAGGCAGCACAAAGATGTAACCAGGCCACTCTTGTCACATCTTTTAAATAGTGACAAATATGTAACGTGTAATTAGTGTGTGGTGACAGTTGCTAAGGCCAACTAGGAATTCCTCTTTTTTCTTTATAAAATGTAACATAGGGACAGAAATAAAACAAGACTTTAATTATTCTTACTACTCCTTTTCTGTCATGAAGAAATATGAAATTATGTTGTGCATGGAATATGTTAATGTCATGTACATTTGATGAAAAAAAAACAAAACAGAAACAGAATGATGGAGGGGCTTGAGATCTCAAGTGATCCTAGAGGTTAAGCTGCTCTTGACCAGCGCTTCTGGTAGGGTCTCCCATGGCAGATAGGTCTTACGTGACAAGTCAAACTACAAGCGGTTCACACTTGCACTCACTAAAGAAAGGGAAACTCTGAATTCAAATCTCTGCTCCCTTGCGGCTATATCCACTCATGGAAAAGGCTTCAGGACTGAACCTTGAGGACAAATCCAGAGTCTGAGTCTCTAAGGCAGCTCGACATTGCTTGCAGCCTTGCACTGTCAACTCATCTGTTCCTTTGGATTCCTTGACGGGGTGGAGAAGGGGGACTTGCTACTTGGGCAACAGCATGTTCTCCATATTTCACTACCCTGGTTAGTATGCGATAAAACTTTGCATCAAACCAAACTCCACACCCTGGAGAGGAAAACCCAGTCATGCCAGCATTGCTATTGCAAAAATAACAGGGGGAGCAGCAGTTTATCAGTTATAAACTACAGCCCAGTTGGTGTTGAGCGTAGCACCAGGGACTGCTCTTAATGAGAGGGACCTTCAGGTTTCACTTGACGCCTGAAGCTGGGCAGCCCCCAGTCAAGTAGGTATTGCCACAGTCTCCTTCTCTCATTTTGTGCATGGGGTTTGAGAACACTCCCAATGGCAGGCTGCAACCAATGCACCAGGCAACAAACCAACACAGAAAAAGAGATCAGCTCTAAAAGGGTCATCTGCATCGGCATCTGTAATGTCCGTACAATTTTGATGGGCCTGTCTGAAGACATATGGGACATTGAAGACTCATGAACGACTGCAGTCACTAACAACAAACTTCTGAGGCTGAATGTAGACATAGCTGCTTTACAGGATACACAACTGGGAGACTCAGGCACTCCGGAGGAAAAAGCCTACACTGTCTACTGAACAACTACACTGTCTAGAACAACTCCTCATCCTTCGCCTCAGTTCCACTGCAGGCCCTCTCACCCTTGTCAGCATGTACACTCCAACTCTTGACACAACATTAGAAATGAAAGACCGGTTCTATGAGATCCTAACATCTGTCAACAACAGCATCCCAACCAAAGAGCAACTTATACTTCTGGGAGACTTTAATGCCAGAGCAGGTGCTGACAAAAACTTATGGCCTTTATGCCTAGAAAAGTTTGGTGTTGGCATGAAAACGGCAAATGCTTGCTTGGACTCTGCACTTTCCACAACCTGTACATTGCCAACTTATCCTACCAGCCAAAGCCCCAGGATAAGGTTTCCTGGTGACATCCATGAACAAAACACTGGCACTAGTTGGAGCTCATCTTAACTCGCCACTCAGGTGTCAACTGCATTCTACACATCTGCTCCTATCATAGGCATTGACTGCCACAACCACTTATTGGTGTTGCAAGATCAAGATCTATCAAGATCAAGATCTGCAAGATCAGGCTGAACGCAAAGAGGTCCCAAAAAAAAAAAAAAGAAGGAAATCTTTGAATCAATGTCAGTTAGATGTCAAAGCCTGGCCTGTCACAGAAATTTGCAGAAGTCCCTGAGAAGGAACTTAATGCCGCACAGACTGGAAACACAGTGAAACACAGTGCACCACACTCCCATGGTAACCTTTTAAAAGAGTACCACAAAGACGCATTACTGGTTTGAAGCAAAATCACCTGTGATGATCATACACGTTTCCCTGGCAGAATATAAGCAGTCACATAGCCAAAGACACCGTCAAATTCTCAGGGCTACTAGGAGCAAGGGACAACAGACTGCCAGACACTGTGCGAACAAACATTGGTAGAAAGATAGCAATGACATTTAGAAAGTGGTCATATCAGGGAGCACAAGAGGCATGTACGACGACATCAAGAAAGCGCTAGACTTTACCTGTTGTGGGTCGTCAGACGCCATGACAGCTCCCACCTGTGCTCAATCAGCCACCAGGTATGGCCACCATGATTGCCTGCACCTGGGTCTCCAGCAGGTGTATAAAGGATCGTGGAGATCCCAGCTCCGGCGCCAGACTGTTAGCTTGCCCAAGACGGTAACATGCTGGCTCTCAAGACGTGTCATAGGACTCTACTCTTGTGTCAAAGATTTGCAGACTAACTAGTGTGTTTGCTTGCCAGTGGCTCCCGCTTTCTCTCCACCACCCCTGCTGCTTCCCTGGGCTCATCCAACTCCGCTCTCGACGCAGACCAATCCATGCTGGACTTTCCCCCATCAACATTCATCGCCTTACCCTTAAATAAACCTCATAACTTCAATTGTGTCCTGCGCTTGGATCCTCCCCTTCCTGCTCTCCGCTTAACACTACCTAAGGAGAGATCTCCCTTCTTAGAAAACGTAAGCAAAGTATTTGCTAAGGTCTTCTTGGCCAGACTGCAGAAACTGGCTGAATGTGTTTACCCGAAGTCAGTGTGGTTTCTGTGCAGCAAGGTCTCCCACAGATGTGATTTTCTCCCTCCGACAACTCCAGGCGAAGGGTAAAGAACAGCAGGTGAGGTGCCCCTTTATATCTCCTTCTGTGACCTCACTAAAGCTTTTGAACTGATCAGAAGAGATGGACTTTTTAAAAATTCTCCTCAATATCGGTTGCCCATCAAAACTGCAGTTTGAATGAATCCTCCTACACAGACATAAAGGAAAAAGTGCAGTTCACCGGCTTCAATTCTTTCAGTATCAGCAGTGGCGTCAAGCAAACTGCTTTCTTGCCCCATGTTGTTTGGTTTCTTCTTTAACCTGCCTTTGAAGCATGCCTTCGGCTCAGCAATGGAAGGATTCTACCTTGGACGCTGAGCTTGACAAGAAGATCAGGAAGACAGCCTCCACCTTAGCTTGCCTGACAACTCCTATGTGGTCAGACCCCAGGATGACAACTGCAACACATATTGCAATGTACAATGCCTGTGTCATCAGCATCCTGGTGCATTGGACTGAGACATGGGCCACATATGCCAGACAAGAGAGGAGACTGAACACTTTTCCCCTACAAGGTCTGCGCAGCATCCTGGGAATCACCTGACTCAAAAAGGCCTTCCCAGCATGTACACAATGCTCCGACAATGTCGCCTGCACTGGCTCGGCCATGTGTGCCACATGGCAGATGGAAGAATCCCAAAAGACATCCTCGACAGAGCACTGTCATCTGGGTATGTTGACTACAGGGTGTCCAATCCTAATTTACAGATGTCATGAAGAGAGCTGCGAAAGCCCTCAACACAGGCCTAGGAAGACCTCGCAGAAGACTGCTCATAGTGGAAGGGCATTCTAACTAAACTTCTGTTAAAAGTCAGGTGAAAAGAACATAATACGTGCATCAGAACACATGCAAGCTAGGAGAAAGATTTGGCACAACAACAGCCAGGGAATCACCTACAAATGGGATTTTGGAGCAAAGAATGCCTCTCTCGGATTAGCCTTTTCAACCAACAACAACACTGTCTCAGACAACTAGATACATACTAAAACAAGAGTTAGGGTACGTCATCTATGGTCAACCCTCACCAATAGAGGCCTATAGATTAAGGCAGAATCCGAATTCTTCACTTCTCTCTACCCCTTCTCCCTTCTCCTACATTTAGCCCTCCAAACGGAAGGTTCTGGAAAAATAGTGCCTCAGAATTCTGAGTTACTTCCACTCAGTGACGTTACCAATAGTCGCCGATCAGCTACATTTAGCACAGAAATTCCAGCGCTTGAAGATACATAACAGCAGATTTATAACTTTAAAAAGGTCATGCTAAAACAAGTCATTGCCTACATGACTACATTGTAAACTTCTGTGCTTCAGAGCACACCCACATGAAGCAAAGTGCTTCTCCCCAGCGGGTTAGCGCGACGGGAAACCCGGTCATAACAGAGGGCACTGTATCCCTTCCCTTAGAGGGTTGGCCCTTAAACATATTTTGGATACCACTTCCACTACAAATCCCCCTGCAAATAGAGGGATAGGGAGAAGGGAGGAATTTGGATTTGGCCAAATAATTATCCATTTTATTTATATGACGCCTTTCTGGGCACCCAAGGTCACCTTACAGGTAAAGAACAGAAAATAAGAAGCAATTACAAGAATAAAACAGTCGTTAATTTTATGAAATGATAAATTAATTAAGCATGATAAGCAAGACTGACATTTTTTAAAGAACCGAGGGAGTGAGTATCTGTTCCATAAATCAGAGGGAAGGAAGTTCCACAGCTGAGGGGCATAACGGTTGAATGCCCTGCCTCACAAGGAGATGAAATGAACTATGAGTATAGTGATGTGTGGTGAGATTCATGGCTGGTGAGGCACTGACGTCATCAGTCACATTTACAAACATGAACCCTACAGAGTAACTTATTCACCAATTGATTGGCAACAGTTAAAGTGTGTTGTTTAAAGTTTCATTTCAACATTTTTGTTCTGTTTATAAATTGTAGTTTGGAAAAAGAATTACACAAATTGTTATTACTGACTTACTTTTACCCATAAATGAAGTCAGTGCATCACTCCTGAAGAAACACAATCTGTTTGTATTAGTGTTCATTTTCTTTCATCATTTTAAGTCTCTCAGTCTCAATGAAGATCACTGCCAGTGACTTGTCTAAATAAATTCCTCTGTTTAGAGACGTCATCTTTCTTTCAGAAAATGATGCTAAACAACATTAAAGAATAACTAGATGGCTGCACTTGACTGGCTACCACAAATTGCATTACTCTATAGCCAAGGTGTCACATTCTCTTGCCTCACCAGCGCCCTCTGGCATGAGGCATGCGTACTGTGGTGAGGCACCCATACTGTGGGCCTCACTTAGTATGTTTCTAATGCGCATTTTTAGCAGATAAAATAGACAAGATTTGTCACAAATTGACACCAATGTAATCAAAGTTGGCGAGAAATAGAAGTAATTACTGATAAAGTGTCTTTTATGACAGAAAGACTGAAACAGTAAAGTGCATGCATCAGCTACAGCTCCAGTCACTGTGTGCAGCGCAGTGAGTGCAGGGTAAACAAGGGTGGCTGGTGCCTCACCTGCTGTTTTCTTGTGTATTTAAACATGATATTTAAAAATGTGATCTTTTTTTTAACCAAAAAATGTTGAAAACCCACAAAGAACAAAGTAGCCATATAATAAACATGTCTAAAAAACAATAATTAACCCTTTAAATCTGAACACATCATATTTGATATATGAGTCTGTCAGCCCGCCGCAAGAGCGATGGAATAGAAATATTAATTTCTTTTTTTTTTTTGTCTTAGAATAATTTTGTTAGCTCAGAAAAAATATATATTTGAGCTATGTGACCGGATGTATCAGATCTGATACTTGTTCAGAGGGAACTATAAAGGCTCCAAATCCAAAGAATTTGAATATTCTGTCAATAATTGAATGATTCAGGCTTTACAGGGTTAATTTTTATTTTTAATAACAAAAAGTACATTGATCTTATTTAATCTATTTACCCGGTATTTCTTTTAAACTACATTCTGCCTCACCTACCTCCCCTGACTGCACGTCACTGGTTGGGTACAACCAGCTGGAGGGAGGATGAGGACCTAAAGGAGGGGTCAGGAGTACCAACATGGATAATGCCAGAGAGAAATAGAGGGGTGAGGTTATGGAGGGCTTTGAAGGTCAGTATGAGGATTTTGTAGTTGATCTGATGAGACACTGATAGCCAGTGTAGCTGCTGCAGGACAGGTGTGATGTGAAGAGTGGAGGAGGTTTGTGTTATGATCCAGGCAGCAGAGTTTTGGAGCAGTTGAATTTTGTGAATAGTTTAGTCGGGAACCCAGATAAAAGGGAGTTGCTATAATCCAAACAGGAGTTGATGAGACTGTGAAAAAACTGGAGTTATACCAGTGACGCAGAAAGGATCTGGAGAAAACTTGAAATGTGAAGGTGACACTGGTGCTCGTGGCAATTGGAGCACTCGGGGCTTTAATCCCCACTGGAGGAGTGGCTACAGCAGAGCCCTGGAAAAACCTCAGACATCTCAGTTCAGAAAAGCGCAGTGCCAGGAACAGCTATGACACTGCGCAGGACACTCAATCTCCCAGGCCTCTGGTATAAGCTACTGTACCTTCTCTTCCAGGTGTGGTTGTGTCTCTGTTTGCTATCTCCTCCTCCCTACAGTTCATCAATCCCTGCTTTCGCCTCCTGGTATCCTATGATTCTGTTGTATTTTCTTCAGGTTCTGAGTTTTTCACTGATGCTGCTCCCTCTGTCGATTTTTAGGGGCTTTATCAAGTTTGATCAAGTAGAGGCATACCATCTCTGGGGCAAACAAAGGGCATGCAAAAAAAAAAAAAAAAAAAAACAGTTTTCAGCAACTGTGAAGCACCCGTTCACATTCGAATCAAAAGTTGCTCTGATTCATTGATATTATGCCATTCTTGGATCGTATTACTTGGCTTTCTTTCACCCACAATTTCTTTGTCTCAGCACATCACATTCCTGGGAACAAAATCCTCATGTTACATGCATAAGGTCTAGCTCACTCTACTTTAAAGTCGTATGAATATTCCTAGAAATCATTGGTCTTTTTGTTTTTCTTACCACATCCCTTACTATCCTGTTAGGATTTCTTCTATGTGTGCCTTCATTTGCTATTGTAAAGGTATTTAAAATCACAAAGTGTAGGTTGTCCACAGGACGTTAGCAGGTGTGCAGTTTGTAGCTAGATGCTCTGACCTAAATAACCTAGCTTTGTCTCCAACCTGTTTATCAATTGGTACTTAAGGGTATTGCTAAAGTTTGTCTTTCAGTTTCAGATTTGCCCAAACCTATTACACTCCCCACTTTACACTCCATGATCTCAAGTCTTTGAAAAGACATGTTTGGTTTTTATTATGATACACTCTTATAAAGTGTATTTCTGTTAGCATTCTATGGCTTTCTGAGATCTGGGGAATTTATCTTTAATTTAGCTTTTGATCCAAATTTGGACATCTATTTTTCCAATAGAACTTTTCATTGCATTATAAAATTTAAAACACACAAAAGCTCAAAAGGATGTTCTATTGTCATAGCAATAATCAATTCCAGCTTTTGTTCTTTCCATGCCTTTCTCACTTCTGTTAAGTCTCCTTCAACTAAATCTTGGTTTGTAAATCATGTGAAGGTTGTTATCGCATCAATCTGCCTAAATCCAAAAAACTACTCGGCCAACCCTCTCTAAATTGGCGCAAGATCTACAGCAGCCACTAAAGGTGTCTCTGAAGTGTCCCCTCTGCAACTAGGTCGCTGGTCCTCTGCTTATACATCGTTCATTTTCCAAACTGTGATGTAATCTTCACAGCTTAAAGGTCCCTCAAGCTTTAACATCTCTGGCAAGTCAACATATTGCTGATGGTTGTTATTTCAAATGTAAACAGCAAGTTATGACTCTTATAAAGCTCCACTCATTGATGTTTCAGTTGCCATGCAACACATCATATTGTTCAAGCCCCAACCAGGGGTGCATTCAGCTGCCATTCAATAAATCCAATTGCTTAAAAGTCCTGATAAAGGCTTCAATCAGATGACATGTTGAACATGCTTATGGATCAAGCTCTAAGTTGGGTGCATGCAATAGCCAGGCAGCTTCATGCAGGCAGCACCATCTTTGCACAAAACCCGGATCTCTAAGCATTCTTAGCTAAGCACTCATTAAGCCATGGTCATTGCAATAAAATGTTTCTTTCAATCAATTAATCAAATATGTGTCTGTTCTGTTGTCTAATCTGTATCTCTTTTAGGAAAGACCTGCCTTTAGATAAGCCTTTCCTACATTTTTGGGGGTCTCTTCATCTGGTCCAAGATTATCACTGGCATGCAAGATATCTCTGGTCCAGAGCCCAACCGCCAAATAATTCTGACTGCTCATGCTTCATAGTTAAATCTTTCAGTCCCACTTTCAAGATCTCTCCTTATTAAAGTAAAGGTTTGGTGCAATTTCAATAAGAAAGATCTACCTCACCGCAGGCATGCTGGGTGTTTATTCATCACTCCTAACATCATCAGTTGTTTTTCACTCAAGCCAATAGCTGAATTGCTTACTTTTTGCTCAAAGCCAATCACAATTAATACCCTATCTTTAAATGTAATGAAGTTTGTTTTTCCATATTCCAGACGTTGTGCCGGCGCACCTCCGCCCTGGTTTCCTCCTGGCTCTTCGATTCGCTGGCCCTCTTCTGCCTGCTCTCTTCCTGGCTGTTCGGTTCGGCACGGTCCATCTTAACCACCATCAGCATCTGGGCATTTGCATGCATGATATCTCTGGCCCAGAGCCCAAACAATTCTGAATTTTTGTGCTTAGCAGTTAAATCTTTCACAACTAAATCTTTCAATCCCACTTTCAAAATCTCTGCTTATTGAAATTCAATTTCATACATAATCATAGCATATGCAAATCAACGATCAAAATTATGAAATGTGTTCACATTATTTTTTTATTATGTTATGGGTGGAAATTTGAAATTATTATGGGATGGCCACATGACCTACAACATGGGGGCCATTTTGTCAAAATCTGCAATTTGCTGATTTTCACGTTTTTGAAAACAAATCTTTTTGTTTGTCCAATATTTTTGACACATTTTGACCATTTTTAGCCTGCTTCAGTCTACAATGACCCCTGAAGTTTTGTCAACCTTTGACCTCAAGAAAAAGCCGCCATCTTTTATTTTCAAAAAATCCTAACTTCTCGGGCATCATGGGGAAGCAATTGGAAAAAAAATTGTTGGAATTAGAAGTTGTAGATTTTGAACACCGTGTGCTTGGCTAGCTCGCAAAAGTGGCATTCTCCTTTTTCTTCCTGTTTTTTAATGGCATATCATGAAAATGTAATATGTTGATCCTGACTAGAGCCAAGCAAAATTATATAACAGAAGATGTGAACTTATTAGAAAAATCAGCGCTGTTAGCAAATAACCACCATTGCTAAGGACATCCACAAGTTAGCTTTTGCTGATTCTCCTGAGACTTACATAGATCTGTTCGGTATCCCCAGGCGACCAAAAACAAATTGGCTGCTCTGGAGATAAAACTAGCATAAAAGCCACATTTTTTTGTAAAAAGGGCTTTTTACATCAATTTCTCACATACTGCTCAGGCCAGCCTAACAGAAAGAGAAGCAGGGGGGGTTCAGGCGTGTATTCTGGCTGCTTGGCAAGTGGGGTCTGGACAAGTAGCGCCTGTGAGCCATCCAATGCCGCTTGTTGCTTTAATTCAAGTTTAGTTGCTTAAAAACCGTTAGAAAAGCTTCCAACACACGACCGCTTGCTGACCCAGAACCGGAAAAAGACCCAACTCTTATCAACTAACGTTTTGGTGTTTTATTAAATGTTATCGATTCAATTCTGTTTTTAGATGAACTTTTAAGGCCCCACAGAAAAAATGAAGAAAAAACATCAAATTAAAAAACGAAAGCTATTTATAATTGTTAAAGTTCAGTTTATTAAAAACTGCCAACACTGTTACAATCTGGTTTGGTGGAAATCCTACTAATGAAGCAAAATAACTCTTTGTATTTTCTAAGTGACCAATTGTTTACACTGAGCAATGTTTGATTTAGTCCCTTAAAAATGAGCATGCAATTAGATAATTGCAAAGAAAAAAAAAGTCACTTTCAGGAGATCACCTCAAGCCACATCAAAGTGTATACAATGTAGGTGCTAGTGAAAAGATTTAGCCCCACTCAAACTTGTATCATCATTTATCATCATCAAGACATCACTACATATATTTATTCGTTTATATCAAACTGCACATTGTTCCAAGAATCTGCTGTCAGATTCTGTTAAAACGAGCATGTCCCTGTGGTGGTGTAATAATACAATGAATTGTTTTTGACTCTAAAAAAATCACTTTTAACAAGAAAAGCTTTTCTCCCAAAGCTCTCCTTCCACAGGCCTTTGGGCCTTCCAATAACTGAAAGTAGGTAGTCTTGTGGGGTTTCAGCAGCACCCCCTGGAAATAGTTCAGATATGTTTTTGGAGAGTGAGAGCTGGCCAGGAGTCTCTCACAACTGTCGCACAGATTAAGAATTTTCAAAAGAACTAGAAGCAGAAAAAAGCAAGCATTAGAGAAACAGATGGAAAACCGAAACGGTTTAGGTCAACCACATGAAAGCTGACCCTGCGACTAGAAGGTACCAGATTGCTCCTCTGTTTTTTTTTTTGCTTTTTCCAGGAGGGAATTTCCGCAGTCTGTGCAGACAGGCTGTAAAAATGAAGGGGAAACGAACCTTTCCTCAGGTTGCAGGGAATTGTGACAAGTCAGTTTTCAGCCTCTCGGTTGTCAGCTCTGTCAACACTGACAATCTGCCGCCTCGCTTTACTTCTTGTGTTTCACACATCAACGTTGTACATTTCCCTGAGTGGGTCTCCGCTCAGATGATGTCTTTGTGTTCGCTTGCTGTAGTATGCAATTGTTTCTGATAGATGCCGCTACCCACTGGAATTTCCACAGCAAAATCAAGAGCAGGAGGGAAATGTTCTCCATCACCGATGATGATGCTTTGATAAGCAATAATTTATTAGGATTACTAATTAAAAACCACATCTTGTCAGTAGTTGTCAACAGCAGTTAAATGGCTGTGAGCCATGAAAGAAACACATCTGCAGCTGGCATCTTTTCTTCCCCACTTTAGCTTTGACCTGTGAAGTTATCTGAATTATGGGAGAGATTTGTCCAAACCCCACTGTCAAGGTTTCAGGCTTCTAAGGTGCACCACAGCCAGAGTTTGGAAAACATCTTCCCAACTTTACCCTGTGAAAATGTCATTTCTTAATTGCATCATATGCTATTGATGGTGTTATGTTACATATAGTATTGGAAATGTTGAGTTTAGCAGATCCCAATTTGTTCAAATGTTGTCATTGTCAACTGTCAATATTTTTTCCATACTTTTTAGATTAGCAAGTTGTAGGTCATGATTCCTAGTAATATTTTTCATTCAGAATATTAGCCGGACTCTATTTTAGGTAATACTGCCTCCAAATGAGAAGCTGCTGAAACTGAATTTTTCCATGGGATTTGGTCAATTTAATATTTTTGTTTTTTCTGGAGAGTGCTTTATCTAAAAGTAAATGAACCAAGCAGGGGAGTAAAATGCTTCCACATTTCCAGAATGATCTAAATGAGTCTATGAGACTATCATAATCTAAAAAAGATGAGGCTAAAAACTTGAACGAAGGTTCTCCCACAAGCAATGGCGATGTCTAGTTTATGAAAACATTTTTGGACAAACACTGAGCGAAGAATGTGATGCGCTCCAAAAAGAAGGCAGTGGATGTAAAGGTGAGGTGTGTCAAAAAAGAGGCATCGGCCATCATTTTGACACGTGAACAGCACGGTGTGAGTGCAGAATCAAGTCGCTTTGCGGATTTTCTCCTAGAAGTGTGATTTATACTCTGGAGCAACTTTTATATTTTTTTCCTTTTGTATTAGGCATTTTTTGGCTCTTGTGACTTATACTCCGGAAAACACGGTAATTTCTTTTTGGAGTAGAGAAAAGCAGCCTTGCCTATGCAACACCACACAGTAGTGAAGTACTAATGCAGTCGACCAGATTTAGCTGATTCATGTTTATTGTGTGTATTGTGTGCAACCTCTGGCTCTCTTCCTTCTCACCTGGTCACAGTTGCAGTTTTGCAACACAAAGCAAAGCAATGAAGTTAGTCAATTTTCCTCCTTTGGATCTATCACAGAAAATCCCTAATAAGATTTATAACTAATTAGTTATAACCTGTCAAAAACTCAGCCCCTCGCATCTTCACCCAAACTCCACCCCCCTACCACGTGTCCCCCATCCTTCAGAAAATCCAAAGGCTCCCTTGTAAAAAAAAGGCTTGATTTCAAAAATCTTGTTTATGTCTCAAAATCACTGCATAAATTTCCTTTTATTCCAGAAAGTCTTTTGGTTTTGAAGTTGACAGGATTGTCTCAGTTACATTTCGTCACTTGACCGCTAAAAGCAGTTCGGTAGTAAACCTTTCTTTGCAAATGTATAGGGGATTAGTGTGGGACCTAAGAACGGACGGAAGGCAAGAGTACAACTTTAAGGCAAAAAAAAAAAAAGTCCTACTTAAAATATGGATTTATTGCAACAGATGATTCCCACAACGAGCCTGTTTGCATAATATTCATCATACCATTAATAGGCAGAGGATGTTACCAGAGTTTGATGATCCACTGGTGTTATTTTATTTATTAATATTAATGCATTTTCTCTGTATTCAAGTATACTGTTTCTTTGTCACTGCCCCCCCCCCCCCCCCCCCCCGCGCGCCCCCCCGCCGGGCCCCTGTGGGATCCTGCAGCCACTTTGAGATCAATATCACCTGCCTTGTCCACTTCCACTGGCTTCTTTCTCAGTCAAATGACCTAACTCTAAACACACAACCTGGCTTAGATCTTCCTCCTCTAATAACCACCGTTTCCTCTGTTTGGTCACCATCGTGGCGATCAGAACATTTGCTCTGCCCCTAGACTCTGGACTACTCCCCACATCAAGAACACAGACTCTGTATCACCTGTAAAAAAGGACTCTAGAATGTTTTCTGTTTGAATTATCCTGTTAAACGTCACTGTTTCTTGCTGTTTTGTTGTGTTTTTATCTTCTTGTTGTTGTATTTGCGTTCTGTCCAGTTTCCTGACGTTTTTTAAAAGGCACTCCTAAATAACATGATTTTTTTTTTGTATTAATAAGATAATATTTCAGAACGAACATCCACCTTAATTATCTTCAGTTTGTCTTATCAGGATCAACAACTGTCAGGTTGCAAGAACGTGCTGGAATATTTTAGGTTCATGGTCATGTCCTGTTGACCTGAGCTGCAGTGATATCAGAAGTGCAAAATGTGTTCTTTCCTGCTTAGTAGATGTCTCTGTTAAGACCGCCTATTTCATGAATAATGTAATAACACGAGGAATGATGAAAGTGATAGAGAGAATGATCACAGACAGAGGGTGTTTACCTCGGTACTGGAGCTTCTGAGCCCTGTTGTTGGGGCAGTCCTTGCCCTGCATGCTGAAGTTGATATTGGTGCGGATGCAGCGGTTATTTAGTGGCTGCACAGGGCGCACATTGTCGCTCATGCTCAGAAATATCTGGGATGGTTGGTTCTGGCTCAGCAGACGCAAAGAGTGCATCTATAATACAGACAAAGACAGAGTCAGGGGGAGCATTATGGAACTTAGAGCCACATGAGAGCTTTTTATGCCACAGCATCATTTTCAAAGGAGGAATGTGTGAAAGATTAGACAGGAATAGCAGACTGCTGAGCTGTTGTGTTTCACTCAGAGAAGCAGAAAACATAGTCTCATCTAGACAAACAGACTCTCAGAGCCTTCCTCTAGGTGTGGGTTGCCCCCCTCAGCTCACCTGCATCCGTGTGAGGTACACAGGCTTGTTCATCAGAATCCATGTCGCTGTTTCAAAGCAGGGGGGGGTCGTCATTGATCCGTCATATGTGATAAAACTACTTGTTTCTGGGTAAATTTCCTCTATGTTCAATCCGGTGAGAAGATATGCGTCATCTGCAGAGACACAAAGAACAAGACTTCACATGAACAGCAAACAACATGGCAGACACATGATTTAACACTGTGTACTTCCTTGTATGTCTAAGCCAATTCTATTTATTAATGTGCACAAAAACAGACAAAAAATTAAAACATATATGTGTCCTCTCTGATACAGACGATCAAGATGTTTTGACACACCTGTTTGATAAAAAACGCACAAAAAGTCATCATTTTTTCCCTGTAACTGTATTTACAGTTTACTTTAAATAATTGTATCAATTGAAGCTGCCAGCTGCAATGTATGACCTGCAGGTGCTTCCTGCCCCCGCCCTCGCCACACTCGCATTGCCTGAGCCGCTACAACACGTTCCTCTCTCTCGTCCCTTCCGCCTCTGCCACCCTGGTCAGACCAGTTTGTGAACAATTCATTAAAAACATTAAATGGTGGCTTTGTGGTGGTTTTATGCGAAGCAACCATTTAATATGTTGGGTGCCTGGGGGTAAGGGACTGATCGCTGCAATTTTCAGCAAAAGTACATTTTTACATATCCTTGACAACAGATTTTTTAAACAGATTTTGTAGTTATTTTGTATGTCATATTGTTTTGTTCAGCCTGAGCAAACAATTAATCTATTACATTTTCCCAATAATATGCAAATACCTTTGAAAAATCTGGACTCTCTGAATCCAACATGTTTTTCCCAAGTAGATTCACATTGATCCTCAATGAGTTAGGAGGCAATAGATCAAAAGCCTTCGGAGGAGTGTCAATTTGTAGAGGGAACTAAAGGAACATTTTTTTCTAAAAATTCAAGATGGTGGCCTTTTCTCTAGCTCAAAGGTCAACAAAACATTGGTTGTGGTTGTGGACTTATGCTGGAGGGATGTGTGTGAAATTTTGTGAAGATTACCTCTGTTGTGGACTAATGTGAAAATTGACAAATTTCACACTTTGCCACACAATGGCAGCCAGGCCATAAATCCAATGGCCATCTCATAATATTTAAAAACTTCTTTTGGACGCCCCCAACATGTTCATTTTGGTTTTGTTTGTGAATTTTCAGCTATTTATTTTAGCCCATTAAGAGAGTTGCAAGAACAATTTTTTGCAGTCCAGGACTGATGCCGGCCAGAAATAAAACCAACATCCCTATCATTTAGAAGGACTCTGCTGCTGGACTTGTCAAGTGCTGTCATATACAGCCAAGGTTTTTTGTTGTAGTTGGAGATATTTCTGTTTATCTTGTTGTCTCTTCATACTGTTTTAGCAAACATGTAGAATTGTTTTTTGATTACTGTTCTATTCGGTGCGGCCTTGAAGCCACTTTGGAAATGTTTTTGTCATGGTTCCAGTATGAGAAGTCCACTTTGGCTCAAACAACGACGAATGGTGCGATCTGACACTGATGGACCTTGGCCTTGGAGTTCACCTTTCATTTCTTTGGAGGTTGTTCTGGGCTCTTTGGATACAATTCCAACGATCCGTCTCTTCAATTTGTCATCAATTTTCCTCTTGCGGCCACGTCCAGAGAGGTTGGCTACTGTCCCGTGGGTCTTGAACTTCTGAATAATATGAGCCACTGTTGTCACAGGAAGTTCAAGCTGTTTAGAGATGGTCTTATAGCCTTTACCTTGTTTGATGATGTTTATCTATCATTTGTTTTCGGATGTCCTGGGACAATTCTCTCCTTGGCTTTCTGTTGTCCATGTTCAGTGTGGTACACACCTTTTCACCAAACAGCAGAGTGACTACTTGTCTCCCTTTAAATAGGCAGACTGACTGATTATGAGTTTGGTAACACCTGTGATGTCAATTAAAGGACACACCTGAGTTAATCATGTCAGTCTGGTCAAATAGTTTTCAATCTTTTATAGAGGTACCATCATTTTTGTCCAGGCCTGTTTCATTAGTTTGTTTTTTTTTAATAATTATGTTAATCAGCAATTCAAAAGTGATGGCTGATTTTGATTATTTAATTTTCAATACATTTTTATTTATTGTTACTTTTGTAAGTTTCAAGTGATTTCAGTGAGAATTGTGGGTTTTTCCTTCTTTAACTGAGGGGTACCAACAATTTTGTCCACGTGTGTAAGCAGATTGGACTATGGTTATTCCAAATGTTCATTTTTCTGAAAAGTTTCTGCAAAGAATCTGGCAATGCAGCTGGTAGTCTGATGAGAGACTCTCTAGGGTTAGTTTCTTTTATATCAACTGTTTCTTCTGAAGTCTTCTACTCACATAAACCTTTTTCTCAGAGAATTTATTTTAGTCATTTTTCTCCTCAAACTAAGATGTCTGCAGTAAAACTTAATCTAGAATACTCCTTTTTTAAATATATTTATATTGTATGTGTTATGTTGGCAATTTCTAACATCTAAAAAAACCGTTACAGACTTAAAGTAAAAAATACTTTAAATTAAATTAAGAAAATAATAAAAGTCAGATTGTCTTTTCGAACCCAGATGTTGACATTACTGGATTAATGGTTTTATTTTACATTTGAAGTGAAGAAAAAAGATGATTTTAAAGGAAGTTGGAGGCTTTTTGAGCACAACTACGTTCATATTTTATTCTAAGTAAGTTAAACAACTCTGTGTAATAGTTTAGAATTTTTGAAGTCTTTATTTACTCTACCACTAAAGCCCTATAGTTTGATTATTTATTGATCCATTCATCTTCCTAATCAATTGAATCCCCTTTGGGGTCATGGGGTTACTGGAGCCTGTCCCAGCTGCTGCTATGAGAAGGCGGGATACAACCTGGACAGGTGTGTGTGAATGGGTGAATCGCACAGTGACTGTAAAGCGCTATCGGGTCAATTTGGAGTTCCCTATTCATTTATGAAGCATATTTTTGAACTGCGGTAGGAAACCAGAGAAAACCCATGCCCAAGGAGAACATGCACACTCCACACAGACTGGACCCAACTGGGATTTGAGCGAAGACCTTCTCACTGTGAGGTGAGACTGCTAACCGCTACCCCACCATCACATGACTTTTATAATAGCAACTGGGATTTTAATAAGACAATAATATATATTGTGATTGGTTTAAAAAATGCTTTACATTTTATGATATGATTAAAAAAACGGGTGGAAAAATATCAAGTATCAGTGTATGTGTAACATTAGAACCAGTTGCTGCATAAATGCCAAGCGGGTTTGGTATATGGGAACCACTCTCGCACTAAATCCATATTTTGTGGAAGATTTCTGAGATTTCTTTTTCTTTGAAGTCAAGGACTCTTCTGCGCTTTCCTCAATGGTTCCTTTCTCCCTAAACACCCTTTTTACAGACATTTCTTTTCTTATTAACTATTTTAGCTTTGGGATTTTAATTTATCACTCCAAGAAGCGGTCATTATAAGAAGGTATTGGATATTTTTAAGACACATGATTGAGACGAACGCCTTGAAGTGTCAAGAGTAAGTCATTGATGGTTGTGGTGGACAGAATCCAGTAGTTTTCCAAAATAAAACTTTCTTTAGAATCAGAAAATGAAACACAATTGGAATAATCTACTTTATTGTTTGCATTGTTTTTTTGTCTGTGACCTGGAACCATTTGACCCACGAACTGGTCAACAGCCCAGGGATTAGGGACCACTGGAGCAGAGTATGATGCAAGATGGTTGATTTTTCAGAAAATGTAATAAGAAATAAAAGTTTCTGCACATTTGGATGCCACAAGTGCAATACATCCAAAAACTCATCACAAAGAAACACACTGGATTAAAAATTGTTTCCACATGAAGATGTTTCTCTTGTACTATAAAGTAGGTTGCTGCTGCAGGTGAACTAGAATGAGGCCAGAGCCTTTCGCTTTAGGCTCCTGTCTTGTGGAACTAACGCTCTGCTTCAGTCCAGGAGGCAGACAACACCTTTGTCTGCTGCTGACTTTCCTTTCCACTGCAGCTGATCTGACTCTGATGAGACACACAGCTGCTCTTCATGGTTGGTAAAAAATACTGTAATGTGAAACAATTTTAGATCTGAACATCAAAGTGCTGATAAGCATCACAGTTGGTCTGATCCCATCACAGCATAATCTTTGCTCTCTCACACATTCATGTGGCTCGCCGCCAGCTGAGAGTGGTAATCTTCAGGAGTCGGCTGAATACATTCCCCTCTTTGTTACTCATTACACACTCGTCTCATCTTTCATCATAAATGTCTTTCTCCATTCACATAACATCTGCAGTTGTGTGAATGACGTGCTGCTGGTGCTGCAGCACCAACCCTTCTTTTTGCACACTGTCTCCACTGCCATAGCACTAATTGGACAGGCTGCAGCTCTCCGCATCTCTTTCCATTTCTTCACACCCCAGTAGATCGCTCCCAGTAGCTCCTCATCCGCCGGGTCTTTGTTCATAAATGAGCTGCCTGCTGTGATGAGGTCACTTTGTTGGGCTGCTCAAGCTTTTCTGGTAATTTGTTTTAAGGCAAACTGTTTTTTAGCATCATGCCGCAACAGGGTATGAGGTTTTCTGAGACCCATTAACCAAAGTGAGTCCCGTTTAAAACCTGGGATCCTCTCACAGTTGTAGCTTTGATGCTGTGTGCGTTGACGCCTTTGTTTCTCTGAATGTCAGGATTACGGCTCTGTTTCCATGTGTGTACATGTTCGCTTTGAAAGAAGACATTAAGCAAAAATCTCTGTGAGTGGGCGGTGTGCATGCTTGTGCGTGAGATCAGACAGCAGTCAGAATCCCCACTCTTCCTTCCTGGCTCGGTCGTAGACCCATCCCACACTCTCAACTCCCAGGTTTAGCCTCCAGCTCCCTGCCATGCCTCTGAGACCCCTCCCGGCCACACTGGTCAGTGTTTTTAACCTTCTACCCTGCCAAGCCAATTATTGGTCTCTTTTGTCAAGGAAACTAGGGAATGCTTGCATCAGCAGGGAGATGGAAAGCAGCTGTCAAATTTTGGAGCACCAAGTCTCTTTCAGATGTAGAATCTTTAAGCCCCCGATGAAAGAATTCTAAAGTAAATGCACTGTAACCCCAATGAGCTCAGAAAACTCAACAATTTCATCTTGCAAACCTAAAATAGTATTTTTTTAATAACACTATACACACAATACAAGAGGGAAAAAAAACATGCTTTTTTGAAAGTATTGTTGGTTGCGTCAGCCTCTATCCACATTACGTAACAATCAAATCCATTATTGCACCCATTCCTGATGTTGCCATAAGGCTCTAGTTTTTCATAGGAATTGGACCTCTGCATCTACTGCTAATGGCAAAATCGGCTCACCTGTCGGAAATCCACTCTTTGTGGGTTAAGAATCTTCTTCCAAAGGTTCCATAGGTTTTGCGTGTGAACTGTATGTTGACAACTTAGGGAAGACTCTTGAGCCAGCAGGTATGTTTGTAACAACTGAGTGTGCACAGGCCCCACCCATTTTGGACTAACATTCACACTTGACTGTAATGATTATAAATCTCCAGCATCTTGTTGCCTGTTGTTTTATGATTCTACCCCCCCTGTGGTCATCCTGCACATCTGTAACCCATCCTCTTCCCCTGTCTTTTGTGTCTACCGTTATCCCTCTCTCTTCTTCTCCCTCTTTCTTTTCCTTCCGGTCAAAAAAAAAACAAACATAATTGATAAAAATAAAGTTTAGTTTAAATTACAAAAGGGGTTTAAAAGAATTTACACCTTGTGTGTCCAATGATATCTGACCCCCGATTGTTACAGTAAAATCTGTCTAACACAAGAGGCTCTCAGCTCGATACCAATGCTGAAGTAACCGCTTAGAATGTGCTTTATGTCTCTCAGACTGAAAGAATACCGTTTTTGAAAACACATTTCTTATTTTTCAAGTAAACAGATTTTTGCTTCATAAATGTATAAATTCAATCACGTATATTCTCAATTTATAGCTTATAAAATGACAATATAACATTATTGGAAAATATTGACTCTTAATTACAATTCCACAAGTTTAGTCTTGTAAATCTTTGACTTTTTTAAATAATTTTATGACTTTATTCTTGTAAATGTATGTATTTATTAAATGTTTACGGTGGCCTAAATACTCTGTTGTAATATTCTAAGTTCAAAAAATATATTTCAGTTTACTTAATGATTTGATTGAATGATGCTTATAGAAACAGAGTTACATGGAATAAAAACAACAACTCTACACTTTCTTACATCAAATCTACTAAAAATATTACACTTTTTTTTTACTTGTCCTCACTGTCCAACAGCTGAGCAAACAGATATGAGCCTCTTGTGTTGGACGGATTTTATTGTTACGATTTGGGGTTTTAAATCTTCTGAGGCACAAGGTGTATATTTGTATAAAGGTGGTGGTAGGAGAGGGATCCCTGAGCTCTCTGGCAAGACCATGAGCAGGGGTCACATTCTATCTGAGCCTGGGGTGTACATGTTTCTGGTGCAGTTTCTGGTCCTGGTGCCGGGCTCTCAAAAATTCCAACATTGGATGAGCCTGGTCGGGCTATGTTTACAACACTCTGCGGGGACCCCCACTTTTCTTGGATATCCAAAATATCACACTTTAATAAACTCAAACCACTTACCAACTTAAAATGTACAAGACGCTCTGTTTTCTGTTTGTGATTCTCAAAATCACCACCACATCGGTGCAAATGTAGTTGTGCGCATGTAACAGTAGAACTGAATGATTGATTGTGCTATATAAGATTCTTGATTAGTGCTCCTGTAAGAATCTGCTAGAGTGTAAAATCCATACCTTTAAAAAAAGCGTAGTCAGAAGATTATATTAGGCTTAAAACTGTCACACATCAAACAATATTCAAGTGCAACACCTTGAAGCAAACATTTTTCTACAAATATAAATGTTGGCAGCCTATTTTAAGTCCTTGAAGATGATACATTTTCCCTTCGCTTCCATGTGTTGTATTTTCTTTGAAAAAAAATCCTATAAAAGTGGCGGTATAACCACAAATGTTAGTGCAAAGAAGAAAAAACAAAACATAAAAAATAAAATAGAACAAATAAAAGCGCAGGGTTTTGTGTGAATATATATTTTCCTTCGTTTTTCGCTCATTCTTTACTAAAATGGTTCATCTATCTTAAATGTTCTGGATACATGCCCTGATTTATTAGCTATAGTGACATCAGACGTTATGCTTCTTCATATTAACCAGGTAACTTAGACGTTTCAAATTTAGTGACAATGTACAATTGGACATGTTGAGCCCTGTGAAATCAAAACGTAATTATTCGTGAAGAAAAATTCATGTTTCAGTCTCAGGTCCACTTTGTCAATAAGGACAATAAGGAGTGTTTTTAGTGTTCTGGTGAACTCAAAGAAGCAGAATCTCTTCAACTTTCTGAGCTGTTAAGAGTTTATGACATACTGGCACAGACTGCAGTGTCTGCTCCTCTTTATTGAGAGGAGCCATCTGAAGCGGCTAGGGCATCAGGTCCAGATGCCTTCTTGATGTCTTCATTTCCCAGATGGCGGATGCCTGAGGAAGGCCTTTATAACACAGCAGGGGGATTATGTTTCTCAGTCCATCATAAGTTCTCTTTGGTGGGGCTGAAGACGAAGACTGGAGAGAGGGGCATCCCTGTTTAGGATGCCACCATGCTGCCACCATAACTTTGCAGAAGCTTGATGTATGGATGCCTGGATGAACGGATGGATAAATATATGTATAAATGGATGGATGAATGGATGGATGGATAAACAGATGGATAAACAGATGGATGAACGAATGGATGAAAGAATGGATAAACAGATGGATAAACGGATGGATGAACGAATTGATGAATACATGGATAAATGGATGGATGAATGTATGGATAAACAGATGGATAAACGCATGGATGAACGAATGGATGAATAGATGGATAAATGGATGGATGAATGGATGGATGAATGGATGGATAAAAACTATCATAAAAAGTATGACAAAGGTAGAGTGGAGTAAAACTGGGGACAGACAGAGTTTCCCTGTGACTATGGCAACTCACACTCACTGTTGTCTGACTGCGCACAGAGGGAGATAAGAAGAATGAGATGGTACTGCTGCCAAAGATCTCTGAGCAACACGACTGGAATCAATTACAGTGTGATAGATTGGTGGATATTTCTCATTTTTCCTCTCACTAGTCTCCATTGCTTCAGCACTGTTGATGAGGATTTGTCTTTTTCTGTAATATGAGATGTCTGTTATTTTAGATTTTCAATGTACTTCAATGCACAGATGCTGGAAGTCCTGCCCGTAGAAGGGGCGGAGCTCAGGCTCTGAGGGCAAAGTAAAGCCAAAAAAACATTTTCTGAATGGTTCTCAGATATTTTATAAACCTAAAACACCTGAAGCTTCACAATGATTTTACTTGTTAGTTTTTTTACTCTATAAATGCCATTTCTGGAAAGTTTGACACTAAGGAAGCGTTAGTTGTTTTCCCGCAGTCACAAAATATCACAACTTTTTACTCTGAAAAGCCTCTTTGAAATCAGTGAGTTTTACTAAAAAAAAAAAACTCCCTAATGAGCGAGAAAATGTCAAGCAAAAAAAGGCTGAACACCTTATCAAAGAGGCCATGCATGTGGAAATAGGTGAAATGCTTCAACATTCCTGTATTTTACATCACCTATACCTGAAGCAAAGCTTCAACCATGGCAAATATTGGCAGTCCTGTACAGCAGTTGTCCCAAATCCCTCAGTACGCAGCTGTTTAATGTTATGAGGTTGCTGCTAATACAGTTGTTGAAAGTGTGGATTCATGTTTAGATTTATTTTTGGAAAATGCCAGTTTTAGTGACCTTTTTTGTACCGGATGAGGCTAACTTTATTGTCTAATCTTTTAGCTTCCAATTTGACACTTGAGGGTTAAAGGAAAATCTGTGGTTGTGTCCAAATTCCCTGCCTACTCCCCAACAACTAAAAACTTTATAGAGTGGGACTATCTAGTGCCCTCAATTGTAAAAGCAAGTCAGACAATTCCTGACTAATTATCTTTTTTCAAACTACAAATATGATGCTACTAACTTTTCAGAGTAACAACCAAATAAATATGAACATCTTACAAAGACTACATGAATCCACTTTGTTCTGTTAAATGAACATTTTGATGGCTTATAAAAGAGAATTAAAATACATTTGACTTCAGATAAAAAAACAGTTCAAATGCAATGCATTGTGGTCTATATTTGGCAGTCTAGTGAGCATTGAGGCACATTGCTGATTTGCAGCGACTTCTGATAAAAGTCTTGGGCACTTGATTTTGGAACAGCAGATTCAGACAGCACTACAAAACGACAAACGCAGTATGTAGTGCACTAAGCAGTGAGTACTGCTCCATAGCATACAAGCTTTATCTGCTGCACGGTGGCACAGTGGCTGCCTCACAGCAAGAGGGTTCCCAGTTCAAGTCCCAGCTGGTGAAATTGAAACAATGTCACCAATGGGGGACCTTTCTGTGTAGAGTGTGCATGTTCTCCCCGAGCATGCCTGGGTTTTGTTCGGGGACTCCGACTTCCTCCCACCATCCAAAAACATGCTTCAAAGGTTAATTGATCAGTCTAACTTGTCTCTATGTATGGTGTGTGCACCGGGTTAGGCTCCCGTGAGCCCGAAAGAGATAAAACGGTTTAGAAAATGAACGAGCTGTTATCACATTTTAATGTTTCCTACACAAAATCTAGTGAGCACAGAATGTTTAAACCAATGGTAGATATTTTACAGAGGATGAAGATAAACCCTTACCCTTAAAATAAAGGGAAACTGGAAGCTAACAAAAAAAAGTTAAACGTCCATTTTCAAGCCATTGCATGAAATTTCTGAACACAGCCACTTACTTTTGTATGTTATTCTTGTGATGGTGTCTCTGTTCAGCATCCGATTCAAGAGCGAGTTTGATGTCTCAGCAATCTGGATCATTGAAAAAGAAAGGACAGAAAAAAAGGTGTGGTGTTAAACATGTTTTTATTTTGTTTTTAGAATATTACTCTTCAGCATCATTCCAAAGTGTTTCTTTTTTCTTTTTTTTTTTTTTTTTTACAATTCCAAACACATAACCCTGTGAGGTAAAAAGTTAATGTGTTGCATTCGAGTTCTGTTTCCCTTCTGGAAAACCAAGCCTTTCAGAGCTTTTGAGTAAAAGACTGACAGCAAAGAGTTTTGATCCAAAAATACAACCCATTTTGGTAAACAACTCCATGTTTACACCTATTACATGCAAACAAGTTGGAATCTGTCAGAAATGAACATGACGTCCCTCAATGACACATTATGCATGTTATCACTTTTTGACAACTGCACTTAGCTTTAAGTACATAAAAAATATGAGTAAATGAACATTTATATTTGAATAAAAATAAATAGAAATGGTGTTGAAAGAGAACCTCATAGTTAACCTCATATCACTGCACTTTTCTCACTCAGCCTAATGAGCCATGTACACACTACTTTGCATTTAGAACAGTTTGTTAAAAAAATACATATAAATGTTTTTGGTGACAGCCAAAATACTTAGAATAAAGTTTATTCTAAGTATTTATTCAATAAACCATCATCCATTAAAGCACAGAATGCCTTCTTTTTTGATTGGCTTTAGGAATTTTTGTTCACATTTATCTTTTCAAAACCTCGTTTACCCCACTGTAAGAGTCCAGCACACAGACAGAAACTCCCCTTTTGTACATAGTTTTTAAAATGTAGTTCTCAGCTCGGATTGCAGGCTGGAGATGACCACAAGGAAAGCCTTGCACCCGATGGCAAGATATCAAAGACGCACATCTCACGTGTTGCAGAGTTGCTCTGAAGAATGCAGTTGATGGCTCAAGATTGACAGCAAAGGAAAGAAAATGGTCCACTTGGTCGGCTCTACGCATGGGGACAAGACCCCGCCCCCCTGCGGAAGACAGTGATGATGATCTGCCGAGTTTTTGAACCCAATGGGCAACTCCCTCTCAGTTTAAGAGTTTCCGATTAGAAAATAATTCTTGGTGCTAGTAGACTTGTTTTCCATCTACAGCTGTGGCCTTGAGTGACTTGTTTGTTTCTGTGGCAACTTTTATGGTGCAAAAATACTGTGACATTTATTTTTCAGCTTCCTTCAATCAGCACAGAAAGTCTTTCCATTCTCTTTCCGAACATGTTCAAAGACCACAAGCCCTCAAAGTTGTTGAAAATCATTTACAGTCCAGGAAATGCTGGATGCGATTTTCCAAACATCTACCCTGAAATGCAGTTGATTAATTTGAGGTGTGTTTGAAAATATAATTTATGTTTCATTAGAAAAATAAAGATAAATCATTGATTGTGTAATTGTTGTATATTAAGAATAAATATATAAGGATGAGATTTACAAAAATGTTCATAAAAGTGGAGAAGCCTAAAGACTTCCAAGTCCAAACCCAGCTGTAACAGCAAATGACTAGAGTCTTTAGATTCTGCTGATACAGCTGATCATGTCCACATACTGAGCTGGGCGACATCAGTGCCACCTTTTGACTGTCAGTTCAGCTGTAAAATACTCTGTTAGTTTCTCATACAGTCATCAGTGCACTTGATAGCACATTTTTAAAACCCTAGTGATAGAACTTTGAGATGATTTACTATGAGCTCGTTCCATTAAACTAATTAGATCTTGAAAACCAGGCCTTCAACAACACTCAAGAGCAGCATATCCACTGCAGTTTGCAAACCCCTCAACTTGTTTTCTTCTTTCAAAAGCTCTGAGCATTGCAGCTCCTATTGGCCAGCTTTTAATTCTAAATTCTCCCACGCAGCTCAGCTCCAGTCACATTTAGTTTTGTGATTTCGTTAGTTTGGGTTTTCAAAGAAGCCCCAAAGCAATTCAAAGTACAAGGAAGGTTCAGGTATGATATGTGGCAAAAGTGTCAGGAGGAATGAAAGGAAAGGTGTAGAAATATGTGGTGATCTATGCCAACAGATTTCTGTGGAGATAAGGTGTCTTCAACTCTAAAAGAGTCATTCAGGCCTGTTTCTCACCAAATATATACCAAATCATGCCATATCAAATTTTACCATCAGCTGCAATGTTGTCTTTGATTTGAAATAGTTCATTCTCTGTCTTTCTGTCTTACCTACCTAATTGCTTAATACAGAGGGAATAGATGTTGATAAATCATCTTGTTATTAATTATTGAAATAAATTGTTTGTTGATGCACATTAAATGATCAGAGTAAATGATGGATGTTTCTTGGAAAGAAATATATGTATTTGAAACAAACTTTTGCGTCATCATCTGGACAAAAACAAGCAGTAAACATTAAACTTTCTCCCTGAAATGATGCTTTGTATCACTTAACATGATGAACAGCTAGGTCGGTGCAGCCTCAGTAGCTGTTGCCACGGCAACGCTCTCGTCATATAATAAAGTCTCTTGTAAAAACGAATTTAAAACAAACAAAAAAAAGCAAATAATAACAATTGATTTCATTTTTCTTTATTTTGTAATTGACCCTGGTACAGGAGGGTGATGCCCGTCGAGGTGTCTATTATCAGAAAATATTGGACCTTGCAGAACAACCATCCTCTGCTTTGCATCGAACAGTTCTCTGTGTTGATTTCCAACGAACATCTCGTGGGATAATACCCATCTTGTGTCTTTGTGTTAATCACTTCCCTTCTGGACAGCAGCTAAACATTGCTGTGCAGCATTAGGTAACTTGAGATCTTATTAAACAGAAAATCATACTCATGACAAGAACTTTGTTCAGTATTTGAACAATTGTGCATGCTGGAGGAATGCTTCCTGAATGACCGTAATATATGCAGCAGTGAACAAATCATTTGCAAGTTATTGTCATGTTTTATTAACACATCACCTGTAAATTCATTAATCTAATCAACTAAAATTAAATCAATCTTAAGTAGCCCCTCCTTTTTTTAACTGTAACTCTATTTTCTTATGGATGGTTAAAAATGTCATATGTGGTTATGGAGCCTCAGGTTACAGACCTCTGGTTTTGAAAAAAAGGATTTTTATTTGTTGAGCTTTCCAAAAACAGGTGTCCAGATTAAAGACTCACTTTACTTCTTCTTGATGGGGTGCATGGCTTATGGGGTGCATGGATGAATGGATAAATGTCTAAACTTGCTTCCTTGGTCAAATGCATTTATTTTTTTCAATTGTGCTTGTCAAACATCACAAGTAAAAGTTGAACAGCTGAACATTATGAAGCGTGAGCTCGCTGTCCTCTTGCCACTGCACAGGAAGTACTTATAAACTTTGACTTTTTCCCAAGTTTTTTAAAGACCCATTATGCCTTAATAGCTTCTCATGGTACTCAGTGTACTATCTACTCGCCGTCTTTCATTTTCATCATGATACCCTCTAAAGCGCCTTTGGGGTTCAGTCATTCAGGAATGTCCTAAGATTACTGTAGGTGTGAGAACAGCACAGGCTCCGTACCATTTGATTGATTACTGACTGCTACAAAATAATCTCAAGATGCATTTGCCACGGTTTGGCTATCTCATGAATACATCAATCGACAGGATGGCCTAACCTACTGCTATCCTCAGAGGGGACTCAAACTGCAGGCATAAATCAGGCACTATTGTTTCAATTTTTACAGATATAAGATCAAAAATTTGCCTAAGTCTCTCTGGAATGACTCCCTGAAAGGCAAGAGAATTGTGCTTCTAGTCCTACAAAGATTGTGCTAATTACCACTTAAGTGCTCTGTGGAGACTGAGGCTGCATTTTTGTTTTACACAGTGGTAGTGGAAAAAAGCAGTGCGAACTAGAGAGATGTGGGTGGCATGTGCGAAAGCATCTTTTTTTCTTTGCAGCAGCAGCAGCAGCATATTTCCTTTAGCACTGAAATGTTTCAGGTTTTTGTTAAGATTTAACAAACTTTTACATATTAAATAAGCAATAAATGGACATGGGAAAAGTTCTCAGCCCCTTTTAAAAGATGAAGCTCTAAAATTCCAAAGTGAAAAGGCTGTTAAGGTTTAAAAAGATTTAAAAAATGCGTCATATTTAAGTGTTCCACTTTCAGCTGCAGTCTTTCTGTTACATCATTCGTTCTTCTCCAGTTAGACTTTAGTCACGTTCACCACTAAGGGTGCTATGGGTTTATGGGTGGTCCAAGCCGTGGAATATCATACTATAGAGAGGATCGGCTGCATCTTAAGAGAAGTTCAAGTGTGTCTTGCAGTTGTCTTGGGTTGTACGACCACTTCAAAGGACATCATGAAAATGGAACGTACCATTGTTGTGTATGTGGTAAGTGTATCAGGAAGTATTTGTAAGGATAGTGGAAGTTTCATACATTTATGATGTATGAGTCAAAAGGTGTTGAACGGTCTCCTCTCACCACATTCTAGTCATTATTAAGTGACCGCTCCATACTGACTGCACGCAAGTGCTAAATGCACGGGATGTGCACACGATACAAATGCCAGTAATAGTAGGATGTCCACAAGAACTGCACTCTGATTGTCTAATTTCTTCATTTCTAACAGACAGGCTGCACACAAGGTGTGCACTCTTTTCACTTGAACAGCGCTAATGGACTCTTGGCAAAGCGCACAAGCTTTGAGGTGTTAAAAAAAGAAAAATCCATAGGGCATACCTGTATACCACCTACTTCACCTTATTTACCCTTGCATGTTGCATGTATTTGCTACAACCTGCAGTATGGTCATAGCAAGTTTTTTTGTAAAGATTTGGCCGAATCCAAAAAGCTTCCCTACTCCTTCAGCTTCTCCTATCCCACATTTATCCCTCCAAGTAGAGAGACATGAAAAATAGCGTCTTGAAACTCAAACGTTACTACTGCTTAACATCATTAATAATCACTGGTCATCTATGTTAGCGTGTAGCTGCTGGCGCTGAGAATATACATGTTTTTAAAAAAGTCATCCTGAAAAAAAACCAAATCGTTATTTACATTTAAATGTAAACTTCTGTGCTTCAGAGTCCATCCACCTGCAGAAATGCGTTTCTCCTCCAAGCCACAAGCGTGAAGCAGATCAACCTAGCGGGCCCAGCCAGCCCCAATTTGTCCTTTAAAAACACTGGGACACTGCTACAGCTTCAAATGCCTCAACAATTGGAGCAATAGGGAGTAGCCAGAGGGAGGAGGAAGTAATTTGGATTCGGCCTTTGTCTTTATGCAATCACAGAGTGGGCTACGATCTTAAAACTTCCTGCAGGGCACCTGTGTACTCTGAACAGGCGTGACTATTTTTTATACCTCCAGGTAGCCCAAATCCACCAGTAAGTGCAGTTGTGACTAAGCCATAATATTTCTGCATTAGGGCCTGTTTGATGAAAACATTTTAAAAGCTGCCTGAGCCCATGCTGTCAGAGTCAACAGGATGTGACGATGGCTCCTTGTGCAGCAAAGCGGCCGACTTGAGGTTCACACCTATATCTAATGCTACAGTCCTGACATTTACTCTTAGAGTCCATCACCCTGCAGATCACTGCTTCATATGACCCTTCAGGGTCATTTCCTCAGGGTTTGACATAGAACAAGTTCACCTGCAGCACTTTACCGTCAGAGTTCGCCTCTCACTTCCTCCTACATGTTCCTCTGCTCGAGAGGGCAAGTCAAGGAGGGTGACCTCAGTCATCATTTCTTCTGACTCTTCAAGACTGACTGATGGGCTCATTGACATTGGGGAGCTCATTAGTAGTTTACAGCTGAACTTTCCAGCTGGAGTGCACACAGTAGCAAGGACGTTTTCTGCCTCTCTGATCTCTCAGCCTCTCAGTCAAGACAGAGACTTCAAAAACAACAGAGAGACAGAGGAGAGCGCCATCAGCCAAACAGAGGTGCTTGGCACTGACACTGCTCAGCTCTGCATGGCAATTGGATTCCTAATTGTTTCTGAACAGGGACTTTTCCATTGGACATTAAGACGACTAAAAACAACGATACTCAGAGGAAGCAGTAGAATCTTAGCAAAGATCATCATTTTGGAAAGTGTTTCATCATAGCTGTAATTTAGTTCCTGATCATTTCCACCAAAGCTAAACCTGGAGAGTCCTGGAAGAAAACAAGAATCTGGGTCTAAACGTGATCTGGAAACGATGTTGTAGAGTTTTGGGTTCAGCTAATAACTGCAACCATTCAGAGTTACTCAGAGAGAGCAAAGCCTTTGTTCCACCAAACACAGAGGCGACGTGTGATCCACTATGCCGGTGTTCAGCGTTCCCTGACCTACATTTTAGATATTTTGACAGCCACTAAAATGTAGGACAATAAGAAAGTAAAAAAAACAAAATCAACTAGATGGAACTTCTTTAGATTGTGTGACTTTATTTTTTTTATTATTATTAATTTGGAGTTTTTTCTTTTATGACATTAAACATTGGAATTTTTCACAAACGTATTCAAAGTTGGCTGCACAGTGGCGCAGTGGTTAGCGCTCTTGCCTCAGAGCAAGAAGGTTCCCGGTGGGGGTGGGTGGGGTGGGGACTTGAAAAGGTGTCATCAATGGGGGTCTTTCTGTGTGGAGTTTGCATGTTCTCCCCGTGCATGCGTGGGTTTTCTCCGGGGACTCCAGGTTCCTCCCACCGTCCAAAAACATGCTTCATAGGTTCAATGGTTACTCTAAATTGTCCCTAGGTGTGGATGTGAGTGTGTGTGGGTGTGTGACTGTGGCCCCTGCGACAGACTGGCAACCAGTCCAGGGGTGTCCCCTGCCTTCGCCCATGAGTAGCCGGGTTAGGCTCCGGCAGCCCCGTGACCCCGAAAGGGATAAAGCGGGTCAGAGAACGAATTAATGTATTCAAAGTTTTGTTTCATTTTAGGCGTCTAATGACACTTTAAACTCAATATAATCATTTGATTTGGTTTTCAGTATTATACCTTCAATTTTACTTTATATTAAATTAATTCAGTAGAGTACAAACTAAAGTCAAAGTAAAAAGAGAACAGCATTTCTCAATATCCTTCCTTTGTTTTGTGCATAATTTCTTTCTGAGTAATGAAGTTCCTTGGTTACTGTTGCCTGAACTGGTCCATCGGTTTGCAGAGATGATTGTTCAGAATTTAATATCCTCTCTTTTCAATATTTTCTCTGTAGAAATTTAGAGAAGCATTTCATTATTTATTGAGGAAAACACTGAGCACCCTTTGCAGAATTTGTAAGGATTATTTGGAGCCTTCATCTTTGCACCCATGAGGATGCCAGAGCCCACCAGACCAGTGAAGAGGGAAGGCAGAGTACACCTGGACAGCTCGCCAGGCTATTGCAGGGCATCAGATGGAAGCTGTCTTTCATGAAAACGTAGAGACACAACTGGTGCTGAGATTAAAAAAACCATTATCAAACTGTTTCTACAGAATATTTCAGCTTAAAACTGTCAACGTTGTTACCAATCTTCCTGGAACTACAACAACTTCCAGCAACACAACCTTGGGCAGGGACATACACACACAAAACCAAGCAGATGTCCATGGGCTGAAGCATTGTTATAAGAAGACAAACAACTAGCAAAGTTACAGGATCACATTATTGACAAGTTAACAGTGCCTGAACCAAATCTGCTTCTAAATTGTGGGAGTACACACGTTTTCTTGGGAATGTATTTCTTAACTGTATAACACAGTGAAAAGTATTTCTGTATGTTGCTTAAGGTTTCAGGACAGTAAGGGACACACTTGCAGTATGTCAAAACTCTCAATCATAATTAAATAATTCAAATAAATCCAATTAAAGAATACAAATTGCCTGGTGATTGTTGTATGTAATCTTACATTTGCAGCATGTTGTTATTAAATTAAACTACTTTTTTTCTTATTCACTCACCAGACAGGTCCACCCAGCAATTGCTTTTCTGTTTTTTTTTTTTTTATCCTTGGCCTCTGTATCCTTCCTGCACATCTGTTGCGTTTCAAACTGAGCAAGTTTGCCTCTGACTTTAAAGCCTTAAGACACATCTTAAAGGGGCCTATTTCGTGTTCTTCCTAAGCCTTTCAGAGTTAGCTATATCCATAAATATGATATTACCTTTGGCACACTAAAGGACAGATTTTTTATGATTTTTGTGAGATCTTTTCCTAAATAGAAGTAAGACGCCTAGATTTCTGAGGCACCGCCTTTCGCTCCTTGTGGGTGCCGCTAATTTACTGACTTTAATTCTAGAGCCAGCCTCATCAGCATGTCTGCTTTTTGTCCAAAAAAATAAACATCTGAACTTTTGCAAAGATTAATGTGCATATTGTGCAAATAAAAAAAGTGTTTAACTGTAAAACTGACCACAGCTAGCTCCGCTGAACAAGTGTTTGCAAGTGAGGCATTGATGGCAGCGCAAACCCTTCTTGGAAGGGGCTGTTCCTCACTTTGTGACGTCACAATGAGGACCTATTCGTTCTTGTGAATTGGGAGGGGTTGATGCTCTTAGAACAAGGTTTTAGAGGAATGCTTGAGTGGAGCAAAGTACTGCTTTGTTGTTGTTTTTCATGAGGAATTATTATATTATAACTTACTTAAACGCTTTAAAAAGTTGATTAAGCGTGATATGGGTAATGCAACTTAAAAAAATGGAAACAAACAATGCTTCCTGGTGTTAATGGAACACTAAATAATATTATAATTATTATTAATTTATTGTTGTCTCAATGAAAATAAGAAAACATCATAAAGTTCAGGAGGTCTGAGCAGACTGCTTTCCATCCAGCAGCGGCCCTCTGTCTGGCCGTGAGCTCCTCTCCTGTGAGGCGTCATAGTGAGCATGTTCACTACAGCTCCATGGGTCCTGCGACAAACTCTCTAGAGTGTGCTCGCCTGCACCCAACCGTAACCGGGATGGGATCTGGAAACCCTGCTTCCCAGAAGGGGATACAACGGGTTAAATCATGATCCTGCATAACTGTGTGAGAGAGCGCTGAGATGCACGGCAGCCACAAGGCTGGTCATGTCGGAGCTCGTGTGTGGACCTTTCTGTCTATGTCATATCATTGTGCTTATATGTAGATATAGTTTTGCTTGTACTTCAATTTATGCAGCATTACTGGGACACAGATTGAAGATGCTTGATTTTTTATATCATCCCTGTCCATTCTCCCCCCAACCGCCCATGTGTCTTTTCTGGTGAAAAAGAGCTGCCTGTGTGGCTGCTGCCCACCACCAGGCGTTATGTCTTGTAAGTATTGTACAAAAACATTTCCCTTGGGATTAAAAATGTAAATTTAATCTTGAATCTAGAAAATGAATGGAAGTTCAGGAGAGTTATGGATTAATCCACCATTATTTTCTTCCGGCTGTCACTAAAAACATCACATGCTCACATTTGAGTCATTGATTGGTGAAAGAGACTCAACCACCTTCCCAGAGTACAGATTTTTTTTAAAACTCTGGCCAGCCAAGGCGGCCGCTCAATTCGCACTGCGCCGCTCAGTTCACACTATTTCTAGACTTTCGTGCCGCGCTGGCCGCTCAATTTGCACCACAGAACCATTATTTGTGTCTAAACCCTTGAGTTTACCTTGAAACTGGCTGCCTCAGCCGCGCGAATCACGTTCGTTGTGAGTGCACCTTAAGGTTCACAGAAAGATTACCACAGTCTCTTTCTAAACTGTACTTGGAGGAGAAAGAAGTTCACCTCTCCCTTAATAATAATAATGGATTGGATTTGTCTGTGCTTTTCTAGATGTCCTCCATACTCTCTAATGAATAAAAAAAACCCGAAATAGCAGGGGACTATCTAGTACCCTGGATTTTAAAAGCAATTCAGATACCGCGCTACACATTTTTTTTTATTGGCAAATATGACATTAGACAGAAATTACAAAAGCTTTTATAACCCTGAGGAATATACTGTGTTCTGATGATGAAAACTTGGATTGTTTATAAAAGAAATACATAAAGACTTTTGATTTAATTTGAAAAATGTTAAAAACACTGGGGTCTATATTCCTCAATCTAGAGAGCATCGTTACTTACTGTTTCTTCGCAGAGATTTCTGGAAAATGTCCTGCACACTTGATTTTGGAATTTTTCATTCCAACACCCTGACAAAACGACAAACTCACTATATGGTGTACTATGTAGAGAGTGATGAAGGAATTCGAGCACAACCTTAGTCTCAGCTCAGTAATGTTTTACAGCCTGATGGGGTAAAATGTGACATAAAATCACGTACCGTGCCACTGTTGCCACACCTAAAAATACACTCCTACAATTGAGTTATGCCTGTTGTAAACATGAATTTCAGTCCTGTACTATTTGCACCACAATGTTCCACCAATGTACTTTCTGCTGCAGCTGTCCTCTAATGATTAAATGCTGAAGAAAACCAGGTCAAGCTCTTCATTCAGCTACTTAACTGAAGATCTGTCCAGAGCGTTTATGTTGGATTTCCAAATAATGAGCTGTTACAAAATGTCAAGGCAGCTGAAATTGGGTTGAGCAATGTCAAGATAACATTTATTCCTTGTAAGTGAATGCAACCTTGGTATATAGACAGTTATTAAATGGTTGTGTGGGCCTTACCTTCATAAATATTGACACTATGACCAATCCATTGGGACTCTTAGCAGCTTCTGTGTAATTTGCGTACAGCTCGTGGTTGTAGTGAATCAGCTGAACCTGGAACATGGAGTGGACACGAAAAGAAAATGTTATCAGTTTGAACTTTACAGTTTAAACACTCTCAGCTGACACTGAACGAAGCCTAAGATTCCGTCCCCATCTCTCAACGTCTTATGGTTACAGTTTATCAAGTCCTCAATACTCCCTCCTGACATTACCTTGCACTGAATAAAAGACCAAGGACATTACTGCCATGTTTGGGAAAAAATAACATAAAAAACACTTTTACAGTTTGGGGGAAATGTCAGTAAATAAAAAAGTGTATATGTATGAGCCATTTGGGAAACACCATCCTTTTTTAAAGTCCCACTCTGATATAAACTCAAAATAAAGAAATACTCATAATTAAAATTGTATTTTGTTAAATTATTAATATATGTCCTCCATCAAGTGAAAAATGCTACAAAAATATTTTAAAAACAGCAATAACACAGTTTTCATTGGAGTGGGTCTTTAACATGAAATGTGTCACTTCATTAAACAGTGGCAAAAGCTGACCAGGTCCACATGTTTACTATAAACACAAACAGATAAACATCCATCATATCTGAAACTGAAAGTTTGGGTTTTTTTGGCCATTGCTGAAGTTAACCACCACTTTCAGGGACGTCATGAAAATGGAATGTATAATTATTGTGTGTGTGGTAAATGTATCTTGAAGTACGTGTAAGAATAAATGGTGATGCTGTTGAATTTCATTTCATTTCATTTATTTATTTATTGAGCACCTTCCACCACCAGCCAAGGAAGCCCAAAGTGCTGTACACAGGGAAAACATAGATTTAAAATAATAAAACAAAGAGAATAAAAGCATTAAAAGAATAAAACCAATGTAAAACAATGTAAAACTAAAACCAGGACAATAAAAGGGCTAGGTTGATGCTAAAACGCTGTAGTGCAGGAATAACTGTTTTTTAAAACTCTCCAAGTGCTTGTTCTCTCTAATTGCTGGCAACTGATTCCAAAGTTTAGGAGCCAGCACAGCAAAAGCACGGTCCCCCCGAAATTTCCGTTTAGTTCTAGGAACCAGTAACACGCACTTGTCTGCAGAGCGTAAGGACTGTGGGGGGGAATATTTTACAAGCAGGCTGGAGAGGTAAGAAGGTGCAGTATCTGCCAGGGCCTTAAAAGTTAAATTAAGAATTTTCTTAAAAATCAGGTACTGCACCGGCAACCAGTTCAAAGAGGCCAAGATTGGAGTTATGTGGTCAAACTTTTTTGCCCCGCAAATAAATCTGGCTGCTGCATTTTGGACCAGCTGCAGTCTGGCTATTGAAGCCTTGGGCAACCCAGCACACAAAGAACTACAATAATTTAGTCTGGACAGCACAAAGGCATTGGTGACTATTTCCAGGTTCTTTTTTGAAATAAAAGACTTAATCCTAGCCAGACGTTGCATTTGAAAAAAGCAGGATCTGGTAACAGCATTTATTTAGAGGTTTAGTTTCAAAGATGAATGATGCCGCTCTGTGGTCATTACCGACCACGCACAATTGCTCCGTGCATGTGGTAACGTAAATGCTTGTAGGATGTCCACAAAAATGACACTGTCTAATTTCTTCTATTGTATCAGTCAGGCTGCAAGCATGGGGGCACTAGGCACTTGGAGGAGGGGAGAGGAAAATTCTTTCATGGGAACACAGATTCACTCTGTTATATATCATTGACGTGCTATTTTTTTTTTTTTTTTTACATCTGCTTACATTGAGAAAATCTGATGTAACGGATATAATTTACACATTTCACATGTGAATGGCAGCTTAGAGATAAAACATCTGTGATTTTATTAGTATATGAGCTTAGGACAGTCTCTTTTCTCAGGCAGAGGTTCTTCCTGCAGGCTGTTAATGTTTCAGTGACACAGATGCTTATTCTCCAGCTGATCAGTATGCCAGCTTTTTAATGAAGTGGATGTACACAGGCAACACTCGTGAAGGTGGAAACCACTCAAAAATGATGTATGCGTTTCTTGTAAAAAGCTTGTTGTTGACAATCAACAAAGCTAAATGCAGATGAAAGTTTCTCAGGACTAGATTTTCCAGTTCTATAAAGTAATGAAAAGTCGTGATTACAGAGACATGAAGAACTGAGGTATTCTTGACTATCAAACCTCTCAGTCCTTTGATAACATGGATTAAACAGAGAGCTGCACAGTGGTGTAGTGGTTAACACTAAAGTTAACACTGTTTCTAAATGGACTTTGGATGTTCTTCCTGTCCATGCATGGGTCTTCCTGTGTCCTCCCAAAGTCCAAAAACATGCTTCAAAGGTTAATAGAGAATTGTACATGGTTCCTAGAAACATGTGTGATTGTATGGCACCGTGGCAGACTGGCAGTAACCCGCCTTCACCCAACAGTAGCTGGGATAAGCTCCAGCAACCCTGTGACCCCAAATGGGATCAAGGGGGTTCAGAAAATAGATGGATTGTTAAAGCTTAGTTTTTTTCCCAGAAATTGTGAAATATCAGCTCAACAGTCTGAGACTTTCAGTTCGTGTCTGTTGGTTTGCTGTGGCAGGATGAACATTTTTTAATAGAAACAAGCCCAGGTTCAACTGCGACATTTTATCATTGGTGCCCATGCCCACAACTGTAATACTTTTCACTGTAAAAGTTTGAAAGCAATTTACTGTCAAAAGACTGTGGTAAGGTACTATATGTTTTTATACTCCCTCCATAATTACAATATACTGCTATAAACTGCAGACTACTGATACAGTGATGTACAATTCTTATTTCTTATTTCCCCTTTATTGCAACAGTGGACTAACAGTTGGACTTGCCTGCATCTCATGTTCTGCATGTCTTGATGCAGTATTGCAGGCAGGATGACACATAGACTGTAGACTCTTGGGTAATTTTTTAAGAAGCAATTTGACAGGCTATTGTGTTCTAATTACTCACGTTTCCAATTAAATGGCATAGCAATGTCATTCTTGGACATAAACAACGTACTTATGGAGCAACAAACTAACAAGTTCAAACTTTAACTCCCATAATGCAGTCTGCTTTTTCCTGGAAAATATTCTGGAGTAATTGATTTTTAAGTAAAATCATGCATGTCTTTATTTTCCCATGATACTGTTTACAGTAAGTTCCTGTAAATCTCAGGAATTTTTCTTTTTTTCTTTTCCCATTGTGTTTGCAATTTACAAATGACACTGTACAACATTAAAAACAACAGAACATTGTGAGGTTTTCATCCAGTTTGCATTGTGGTTCACAGCTCAGTACTGTACAACATTAAAGACAACAGAATACTGTACACATTTTCTCCCAGTTTGCATTGTGGTTTCCAGTAAGATATTTGCAAAAAGAAAACAGATGTTCTTTTTGTTGTAATTTCACTGTATTTTACATCAAGGGTTACAGTGTGCTTATTACAGACTCCCTGTACGTCCAGCCAAATGTCCAGTACTAAAGATTTTTTTGTACTTTTTGTGTTTGCATTTTGCATATGTCTATGATTACAAGCTATTGAATAATACGGCAAGTTTATGTTAAACGTTTCATGTTGAGACCCTTCTACCCGAAAGTGTCAACAGAAAAAAAGTCACCAAAGATACAAAGCAGAGGCAGCAGTCCATTCTAGCTGATACCTGCACTCCGTCTACACACGTTAGAGAAACATTTTCCAGCTTTCCTAATCTTTTTTGACAGATTTATTAAACCAGCTGTGCAATGAGAAGATTAGTCCTGAAAGTCTAAAGCTCTCCTTTTGCCCATCTGAATGACACCTCCATGACAGTTTGAGCCATCCTCCAGCGATTATTGTCACCAGTCTACCTCTCTCTGCAGAGTTTTGGCATCTCATAAGCCCCCGGACAAAAATTCATTGAATTTTAAAAAGTAAAAGGAACAAATTACTCCCACCTGCCAGTTTCACTAAACAACTGCAAGCTTAGCAGCAAACATGAGCAGAAACCAAATGGGGAGTTGCTGGTGTCTTGAGGAAGCTGCTTTATTTTTGAGAAGGAAAAAAGCTGCAAACGACTCAAGTTTAACATACAGTTGCACTGTCCTCACTGAAAGCTTAAGATCTTTTGACTACAGGATGTAGGGGCACAAAAACTAAAGAGAATGTAAAAACTGATCTGCTTCTCTGTCCTAACCACTGTGATCTTTACTTCCACTGCTACTGGCAGAGCTGGGCATTCCCTGCAGGGGAGGATATAAATAAACAATTGTAAGAAGTGAGTAATTATGAAATGTTCAACTGGGGGAGCACAACGCGACAGAACGTCTATAAATGCAATCAGGGCGAGTTGGGAAGTGATTAAGAACCACACATTGATTTGATTAGATTTTTAGGTGAGAGTGTCAGGGGCAGTCAGAAGAATTCATGCGCACTGCCTCGGTGACAAATTGCACAAAGTTTGCTGCTGGTGGGTAATAAAAGACCAGTATGGGCCATTATAAAGTGAGAATGTCTGCCAAATAGAGAGGAGATGAAGCAGAAGAGGGACAAAATAGAGGTTGTAATTAGATGCAGGTAGAGCTAAAGAAAGAGCAGGAGAGAAAGCTGCTGCACATCAGCCAGACCTGCAGCTCCACATCATTTATCACGCTGTTCCTCTGCTGAGTTCAGTAGCACCCTTGGCCATTTGACAGGTACAGTGCATGCAGATTGAGTGATAACACTGCTGATCGCTGCTGAATAGATACATATTGTGTAGATCTGGCAGAGAGAGAGAACTTAACCTGAAAGAAGGGGATATATTTGCACTTCAGAGAAAAAAGAGGGGTTGAAAAATGTCATCCTGACAGTCATGAACTCGTCTGGGCTGAAACATGTCAACTCAAACAGAGTGTGTGTGCTGAATGTTGTTTTGTAGGTCTAATAAACTCATTTGAGAAAAATGTTTGCATGTGAAATTCTACAGACGCAACTAGTTCTACATGTAGAAATGTGAATGTCTGAATGTATGTGAAAAGCCATGATATTTGTAATAAATGATAAGCTACATGTTCATGTCAAATCTCAAGGCATTTCTGTTGTCATGTCTCTTTCTACCTCTGATCATGCTTCCGCACCTTTTCTCTTTCTTCCATCAAATTGACAGATAAAAAAATTAGGTTTTGCCTCAATTAGAAAGCTGACCCTCCAGGATTTTGCAACAGTTATTTATGACTGTTGCAGTCTAAAATGGCTGATTTTGTGGCAGTGTTGGTGAGAAGTTGCAACAAAAGTTGCAGTGTTTTATTTGTTATTTTTTCAAACAGCTTTGAAATTTGAAATGGTTTGAAATGGTTTATTTCAAGCAGGCAAGATATACAAGACATGTGTAACACAATCAACAACAACAAAGATTTGCATCAGTAGTCATGTCAAACACAGGATAACTGGACATCAGAAAATTGACTGCTTGGGAGTGGGAGGAAGCGAACTTATATAATCCCACCCCGACTCGACCATACCATTTACTTTACATTAGATATCAACTGGTTCGTAACTAATAATCAGGTACTTATAATGTACTGACAGTAATACAGGTAATTAAACATCCTTGAGTAACAATAAGTCATACTGCTTTGCAAGTAAATACAACATTATGTTAAACTTGATTGGAGCTTATGCAAAAATAATAATAATTTAGAATAATTAATCTCTCTTTTTTTCCTACTTTTTAAGAATAGTTTCGTCCCAAAAAAAAATCAGTGATGTGAATAAATCAAAAACAAAAATAATAATAGTAATTAAAGAAAAAACTAAAGAATGAACTAAGACAAAACAAAACAAAAAGATCACAATCATTAAATATCAAGTAGATGCTGACAATTTTCATCAAACAACTCGTATAATTAAACCTCCTTGAGTAACAATAAGTCAGACTGCTTTGCATGTAAGTACAGCATTATTTTAAACTTGATTGGAGCTTATACAAAAATAATAATAATTGAGAATAATGAATAATGATTTTCTCTTTTTTTATATAACAGTAATTAAAGAAAAAAAGGGAAAGAATTAACAAAGACAAAACAAGACAAAAAGATCAAAATCATCAAATATCAAGTAGATGCTGACTATTTTCATCAGACAAGTCGTTTCTTCAGATCATGTATAGAAAGAGGCAACAATAAATCATTTATGTCTGAAAGATCATTTACTTTAATCAGATATAGAAAATATAGAAATCAATAAGTGTAGGTTGTTTCATTAGTAGATCCTTTGACATTAATCACATTTCAGGGAACTATGTCAAGTGATGTGATTAACGCCTTTGACCAAGACGGTATTCCTGCGTTCTGCTGCCTGATGAACAGCCGTCCTTCAGGTTAGAACAGAGTTTATAAAGTTCTCCTCGTTGTTATGACTGCAGACTTTGTTTGTTAGGTCCATTGTCCTTCTGGTATCACAATGAGTTGAGCTCCAGTTGTCTGCAGGGCAGAAATCACTGCTGAAAATCAGGTCAAAGTTGAGTTAAGAGTTAGTGGTAAATCCCGGGCACCATATTTTCTTGAGATCACTTTTGATTCTTATTTCGCTTCAAATAAAGGCTCAGACGTCTGTGACCACACACTTCTCAAAGTCTTTCATGTTGGTGATGACCATTGCCCTGGTCAGGTCCGGTGGACCAAGTGGTTTTACATAGATCCTGGAATTCAGCACCCATGTGCTCTGGATCTGTTTTTTCCTCTTCAGGAGTCGGGCATGCTTAGCCAACAATGCGTGAAAATTAGATACTGTAAGTGATCATTAATAAAAACAGCAGATCCTTTTAGCAGTTTTCTTTGCTTCATCAGAGCAATTTTGTGCTTTTGATTTACAAACTTGATGAGGATCGCTGGTTTATCTGACTCCTTTCCTCCTGGGAAGCGGGTGGCAGATCTTAAAAATTATTCAAATCCAAGGAAATCCTTTTGGAAGTGAGGAATGATCCGATTTGATCTTCAACGGTCTCGGCTGTTGCCATAGCAGCTCCGCTAGCATCCGTGCTAATGTTATCTGCACCAGATTTAGCTCTTGGTTTAAGTTGAAACCAGCTTGAGAATGATATTGTTGATTCTTGGTTGTTGATCCACGTCGTTCTGTCTTCTATCCATGAGGTTAAGCCTTATTATTCTGTTGTTCATTTCATACTTTTTCTTGTCGGAATTCCTGCACAAGTGCCAGCAGAGGTGTTAGCTTAGCCTCCAATGTTGACAATGGAGTTAGCTTAGCCTCCATAGCCAGCAATGGAGTTAGCTAGTGTTTCTTTTACAGCTGAACTGGACAAAAAAAGGCAGCAATGCATAAAATGTTTGGACTTTTTTTTTGTTTTGAAATGTTAAAAAATGTGGTTTGGTTTGTTTTCAGCCAATACTTCAGTACAGCACCAGAATTTGGTGATCTCAATAATATTATTATTATTAATATTATTATTAATAATAATAATAATAATAATAATAATAATAATAATAAAGAATTGTATATACAAGTTGCTGGTTAGTGAAGATTGTATTGCTCCGGGCCTTTCATTCAGTGACTCCATGTCTGGTTTTCCAAAATTATGACATCTTTTCAAAGGCTATTTTATTCCACATAATATTTTAGAATAAATTATTATTGGAGGGAAAATTGTACTAACAAGGTGTTTGACACTGACACAAAGTTCCCAGACTTTAAACATCTGTTAAAGCTGCAGGACAAGCTGAATTGGGTGTGAGGGGGTCACTCTTGTGCTGCTCAGTGCTCTGTGGAGTGTGTGAGAGTCGATGTACATCTGGGGGTCATGACAGCCTCTTTATGGCATGATGGCTGGTCTGGCCTGCAGGCATGTTAAAGTATGAAGGCAGCAAGTCGATAGTGGAGGAGAGGTGCTCAGGCCAAATGTTGAAAGCAGTGGGCTGGAAATGATGGTTTCCATCCATCTGTCGAGCCACTCTTCATCTGATTAAGTGAAGCACAGCTCCATAAAATGGACAAAGGACACGCTGCACACCGGTTGAAGCTAGATTATGCAGTTGTGTTTTTACTCTCTTAGAGTGTCATTTTTTGGTTTCCTGTCATTTTTCCAAATGTTGTCTGAGCTTCCTATATGTGAGTACTGAAATGAAGCAGTAAAGAAGCATGCAGCTGCTTTACACTAGGACACAAACAGTAAACAGCTTTGGATAACAGGTTAAAAAAGACGGTGCTGAATTTAAAAAGTCTTATATAGATGAAGTTGTTTGTTATTTACATTTCCCTGTAGTTGATGTAGGCAGTTGCTGCATATCTTCCACCCCTATTTTTTATCAAGAGCATTGGTGGCAAAATTAGAGAAAATGTGGCTGTTTTTCATTTATTTAAACCATTTTGTCTCAGAATTCTTGAAAAAAAATGCTATAAAACAAAAGGATTGTCTTTAGTTTTATTTTTAAAAGCCACAGTTCAGACACGAGGACAGAAGCTAATTAACATTAATTATGTTGGAAAAAAATTACAAATAAACTAAACACATTTATGTAAACAACCATGTTTAACAAATTTAACACCTTTAGACTGATTTTACTCTTTTAATAGTGACTACTTACACCCCATACACATCTGCTGCAGCAATGTGAATGTTAGCTCAGCAGATCACCTGCAACCTTCAGGCGTTTGCAAACGGTACTGGTCTTGTGATGTTTGCATCTACCACAAGGAGGAGCCTCCCAGTGTCCCCTTTAGAACAGGAAGGCATTGAGAGGTCCCCAGAACCACGATGCTGTGATCACATCGAACACAATTCATGCAGCCAGTTCGTGTCGGCTGCTTCTCTTTCGCTGTGCAGTGAATTCTGTGCTCAAGGTGTGGCCAAAAATGTGTCCCTCAAGCTTCCTGGCCCGGCCATGTTTGGGAGGAGCTAATGCTTTTAGCCTGATCGCTACATGGCGCGGTGTCTGTGTCCATCTCATTTACAAAGCATGGAAGACACGGATGATGTTTAGAGATCAGTTTGTTTATTTGAAGGGCTCTACAAAAACATTAGTGATCACGTCCTCATGTTTTGGTTCATGAGATTTAGTACTCAGGGATGGGCTCTAAAATCCCTGCTGCCCTGAAAGGGACACAGCGGGTTAAGAAAATGGATGGAAGCTCACAACAACTGATCCACTGATAGTGGATCGAGTGATGGATCAATCCACTATAATGGCAGTGTATTCTACCCACTTTCACTGGAAACATCACGTGCCCGAAGTTAAGTCCCTGATCGGTTGACGCGACACGGAGTTTAGATCTTTTTAAGTCTGGCCCGCTGTGACCACCTCCCAATTCGTGCTGCGCCAATCAATTTGTGCTGTTGCCAGACCTTTGCGCTGCACCCGCCGCTCAAATCACCTCAGATCACTTCTGTACTATTGACTTAACATTAAAACTGGCTGCCTCTGCCACACCAATTGCATGTAGTGTTAACCCAGCTTTAGATGAGGAGAGAGAATTCCAGCGACTGCCAGTGCAAGGAGACGAGAGGATTGATCTGAACTTCAAAATGGGCAGAACAGGGAATGAGATGGGGAGACTTCTTCAGGGTAAATAGATCAGGGCTTCAGCTGATCTCAGTTTAGCATGAAGTGAGTTGCAATGGCAAATAAAAACAGATGCAGATGGTGGTGTTAAAGATCCACACCAACAAAAATGATGTTTTTGGTGTTTGGAACATGCTTTTAAGGCATTTTTCTGATGATTGAGGACATAGTGAAAGGAAATAAAGCTCAGAATTGCATTTCTGAGTATTTGTAAACCAGGATATTTGAACACAAAGCACACAAACAAAAAACAATCAATAATGCAAAAACTCAGTCCTTACAATTTAGCCTTTTACTAAATGAGTATTTTTAGTCTCACTAAAACTACTTTCACTCAACTAGAACAAACTTGAATACAAAAAATCAATCAATGCTCATAATGTTTTCTTTCTCTTTATAATGTTTTGAGATGACGTAGGTTATAAATCGGTATCATATAAATAAACCCTTTTTTCTGCCCTGGCCTATTTTGGGTTGTTTTATAATCCTTATAATTGATGTTTGTATTAACGACATTAATTAGAAAAACACACTTAAACCAGCCTCCTGTGGGTCTCTTCGGTTTTCAGTACATTATCTGAGCACTGAGTTTGGATCTTCTACTCCTCACTCACTTCTTTGCCATTGACAAGGATTAGAAAATAATATTTTGTTTCATGCAACTCACTCAGTGATGCTTTATCCACTTATATCCAAGTTGCTCAGGAATGATTACAACATCATACATATGTGAATGAAATGTTGCATTAAATAACAATTAATGATAATTAGTGGAAAATAAATGAAAATAGAACAAGTCTCCATGGCAGTATATCTGTGAAGATAATATGCTGCAGTAATATTTGCTTAATGGGATTTTCTGTGTGTAGAGGAGTTTAAAAAAGGACACACGAGATGTGTTCCTGTGATTGATGGGGGTTTAAAACATTTGGAACAGCTGCCTGTGGCAAATCCTTCAGAGACACTTGATGAGATTTGAAATAAATATAGCGGGATCTTTTTTTTTTTTTTCCTGCAACAAACAGCAGCGTTCCCTTCATGGAGGATGGGATTTCACTGGGGTAATTTAAGCCCAATGAGTTTAAAGTGAATACTATGGTCAAGAATTCAATGAAATGATTGTGGTTACATAGGAAACACAAGGTCTAAACAGCTGCTAACAGACTATTGTCTAATAGGGAAGTGAGTGACAGATTATCGGGGAGAAGTATATAAAAATGAATGACCAGAGGGTTTAGGAGAATTCACTGTTGGTTCTCCATCTCTTTTGACTTTTATGAAAGTATCTATTGTTATTATCTAAGTGCACGTGTCATAATCATGGAAACCATTTCAAAAATAAAAATAATTAAAAAATATGAAATGAAAAATAATGACAAATAATCTGCACGTTATTAAACTTTTAAATTTTATTTGTTTTATTTTTTTTCTACAGATAAAAATCAGCAAAAATCTTATTTTAAAACTTGACACTAGTTTTTATTATTTTATTTATTAATTCTTGCAGAACTGACATTATCCAAGGTTTGTTTCTGTACAGGAATCTGCTCAAAATATTAGGACCAGATGAAGTTTTATTGAATGTTTCCAGTTAAGTAAGCACATGGATGACTATGTGTTTAATGTAAGAAAAATATATTAAAAGCAAGACTTTCCTATAGCTATGGGTTCTGGGTAAAAACTGGAAAAATGCAAGTCTAAGGAACTGGCTTATTTGAACTGAAATTTCACAAACCAAAACGTCTGATCTCCCTTTCTCTCCCTCAACTCTGGGTACAAAAGGAAGAGACACAAAAGTTTCAGTGTGAAACAAAACACACAATGTGTTTGCAGAACTTTTCTTACTGCTACATAAACACTGGGCAGCTGTTGGAAATAACATACAAATGACATATAAAGAACAACTTTAATGAACTACAGATGTTTAAAGCTGGATTACAAAAAACTTAATTGCAAAGTTAATCCATCCATCTTCCAAACCCACTGAATCCCTCACAGGGTTTCTGGATCACAGGATCACAGGGTTGCTGGAGCCTTTTCCAGCTACTGTTAGGCACAGGCAGTTACACCCTGGACAAGTATCCAGTCTTTCACAGGGCCGCTAATGTTCCAACGTGCATTGATGTTCCAATTCTGAATGTCTGTTTTTTTTTAAAGTAGATAGTTCTTTCTGAATCATTTCACTCAATAAGGCTCTGCTCGATATCTGTCAATACTCAGGAGACTGTCAGATCTGTCCATCCTTCCTGTCTTCTGATGGTATATTATTGGGTTTTCCAGGACTGTTTAGCGTCCCTATTATAACATAGAAATATATGTTTTTCTTTTCTTTGATAAGCAGGTACAGCATTTCCCAAGTGCTTTTTGTTTTCTAAAAACACATTTTAATTGCTTTAAAACAATTGAAAAATCCTGTCTGCTTATGTTTCATTTGTCTGATCATTCTGTGATGCTGCTCCAGGGGGCCAGAGTGGCACACAGACATCATCCTTCACCCTCTATTTCTCCCACAAGTTGCCATTTCAGAAAGCAGATCAACTTTAGAAAATTTCACAATCGGTTCCTTGAGACCAACCATGTGTACATCAAACAAACAACCCTCTTGCTTAGCTCAAAAAGACATTTTCATTGTGAGAAATAGGGTAAATGTCCTTGAATTGTTTCTTATCTATAATCCAGTTTGGTCATTTGGTACTTACAAGTAAAGAGAGACATGTCCTACTGCACCAGGAGAGCCTGCTATGTATTTATTTTATTCTACACCTTCAGGAATCCCCACTTCTTTTGGTCATCCCTCCTCTAGGTGGGGGTAGCTGACCCCCGCGCTGGGCCCTCTGGTGCGGTGGGAGGGCTGCTCTCCTGGCTGGGCCTTGCGATCTGTGCTTCCGTACCTCACTGCTCTCGGGTGTTGGGGGCCCGTGTGGCGGTCCTGCGGGCCCTGGTCTTGGTGCTTGGCCGGGCTGCTGGATCGCCTCCGTTGGCGGGGACGGGCCCTGGTCAGCGCTGCTGCCTCGGCAGGGGTCTTGGTGTGGGGATGGCTCGGAATTCTCCCTCCTTTTTCTTACATTCCATCATCCACTTCAGCTTAACAAAACATTCACCTGAGCGTAGGGTGTCGCCTCACCTTTGCACCTTCAACTAGTTACGTCACAGAATGTAATGCTTTACATGTGTTGGTTGGTATGCACTAGTGTGCGTGTGAGCTGGATGTGGACAAGTTTGTGAACACTCTTGGAGCCAGCAGGTATGTTTGTAACAGCTGAGTGTGTGGACAGGCCCCGCCCATCTTAGACCATCACTCACTATTGGAATGGGTATAAGCTCCAGCATTTTGTTGCCTGTAGTATTATGACTCTACCCTCCGTTCCCTGTAGTCATCCTCTAACTTCTAAAATTCACCCCCCCCACCCTATCTCTTTTTCCCCCTTTCATTTTCTGTCCAGTCCAACAAAAAGAACACAAACAAAATGAATATAAATAAAGTTTAGTTTAAATTACAAAAGGGGCTTATACTAATATACATTTTGTGTTCCCTATGATTTATACCCCCCGATTGTAAGAGTAAAATATGTTGGACATGACAAGTTAGAAGAAAAAAAAAATGGTTCCTTTGTTGGTATTTCAAGGACATGAACAGCCACCACTCAGCGTGCAAATGAGGGTAAGAGGGAGCTGGTGAATAGGAGGTCTTGTACATTTTTGATTATGAAACATCTTATTAGACCTTGAAGCTCAAATGTGTTTTAGAAAAGCACTTGGCTAAGAGGAGGTGATAGCTGGCTGCTATTTGGCAGAAACAGTGGTTTGATGAGTAAAAGAAAACTAAAGGAAATTGCACATATAAATGGAACTGAAATGGTTTCGATAGATGTATAGACAGACAGACAGACAGATAATAATATAGATAGATAGATAGATAGGTAGATAGATAGATAGATAGACAGACAGACAGACAGACAGACAGACAGACAGATAGCTAGATAGATAGACAGATTTTCCAAACAAATTAATAACATGGAAAAATGTATTTAGTTACATAATTTTTTAAAATCCACTTTCATAAACTGGGCAACGGGCTGATTAGCATCTGCTGCCTCAGGTGCATGAGCAGCTGGCTGGATAGCTGCGTGAACGCGAACAAAGGAATTTGTTTTTTTCCTCAGACGTACATCAAGTGTTTCACAGATCTGGTACGAGAGTCCAACACCAATAATCCCATTGCTCCAAGTTGAAGCCTCTTTTTACAAACGTTGCAATAAGCTTCAAAAACGTTGTGCACCATTAGTGTATCCTGGAGAAATGACATTGCCTCACAGGACTCAATAACTGGGGTTTCTACAGCAATTAATTCTTTTTAAAACACAATCCAAGCTGATCACAGACTTGCTTTCTGTAAGTAAAACAAAAAATATAGGTGGTTCTTTTACAACTGTTTGATGTATTGTGGCAACAGATATAAAGATTTGACCATAAAAAATATTGAAAATAGCAAAACAAAATATGACAGTGGACTCTGACCACAGAGAAATGAACACCAAAATCATAATTACTTTTAAGCCAATAAGTAACCATAAGTAACCACGCCACACAACTGTCATGGTAACAATGGCAACAGGAAACGCAGGTTGCAATTCAAACATGATCACAAAAACTGGATGATAGAAGATTAGAAAAAGGTCTGGTGAGTCTCTATTTCTGCTGTAGGGTCAGAATTTGGCATCAACAACATGAAAGCATGGATTCATCCTGACTTGTATCAACGGTTCAGACTGGTGGTGGTGTAGTGGTGTGGGGGATATTTGGACCCTTAGTACCAACTGAGCATGGTTACAACGCCACAGCCAACCTGAGTATTGTAGCTGACCACGTCCATCCCTGTATGACCATAGTGCCATAAAGGCACCATGTCATAAAGCTGGAATCATCTCAGACTGGTTTCCTGAACATGACAATGAGTTCACTGGACTCTAATGACCTCAACAGTCACCACATCTCAACCCAAAAGAGCATCTTTGGGATGTGGTGGAACGGGAGATCGGCTTCATGGATGTTCAGCCAACAAATCAGCAGCAACCTTGTAAAGCTGTCACGTCAACATGGACCCAACTCTGAGGAATGTTTCCAGTATTGAATCAGCAGTGTTTATTTATTTTCATTTAATTTATATATATATATATATATATATATATATATATATATATATATATATATATATATATATATATATATATATAAAGGACCTTCCACCAACAACCAAAGAAGCCCAAAAGGCTGTACACAGGGACAACATAAATCAAACATTGTGTAAAACTGAAACAAAGAGAATAAAAAGCACAAAAAGAATAAAACCAATTTAAAACAGATGATAATACCAGGATAATACAAGGGCTAGGCTGATGCTAAAACGCTGTAATACAGGAATAATTCTTTTTTAAACTCTCCAAGAGCCTGACCTCTCTAACTGCTGGTGGCAACTGATTCCAAAGTTTAGGAGTCAGCACAGCCAAAGCAAGGTCCGCCCCGAAATTACATTTGGTTCTGGGAGCCGGTAACACACACTGGCCCGCAGAGCCTAAGGACTTTGAGGGGAAAATTTTACAAGAAGACTAGAGAGGTAAAAAAGTACAGTACCTACCAGGGCCTTAAAAATAAAAACAAGAATTTTAATAAAAATCAGGTACTGCACAGGCAGTCATTTCAACAAGACCAAGATCTGGTCAAACTTTTTCGCCCCGCAAATAAATCCAGCTGCTGCTTTTTGGACAAGCTGCAGTCTGGCTATCGAGGCCCTGGGTAACCCAGCATATTAAAAACTGCAATAATTTAATTTAGACAGCACATAGGCAGATTCAGATTCTTTTTTGAAATAAAAGACTTGATCCTGGTCAGACGTTGCATCTGAAAAAAGCAGGACATGGTCACAGCATTTATTTGGAGGTCCAGTTTCAAACCAGCATCAAGTTTCACCCCCAAGTTTGTGACCACAGACTGTTCAAAAGGGGCAAGAATGAGTCATTTTAGAAATTCTAAACCAGGTTTACACCACTTGTCAAAAAATAGTATTTAGTCATTTTTTCACCAATTTTTGAAACAACTTGACCTTCTCTTTTTTGTACTTTTTTTAAATAAAAATAGTTTTTGGACGTTTTTGTTTACAGCAATTCTTTTTCTTAAATATTACACTTGTCAATTTTTCGTGATGAAAGCCTACTGTTTTCGATTGTTTTTCTGTTGCCGCAGTTTCTAGCGGTTGTGTGTCATGCTGAATTTCTTCGCACTGTTTTTTACCACAACTTAAACCTTGAATTTGGAAAACCCATTACCTGTATTTTCCTGCTTTCAGTCGCAGTTTTCCTTTGTAGTTCAGTTGTAATTATCACAGCAAATGGATTTTTCTTTTCTCTATTTCACTAATGATTGTTTTGTTATCAAAAACTGAAAAAACAAAATGTATTTATCCCTATATCATTTAGTTGTGACAAAGCCTTTGTCGGAAAATTAAATAACCTATTGGTTGACTTTCAGAATAAAATATAGGGATTTCTACAATAAAAATGCTTCTTCTTTTAAGGAGTGCAAGCTTAAAAGTTTACCTTACAAAGACGTGAACTAAGTCAGAATTTCACATTAGAAGTGTGCAGGTTGCATGTTGTAACAGCTGCTTTACTGTTAATTGGCTGTAATACCTGCAGGACTCAAATGTCACAGAGGAGCATTCACCTGTGCAGTTCAAGACATCACAGTAGCGTTTGCTCTGCACAACAGCCTGCAGTCCTGATTCTGTTCGAAATCTGACCTTGGCTGTTTGGAAAACCATTCAAACCTGTCATTCTGTCGACACACATGCAATTTATTAACCAAGTGCTCATTTTGGATAAAGTAATCATAAAAATGTGTTTGCGTGTGATACAGCATCAGAAGCTACCTTTTTTATGATATTCTGCCTAAGGGCTTCATGGTGGTGTAGTGTTAGCGCTCTTGCCTCACAGTGAGAGGCCTTGGTTCAATCCCTGCTGGGATCTTTCTGCTGTGTGGGTTTCCTCCAGACACTCCAGCTTCCTCCCACAATCTAAAATCAAGCTTTATTTGTTAAAATTGGTGAATCTAAACTGTCCTTAGGTGTGAATGTGCGGCCCTGCTAAAGACTGGCATTCTGTCCAGGATGAACCTAACCTTTGCCAAACAGTAGCTCAGAAAAACTCCAGCACCCCATGACCCTGAAAGGGATTTGCCAGTGGATGAATATTCTGAATAAACTTTCAGCTATTAGGCTACTCTTGGCTTTGCAAAGCCCAAAGCTCTGCTTGTCTAGGGTACCAGGTCAAACCTTTTACTAGAACTGATTAAATTGCTTTAGTCAATCCCATTTCATAGCCAAGGCAATCAATCAGGTATGCAAGGTCCTGTTGAAGTTTTTTGAATGACCGAAACATTTTAAGTTGGGCTACAAGTACGTAAAAAAAGAGAGAATAACAAACCTGACCCATCTTTGGACCTGTCTCACCTTTTTTGAAGCCGCTGTTTTTTCTCCACTCTCATGAGCTACAATGAAGCTCATGTGCTCCACGTAAATGGAGGTCTATCTATTCCCCTCTCTGCTCTACAGCTAGTTACCTTTTTTAATCCATTTTTCACTGTTAAGTAAACTTTTTTCTTTTCTGTTTTTGACCAAATGTTCTGCCTCCAGATTCCTCCCTCTTTTGATTTATGTCTTCAATGTCTAGATGAAAATTCAGGTCGACTTTCTTCCATTGATTCAGTCACCTGCCTGTCTAGTGTTTTGACCCAATTTGGTTCCCAGGAACCTATTTCTATGACTGTGTGGGTCGTTGTCTGCCAAGTTGAGGATCATGTTCTGCCAGACTTACCATCTCCCTTTGGTCTATCATTCTTTTGTGTCATTATTTTTTTATTTTATTGTATATTACAAGAGTTTCTGTCACATATTAGGTAAAAGATTTGATCATATTTTTGGGTTTAATTCAAACTGTCTTTATGGGTTTAATCTGCCAAATTTACCAACATTCTAAAAACAGCCATTGGATAGAACAAGTATAGGTGGAAGTTGTGTTGGGTTCAACCACTGGTCAACCCACCAGCCAAATAAAAAGAAATTGTCCCAAAAGCATGCAAATTAGTCCTCTTTTGAAATCAAAATGGGTGATGAAACCCAGCTTTTATGACTATCAAGGCAATGCACACCTAAAAACATCTCAGAAACCAGAATGCATACAGGTTTATTTAAGGTGTGATGGTGGACTTTTGACTGAGGAACCAACAGAGAACTGCAGAGAAACTGCAACATTCTGTACTCCTCCATTGGCTACAAAATTTGTGAACAGGAAAATCCCATGAAGGACTGCGCCTCCAGTGCCAAGAACACTATTATAAATTCCACCTGGACAGTTCTGGCAGGGCATAACTGGAAACATATTAGTGCCTTTCGTGCTGCCACTGCTGGCTTTAATTTTCTTGTTTTATTCAGACAAAATGCCAGTTTTTTTCAGAACTATCAGCAATGACAAGGGACATTTCAATAGGTGACATCAACCAGAAAAAGGCTGCATTTGGCTGAATTCATTTTAAATGATTTGAAAAAAAGAAGGTAGAAGTAAAAACAAACAAAAACAGCAACTCACAAGGTTACACTATATCTACCTGTTCTGAGAACATTGACAAAGGATTACCGGTAAATGCATGGCGAATATCTTCAAAGCAGTTTTGTCGCAGTCACTTTGGAAATCACAGCTGTCGCCATAACCTTTTCAACCCACATGTTTTTGGCTGATTTAGTGATGCAGAGTGTGATGTGGAAGCAGGTGACATCCTATCTCAGCTGCAGTTGTCTCCAGAGCCAGCACACTTTTCCTCTGAACTGCTCCTCAAACAGAGCAATCACCTACAAAGGGCACGTCAGTGCCTGAAGGCGGAGGTGAAACAAGAGACTGCACTCGTAGACTGCGTAGATGTTAGCATGTGCAGTAGGACATCTCTCTGTACTGGTAAGTACCACGCCACTAAACTGGATCAAAGATAAGAAGCAATTCAAGGACGTTTAGCCTATGAAAATTTAACAATAAAAATGTCTTTTTGAGCTACATTTTAGGGTTATTTGTTTGATGTACACATGCTTAGTCTCAATGAGCCAAATTAGTTTTTTGAGGCTTAGGCTGAACGGAGGTTTGGTAACATTGACTTTATCTTTTTTAAATTTAATTTTTATTTATTTAATTGTTTTTTCGACTTTTTTAAAATGTTGTCATACATTGACTGTATCTGAGAACTGGAGTGAGTGAAAATGTCTTGCTTCCGACTCCAATAAAATGCAGTAAAATCAGTCGCCATTTTTTTCTTGATACGAATGCTGCAATGTTGGAAGTAGACGACATCAGTAAGCAGTGATTGGTCTGTAAAGGTCTGAGTCATCGATAGGCAAACCCAACATCAATCAATCAGGAGTGGTCCACAACCCTACCACTAAGGGTCAGAGTCAGGAGCAGCTACACAAGAGCTGTCAATCAGACGTTTAAAATTTACATGAGACCACATACTTTTACTGAGGGATCTGTTGGTCATTTATAGTTTGAATAACTTAAACTACAGAAAAAAACATATTGAAAACAAGAGGATTACAAGAACATGTTAAAAATGCATCAAAATAAGAATGGTTATTTTGAAAAATAGAATGACTGAGTAGAAGCAGTTTATTTATCTATAGAAGTCTGTGGAATTTCGGCTTCTTGGAACCAGCAGGTACTTCCTGTTTAAAACATTAGGGGGCTGGGTCACTCTGTCCAGTTCTCATATTCAGTCAATGTTTGGTAATGATTAGGTTACATTTAGGCTTTGCAAAAGCAATGAAAGTCAAGACAGTGTCTCATTGTTGTTATCTGTGCAAATGCGTGTGTGGACACAGATATTTGTGCGCTGTGGGGACCAACACATAAGAGATGATTAACAGTTATAGTAACTAAGGATTCCAAATGTAGTTTTAGCATTTGAGTTAAATTCAATTCATGCCAGGGTTAGACAGTCAGTTGTGATGGTTAAGGCCTGAAAACGAAATAACACCAAAAGAAAATGCACATGAAGAATTTGAAAGATGAACTGTGTCTGTGGGCACATTTTCTCTTTGCATTAATGTGTGTGTAGGTGTGTGTGGCTGAGTGGGCGTGAAGGGGTAGACACTTTGGGTTTCAACCTCCAAAGATGCAATAAACACGCGTTTTATTTTGACTTGAATGTCAGCTTCCATGAAAACTGTAAGGGAGGATTAATGATTATCATTAATTCTAATAAATCTGTCTGTCAAGACCACAATTATTTTGTTGTCACACAAATTGGCTCAGTATACAAAGACTGTAGTGCAGACACGCGAGTGACTCATCAGTTTGGGGGGATTGCTTGAATGGGGGGTGCTAATTGTCTTACTCCTCAAACTTTCTTGATGCTGTGTTTGGGTTTCTTGCCCACAGAAGGAAGTATAAGTCAACTTAAAGACATTATCCCAAAATAATGCAAATACAGCCTCATTAAAACCAACAAAAAACAAACACAGGCGTAATTACAGACTAGATGGAAAGAACATTTGACGGCCATATAAGAGAAAATGTTCAAAATGTGTAATAGAAATATAATTCTGAGACAGACACAAATACTAGTTTATGGTGTTACGTTGTCAAACTTACTTAATATTTAAACAATTTATAAACACAGTTAAAAAAAAATAAGGATAACATTAGATAGATACACTACAAAGGTTAACTCAAACTGTACATTTGTCAGTTTCAAAGGGCTATAATTAAAAAAAAAATTGAACGTTTATCTATTATTATTACTATGTGTTGTTGTGTTGATGTGTTGAAGGAGTACACAGATGATAATGTTCATCTCTCTGACATATTTTTGCTGATTGTATTTTGTGATATATTGTACGCATAGTTAAGTCGGCATGAGCAGGAACTATATACAGATTTTTATTTATATATTTATAAAACCAACTAATTTAGGTAACAATAAGCTCTTAAATTACATACAAGGAAGACTAAAAATGTCCCTGTTGTTGTGGTATTTAAACAATCTGAACATTTGATCATTTTAGGCCACACTTTTTAACTTTTTTTTAAGGGAAATATTGCACTTTTATTCATAAAAACTGCCCACTTGACCTACCATTACTCAGACTGATGACTGAGTAACTTATGGCTGAAGGAGGGTGTGTCTGTAAACACCCACCGATAAACTACGTTTAACGCTGCATGACTGCTTTATTAGATCAAACAATGTACATCCATATCTTATCTGTGGATGACTGGATTGCATTTCAGGTTTTTGTCTTTAACAACCTTTTCTCCACAGCTGCTGCTTCATACAGAATCCTCTCACAGACGTTTCTGAACACTTTGTAAAGCTTGGAGATGTAAAAGGTGGTTGATAATTCCGCCTGCGTTTTATATTTATACGAATAAACACAAACCAACTCACGTAATTAGTTATTGTCTCACATGAGGACCGATGTGAACAATACTGTGATTTAGAGCAGATAAGGTCAAATTCCTGCCACGACACTAGCGCTCACCATCATCTACCAGAGGAGACGTTGTTCAGGTTATGGAGCGGGAAGCTCCTTACACATGGGAGCGGCTGCGGATGAAGCAATTTAGGGAAGTCATGGTTAATGATTTTACAGTGGAACTGTGGATCTAACAATTCCGCATGACATGCTCGACTTTTGATGAGCTGTGAGATGCTTTGGGACCTCATGTGGCGCCCGCTGTGCAGTGCCCAAGGCAGGCAGTTCCTACCACGAAATCTAAAAAAAAAGTGTTTCCATTGGAGTTTTGCCAAATTTTTATATGCCTCAAAAACCACCTTGGAGGACCAAGTGCGAAAATTATTTTTGATAAATGACAGCATTTTCAAAATGATCGTGTTTTCATTTGGTAAATGTATTATCGCAAATCCAATTTTCACCATTTCATTATTTAGGGGAAACACAGAAACTGTAGCTTTCAAAACCCGCTTTTCTAGATCACACAAAAAAAAAAAAACCTCATGTACAACATAAATTCTCAAAAGACTGAGATGAAAAGTGAGTGAACCGCTCTATAATACAAATTTAGTTCATAAACAACCATTTTTGTTGCTCATTGGTCACTAGAACCTCATACAGACACCTGTACTGTGGCCCTTGTAGGAAATGTCGTTTTTTTCATCAAATTGGAGGCGGAGAAACAAAGCTAAATCTCAGACGCACCTCTCCGGAGAAGGCCTGCCCATTGAGCAGGTGTTCAGATCCCTGGCTGTCCTCGCTGCCGAAGTGTAGCCGAATCTCCTCCAGGCGATGGCTGTATGTCATCGGGCCTCCAGATATGTTAACCAGATGCTCCTTGTCCAGTCGCAGAGAGACATGACGGCCGGTGTTGTACATCGTTCCTCCCACCTAAAGAAAAGCAGATCAAAGGGAGCCGATCAGACACGTACAAAACATTCTCAACTTGTCAAAATGCAATCGAGTTTTGTACGAAATACTGAGTAATGAGAGCAAAGACAAACTCAAAATAAGGAAATCAATGTTGTGAAAGTTTTTTTCATTTTTACTTGAATCAGAAGAAAAATGTTCTTGCTTGTTTTTTTGTTTCACTCATGTGAGACGTTTCTCTTTTCCTTATACTAGCGGTCTGCAACCTGAGGCTCCGGAGACACTTGCTGCTCTCTATTCCTCTATTGTGGGTCTTTGGTGTTGAATAAAAATGTTTTGAATGAATGACCGGTTTGTTGTTTTAATAATATTTCTCTGGTTAATAGTGTGTCATCTCTGTTTAGATTTGAAACATGTCAGAACAGACGTTATAGCCAAAGCTTCCATTTGTTGGCAGACCGGATAAGCTACTATTAGAATAAACTTAAAACAGACATGCCTATCAAATAGGCTTATTCTAGTTGACACAGGGCATGTTTTATTTTGAAAGGAACTTTTCGAAAGTAAAATAAGTTAAAATGGTTATCTTAATAAAACGTGTAGCATGATTTGTTAAAGGCTAGATGTTATAAAATACTGGTTTAATGGCTAAAGAAACATAAATAAAATGAAATGAGGGCGGGCTTATTCTGTACAAACGGTCCTGCCCACAACTCAGAGCTGAATTTTAAATGAGCTCCTACCGCTTTGCAGAAAGTGTGCCCAAACCCTAACCCTAGAAACTGTATAATCATAATTGAAAGACCACTGGGAACCATTTGAAAACCGATCAAAAGATGATCGAAGGGAGACTGATGAGTGAATAGTCAGCCTTTTTCATTTTCTCATGTTCAGGGAGGAGCTTTACATGAGTTGCTTCACCTTTCATGATGCTAAGATTTTAAGTTTTTGTGAATGTACCCAGAGCCACAAATTAATTCTCTAACTGATTTCTGTAAGTCATGTGACTTCAATCAAAACCCACTGCCAGTCATTCTTCAACAAAAGGCAGAAGCGTTTGTACTTTCGTTCCATCACTGCTTCAGCTTTACACTGAGCTCACTCAGAACAGTCCTTGGAGGCGGAAACTGGAGAGCCGGTAGAACAAAAACATGATCAGAAATGAGATTTTTTCACTACATTTTCCCTTTTTAGTTTGATTTCAAGGTGAGGCATTGAAATTCAAGCAGCATCTTTAGCCAGTTGTCCAACTCCCTCGTCTTCGTCTTTTTTCTCTTTTGTTCTTCTCCCAGTCTTCTTCATTAGCAAGCAGCTCTCAAAACTCCCTTCCTCTTATACAGCTTCAGAGAAATAAGAGTTCGTATTTGGTAAATATTTTATTAATGCTGCAAAAAAAATGATTTTAAAGGAGAAAAAGAGGAATGACGTAAAAGGGAGATAAGTACCACTAGCAGAGGGAGAGCAGGAAAGTTGCATTTTTTGGGTCGACTAGAAATGAAAAAGGATTTCTTTGAAGCTCCCAGGTGAGGAAGGAGAGGTGGAAAGAGGCCCACATGAACTTCCAAATAAATCTTTCTGTTTTAGCATTTGCACTTACTTTTAGTTTTTATTGAGGATCACAACTAATTACTTGAGAAAACTACAACTCTGATATGCTATTAATATTTTAAACTCTTAAAGTGTCTTAAAATCATCTAATTCTTTTTTTTCTGATTTATTATTTAAAAAATCAGCTCTCAAGTGTCAGGATGGAGCGGATGTTCTTCACTCCAAATTAGTCTAAAACACTGTTTTGGTTTTCTCTAATTAACCCTTAAATTGTGTTCAGGTCAAAATTGATCTGTTTTCCTGTTTACATCTCTGATCTGGGTCCATTTTGACCCGAACACAATATAAGGGTTAATTTTGTCCATCAATGTTAGGAAGTTTCAATGACAGAACTAAAAATAATGGATTTTTTTTGTCAAAGCTGACTGTCCTGTATAGGACTGCTTACGGTAAAAGTTTTTTTCTGTTTTCTTCCTCTGCACGTCACACATGATTTGCACTAGTTGTGTATCCCAGCTTTCTCGAAGCTCACATGAAAACACGAAAAGTAAGGAGCACAGCAAACCTGACATTATTTTCTACTTTAAGCCAAAATTATAGCCCGGCTCCTTACATGTTGGGAGGAGCATTTCAGGGTAATTCAGAGAAGCTAGTTAAGTGTTAAGGGTTAGTAAAACAAGACATGTTGTTCCTTTAAAATGATATTTGAAGTGAAGCAGAACCTCTTTCACCACATCTTTGGACTCACACTCATCTTCTTTGTCTTTTCTGAAATTATAGTTTCAGTTTGCCCAGGAATGAGAGGCAGCGAAGGCTGCAAGTTTGGAGCTTTGAAAACTGAAAGAAATCGCTTTTCCTCTGGGTCTAAAAAAGATCAACAACATTCAGTTTTTTTTGCAATTGATGCTGTACATGAGTCTTTGTCATAATGAACAGTTATTTTTGAGATCTTTCATATTATTAAAGTTAATTTCTACAAATCAGCGAGTTAGCCCTTCTTTCAAACACAATCAGATAAATCCCAGTTCTGCACATGTAGGAGCATCAGTACCAAACATTTTACAGCCATCCTCTTAATACTACACTTAACCAAAGCGTGCATTGCACATGACTGATGAGCTTTGTCCAACCCACTGCTGGGTCAGTCTTTGTTTTAGGGTCAATGTTTGCAGGCTGACTCTATTGTAGAGTGCTGCAGAGAAGAAAAAAAAACACACTGATGCAGACAGATGCCTGCAAAAGCGCATACAGAGAAAAGCAGCACTTTTTCTAATTGACCATTCTTTTATCTCCTGGATCAATAGTCCTTTGTGAAGGAGTTCACCGCCGCCGAGCACGGCAGAACGCCACCTACACCTGATGCCTACAGAAAAATGCAATGCAACTTTTAAACAAAATGGATGCATTTGAAGTTGATATTTCAGGACCCGCAACATTTAAATCTAACAGAGAAGCCTTTATTTCTCATTTGAGAAGTTTTAAAAGACTCAAGATCCCAACAAACTGCATGAAATTCATCACTTTTGAAATAAACAAACTTGGAGAAAACTCGAAAACCTCATCAGTGTTTCTGGTGCAACACTTATCAAAAGATAGGCAAGAAAAGGCAAGAAAAGACTTAATATGCCAGTTGACTTTGTCCCTGTTCTCTGGAGCCACAGACCTCCTGCAGATGTGGGGGTAATAATTCCAACTTATTCATGGATTTCACGTTCCTGTGTGAGTTTCTTAAAAAGGCTGTTTTAAGCTTTCTTTATTAAAACAAATGTGGTCTGTCAGCAGAGAACTGTGTCGTGTGTATATTGAGCTTTGATTAACAAATGGAAAGCAGTCGACGAGACACCCGGAGCTGTTTTCTAATTCACTTCATATCTTGAATGATGCTGTGAGACTTTTTATGCTAATGTCTTCAGAAAAACAAACATTCTTTGTGTCGATCTGCAATCTTTGCTGCGAGCGTGATAAAAACCAGCATCTGACCTTTATTTAGACCCACCAAAAAAAAAAAAAAAGGTTGAAAAGTAAAAATCAAAGAACTGATCCCTTTTTGTCTGAAGTGTAAGTCACTATAAGCAGAAAAACAGGCTGCATGAGGGACATTAAAGACAATTTCAATGTCTTGATCACACTATCAAGGTTGTTGTTTTTGTTGGTGTTCTTCAATTGTTTGGGGACACAAAAACTGCTCCCAAACCTTGAATAAATCAAGAGAAATAAAGATAAAACTGCGATTGATGAGCTGGGTTTTTTGCTTTTTCCTCATTTTTATTTTATTCATGTTTTTGTTTCATTAGTTTATTTTGGTTCCAGGTACTTTTGATTCTTTTCACAGTCTGATCCCATCTGGGTAATGGTAAAGGTCACAACTGTTTTTCTTTGGTCTTGGTAGATAAGAATGTGCTTTGAATTTCCATTTGATCCATCTTCTTCCGCTCATCTGGGACCGGGTCGCTGGGGCTGCAGGCTGAGCAAAGATGCCCAGACTTCTGTTCTGGGGGGGGGACCAAAAACGTTCCCGTGCCAGCCAAGAGGCGTAGTCTCTCCAGCGTGTCCTGGGTTGTCCCTGGGGCCTCTGACCAGTGGAACACCTCCCCAGGGAGGCGTCCAGGAGGCATCCGGACCAGGTGCCCGAGTCACCTCAACTGGCTCCTCTGGATGTGGAGGAGCAGCGGCTCTAGTCTGAGCTCTCTCCAGGTGACCGAGCGTCTCACCCTATCTCTAAGAGAGCGTCCAGCCTCCCTACGGAGGAAGTTCATTTTAGCTGCTTGTATCCAGGACCTCGTTCTTTCAGTCAAGACCCAGAACTCATGACCATAGGTGAGTATTGGACCGTAGATCGACCGATAAATTGAGTTTGCTTTTTGGCTTAGCTCTCTTCACCACAACAGACCAGTACAGCGACCACATAACGGTAGATGCCACTCCAATCTGCCTGTTGATCTCACGCTCATGAACAAGTCCCCGTGATACTTAAACTCCTCCAACAGGGGCAGGAGCACTCCACCCACCCAGAGAGGACAAACCACCTTTCTCCGGTCGAGAACCATGGCCTCAGACTTAGTGGTGCTGACCTTCATCCCAGCTGCTTCACACTAGGCTTCAAACCGTTCCAGTGCATGCTGGAGGTCCTGGCTCCATGAAGCCAACAGAACATATCATCATCTGCAATCTAAGGCTCCCTGGACCCCAAACTCCTACGCCACCCTCCACAGGACACTACGGTGGATGCGGTCAAACGCCTTCTCCAAATCCACAAAACACATATAGACTGGATGAGTGGAAGCCCCCAGCACCCTATACAAGCTGCAGAGTTTATGTTTCTCCATGTCAAATTCTCAAAATACTTTTCTGCCTCCTGTCATTTGAGCTTCTATCTCCAGTTTTTGGGAAGCAAAAAAACAAAAACAAGAAATTCTTCATTTGGCTCTTTCATGCAGTAACGATCCCACTCCCTTCAGGGATGCATGTTTTAGTATCTAACCTATGACAACATTAAAGTTGGAGGGATGGTTGATTGTTTTATCTTAGAAGAAACCGAAAATGCTCAGTACCAGAGTTACTCGAGGTAAATGAGCAAAAATAAATAAATGTTAACATCATGAAGCTGGCAGAATCTGCTGAAGCCTTCATCAGCTACAGCGGGATTCTGTCATGTCTTACTCAGTTCTATCTTCACTGCTGAAAATATGACGAGACGAGAAGCGAGTGTTCAGCATCTGTAATGTTTGCAGGTAACTTTTAAAATCCTTTCAACTGTATTTGATTCTTCTTGGATGAAAGGCCAAACAAATCTCCTTGAAACATCAGTGAGGAAAATTCATCCATCCATCTTCAGAACCTGCTGAATTCCCTTTGGGGTCACAAGGCTGCTGAAAGCAACCCAGCTGCTGTTGGGTGAAGGCGGCGTACACCCTGAACAGGTAGCTATTCTGTTACAGGGCTACACAATCACACAAGTTCACATTCAACATGCCAACTCCACACAGAAAGGACCCACAGATATGAACCAGGGCCTTCTTACTGTGAGGTCAGAGTGCCAACCACTACACTGCGTCCAGCCCCCTGGTGAGAAATAAGCTTCAGAAAAGCCATCCGGCTGGCATACTGCTTTAATTCAGCTCTTTGTTTTGCGATTCTCAGAACTGCACTTATCCTGCTCTGCCACCAGGAGGCACTCACAGCCACACAGCAGTATAGGCAAAAGTGTTCAGAAATCTGGAAGTTGGTTTCCCCTTTAGATTGATGTCAACTGCATCCTTTTACACTATAGCTGTCTTTTTGACTGGACTTTTATTACAGTCTATCTTCTTTTTCATTTATTTCAATGCTATTGGATGTGTCACTTTGCTTGACTTTTTAAAAATATTTTCAAACGTTTTCATTTGGATTCATTATCTTGAACATCTACAATATTGTTTCTTAAGATAATAATAATAAAAGAATCAGTTATGAATTAAAAACAAAACTCCAGTTTACACAGATTTAGTCCTAAAGCTGCACAATGCAGCAGCAGGACTGCAGGTCAGAAATGCAACAACTAAGGAAATCCTCTGCTCTGCATCACCAGCCTGTGAATCATCTGGATGCTCCTGGTTCATTACAGTAAATTAGTCTTGTGTTTCCTGTAACCCCTCTGACACACCTCATTTTGTCCAAATAGCCGTGGCAAGCTTTTAATTTGTTGAGAGATGCTTTGAGGAGCGACACAGCTGAGAAGCACGATTGCCCTGTGCGCCTGAGCTCCCTTAACAGACAGTAATGATCAAAGCAAGCTAAAACAATAATGGTTATAACAGAGGGAACAAAAACAAGTCATAAAGCAGAAACTTGACTGTGTGGGGCAGGAAGGCCGTAGCAGGAAGGTACAGTAATAGAAAACATCAGTACCATGCTGGTAATGGGAAAACACAGGGAACATCATTATTATCTGAACACACAGATCAATACAGCAAATTGCCCCTCATTACAAGAAGAATCCTCCACTGACTAACCATTAGGCCGCAGTATTGTTGAATATATGTGGAACATCTCAACTTTAAAGGCCTTTTCTATTAACAGTTGCTGTTAGCAATAAATGTCTACACTGAAAAAAGCTTTTATTGGCTTGCATCTCAAAATCTGGCTTACAGGTGAAACCTGTAATGAGCTACATAAACATGGGAACATTTGTTTGATCAACTGTTTTATTATAGGCTTTAATATCCCCTAAAAGGGCCTGCAGCTGTGAGCACTGAAACATGGAAATGATGTATAGTTCATCTGATGCATAATAATAGTTCTGCAAGAAAAAATCATGTGGATTACTACAGCGAGGTACCAGACAGACCTACCAAACATGAATTACATATAAAGAAAATCATAAGAGGCAAATAGAGTTGATTCATCCATCCATCCATCCATCCATCCATCCATCCATCCATCCATCCATCCATCCATCCATCCATCCATCCATCCATCCAAACAAACAAACAAACAAACAAACAAACACATTTTGTATCTTCTTGTCTCTCAAAGATTCTTCAGTAAGTGTTGATTATCATCTCCAGCAAGAAGCCTGAGCATCTATTAGCATAAAATTATTTCTGTGCGATTGTTCTGTAAAAAAAAAAAAAAAAAAAAAAAAAAAAAAAAAAAAAAAAAAAAAAAAAGAAAATGAAACTTCCAACGATGCTGCAGCAGGTTGCAACATCCTGGGCTAGTTGTTTACTTAGAGTGGTGTAGAGAGGATAAATAGGTTGAAGGGTGGCACAGAGGGTAGAATGAAAGCAGGCTTGGTCTGGTTGCAACAAAAAGTACTTCAGATTGTGTTATTACATTCTCTGTCTCATACTCTTTTTTTTGCCAAAGAAATGGGGTTCAGGATGGACAAAAGTGTAATTTTTACAGTCTTAGATGATCACACATAGACTACGTTTGTTTCCGACTCACTGCTACATTAATAAAATAAAGAATATATATCATTTCTTGGTGAGGTGCAGATTTAGTAAAAAAAATAACAGAATTGGATTGATCATGTGGGGAACTCAACATTTCTGCACAAAGGCACTTATTACAGTTTGACTCAGCAGTTCTGTAGGCTAGCCCTGGAGGTGCATCCAGCAGCATAACTATTAATCTTAAAGTAATAGGTGTCCTTGATGGGCTAAGGCCAACATGAAGGACATGGTTGGTGTGGTAAATGTGCAGCAGGAAGTCGATCTTTTAGAGTTCTGGAATGACATTAGTTTTATCACTTAAAGCTTTTCTGGTGAAACAAAGTCAGAAATATACAGATTAGAAGTTTGTCTTTATTATAATAAGATTCAGCCTATTGTGATGATACCACTGACGATCTGGATTAGCACTTCTTCATCCAATCGAAGAAATGGGCCTCTGCGTTTGTGTGCTGCAACACAAGTCAGAGGACATAACTGGATTTCTTCTATGTGAAAATCTTTGAACCTTTGAAACAGGCTGTTAAAGTCAGTGGGTGGAGAGAAAAGCAATTAATTAGGTCCTGTAAAACATTGGGAAATCAATCAGCCTCCAGTACTCCACTGGCCTCATTCATAAAAACGTATTTGGGCTCCATTTTTAACCTTATAAAGTGAGCCGATGCCTAGTAATGCAAATCATAAAACGCTCAGCTGGGATTAGGAAATGTATTTCTGCCTCATGTGGTTCCAACCCTATAAATCAGAACCTACAAAAACTAACATTTTATTCCATCTATTTTTCTACATGAAAACATATAGAAAAAACCTGTGATGTTGTTCATTGGAATTAAAACAGATTGTTTGACTGACTGACTGACTGACTGGTTGGTTGATTGAGGGATGTTGGCAACATGTAAGTGAAGGGGAGGTGGGGGAGTTCCTTTTCAACTACCCTGAACCCTGTGCTGGATCCCCGTTAGTGCTGTTCAAGTGAAAGGTGCCCGCTTCAAGCCTGACTGTTGGGAATTAGACAGTCAGAGTATAGTTTTGTGAACATCGCACTGGCACAAAGTAAGTATCACGTGCACACCCTGTGCATGCGGCGTTTGGACACAGTCAGTAAGGAGCCAGTACTCACACCTTACTAACAACCAGAGTGTGGTCTAAGGGCACCACCATGCAACAACATTTCACAATACAACAATGGTATGTTCCATGGCTGCACCGGCTTTAAGGGAACTGCAAGATACACCCATGCTCCCCTTAGGATGCTGCCACTCCCCTCGATGACCCTCCACACCCCAATACAACCCCAAACCCCACAACTCCCGTACAGGTCAAACCCCCGTTTGGGTGCCTGTGACTAAGACTTACGTCTGGTCTTTTCCCTCTTTGGTCCAAAAGTTTGGATCTTGTTCATTACTGTTGAAGTGAAGCCATGTGTTTCTTGGGCAGTTAGTCAGAACTCCTGAAAAGTGTTTTCTTTTCTTCTGTTTAGTTTGTTAGGACTCAGAGATGAGAGCAGCAACAGAAACAAGCAGAGAAAATCAATTCGATCAAGTTCTTGTTGAAGGGGAGGTTTTCCTGTTAAGTTTGTGAACAGAAACTGTAATTAGATTACAAAGCCATTTTGACAGCCTGAAAAAATGAAATGAAAAAATGTGAATCTTGTGGGGAAATGATCTGCTGAGGTTGGTGATTTAGACAAAAAGACATGTACATTCTGGCTTACAGAGCCAGAAAGCTAAGAGTAGGGGTAGGATTTTTGCTTTTTTTTTTTCAAATATTGCAGGTCATTTTAACGATATATTATAGGTTAGTTTTCTATCTTGGTTTATTTTCATGATTTCTTTTGGGGATTTTTTTTTGTCAATCATCTACAGACGAAGATGGAGTAACGAAATTAGAAATGTCAAATGAAGGAAATGTGGAAGCATCTACAGATGATCACATATTATTCTTTACCTTTGGTGCCTATGCAAACAATTTGATCCTCTTAATACATTGCCCAGAGCTGCTTCAGGATAGTAGGACATTTGAGAAGAGCTCAGGTTGTTGCTGAATGAAAAAGTTTCGTCTGCTCCGTCAAGGTCACATATGCAGTATGTATGAAGCGCATGAGAATCGAGAGGGGAAAATAAAAATAAAAGGCTTTTCTTCTTGCTCGCTTTTTTTGACATTGCAGTGCTAACCTCAGGGCAAAGACAGGCAAAGGCAGCCAATAGCTTTGATGGAAGACGGGTAACGCCGTAAATATTTGATGCTGCTCAGGTTGTTGTGCACTGAATAAGAGCTATAGATCCAGTTCAGTCAAACATAATAAAGAGCAAACTCTTGCCCTATATCTGTCTCCGCAGTTTTTTTTCTGTAAACATAATGCAGACATGCTAAGTCTAAATGCTGATACTGACGCCATGTTTTCTAGAAGAAATAGGGAAACCAGTTAAATGTACCTGTGAAAGAAGCAGAATTCTAGATGTTATCGCTTAAGAAGTGAGAAACAACTTTAACAGTTGGTGCCCCCAATACTAAAAAGAAAAGTGCAGTCCAATTTCTTTGAGCTGCAGATGGCCTCACTCTCATTTAAATGCAGCTTTATTTCCAAATAAATGAAGCAAGAATGAAACTCAATTCAAGGGTGGGTTTTTTAACTCAATTACAACAAACTTGGACAAAAAAGTGGGACATCCAAACCCAAAACACTCTGCAACCATCTGCCCGTGTTTCCCAGACTCTAACTCTGTACCCAAAAACTTTTGGATTGTTCACGCCTTTGAAAAAGGGTTGCCAGCACAAATAAGAAGAGGAAAAGATGTGTATGAAGCTCTGCCTTATGTTCTCTGCATCACCCATATCACTGCTTCCAGGATGAGGGACTGCGTGCAGGTGAAACGTGGCATCCGTCTAGTCTCTGATTAAGACTGAGGCCATGCCAGCGTGGTGACAGAGGCCCGTTATGAGGAGGCGCTCTGGAAGCTATCCCAAGATGCCATCTGTTGTCTCATGAGGCATGTCACTGAGGGTAGAAGGAGGCAGAGTGGCAGGGGGTTCACGTGATGGAAGCAGAAACAGCAGAAACAGACACGTGCTCATGAGCTCACAAACAGCAGTATGCCAGGACTCAAGTGCCATTCAAATTCCCATCATAGACGTTTATCAAAGGTAGTTTGTTTCCCAGCCAAAACGGAAAATGCACATTTTAGGTTTGCAGTTTCCACTGAAACAATAAATGGCTAAAACAAATGATCCAAGAAATTTGGGAAATCAGAAGTCTTAATTTGGTAATAAGAATACCTCGTATTTTTTGTGTCATGTTTAAAATCAGGATTATTTAAATTAAAAAAAGCAAAACGAGAACTGCAGTGATATCAGATGACATAAACTGCTGTTTTTTTAAACCTTTCTTTCATTGAATCTTCCTGACAACGTGACGTGAAAACATAATACATCATTTTAGTATTTATGTGCACAAATTGCTGTTTATACTATTTTGTGCACCTTGTGTGCACAAGTTCACATTTTGTGTTGACAAATTAGTATTTTATTTGGCCAAGAGAGTCATTTTTGTGCACAAATTAGTGCTGGGTGTTGAAGAAGGAATCAAAAATGGATCGAGCTGCTTCCAGAGCTCTAGCAAGACAATACTTTGTTACTGTTTGATGACATAAATAATACAAATGGATTCGATTTACATCACTGAACAGTTGTACATACAATACAGATATGAAAAATAAAATATAGTAATAACATGACGAAAATTTGTAGCAATATTTAGATCAAAACGACGTAAACATCTATTGAGCTTTTGTACCTTCATGGAAGGCCCAAAGCGCTTTACAGTCACAGTCCTATTTAATCACACACTCTGATGTCGGCTCCACTGCTGAACACTGGCGCCAACCTATAACCACCAGAGGCAACGTGGGGTTCAGTGTCTTACCCAAGGACACTTCGAGACATGAGAAGGCAAGGCAAGATTTGAACCTACAATCTTCCAGATCAGAGGTCAACCGCCCTACCGCTGCACCACAGTTACATATTCCACATGCTTGAAACATTAGACGTTTTTTAAAAACAAACCATGTTTAGTGTTTTGACAGAAGATGCCCTTTAATATGAACATCATTTTACAAACTTTGCAACTTTGAAAAGAGCTGAATCAGCGTTTTTGCTGTAAAGCAATGCCGCAAACCGCCGCTCCACCATGCGATTCAGATCACACTATCCTCAGTTGGACATGGATTAATGTAGTAATAAACAGGAATAGAAAATGGATGTATAAACAATGTTAAACACTGAGCACTGTGAAAGTGACAGCTTCTGGAGATAAGTCAGAGATGAATTACCACTTTTTTTTTTTTTTTACATCTGTGGACCATTTTCTTGTCCTCTGCTCGTTTCCTTGGTTTTATGTCCTAAAACACCTCACCTCAGGTGCATATGCAGATAACAGGAGTGAAGGAAAATGAAGACACTTAGGAAACGTGTCTCTGAAAGCAGCAGCTCTTTCAGACATTGTCTGACGGGGGAGCAGGACACCAGGGCGGTCTGATGAGCTTCTATGAGTGAACAGAAGCATAACTCCTAATGAATGCTAATGTTGCTCAGTGACAACAGGATGTGCAAACAGGCAACTTTTCCCAGCCTGTTTGCTCATTTTGGAGTTTGTCAGTCAGAGGCCATAAGCTGGAAATGAAAACTCACTTTGCTGCGTCTGCTGAAAGCTGGAACTGTGAGATGACATGTTATCTGTCTGAGAGAGGAATATGTCCCACCAACCACAGACCAATGATCTCACAGCAACATCTGTCACCTCTGAGTGGTTGAAAAGAAGAAAAGATTCAAGTGCACTGTCTATCTGGGAATTGTATGTCTTTAGGAATTTTTAATTTGCTTGCTTAATGCTTAATTTCTATATTTTCTAAGTGAGTTTCAGTTAGATTTTTTTTCCTTCTGTTTGGGAGCTGCATTCCATCAGCTGTCACTCTGATGACCATCCAGTGCTGTTAGAAAATCACAGGGATGAAGGTTAGTTGCTTGGGAATTAGAAGGATGAAGAAACAGTGATGCTGAGTCAAAGGCTGATGATTTCAGGACCTCCTAATACAAATTTTAAGGTGAAATGCAGTCTTGAAGTAAAACGTTTGTCAATGTTAAGCTTTTCTTTGGTACTTATCTGATTCTACGTCCAAAAACGTTTTTTTAAACAAAAAAATTGCTCATACAAATCTTTTCTACAGGCATTCTGCGAGCAGCAGGTCACAGCCACACAACACAAGGGCAAAGTAAGAGTGAAGTTGCTGCTGATGTAATCAATATGTGCTCCTTGTGTGCTCCATAGCCTACAGGTCCAGGTCACCTGAGCCCAGGTTTACCCCTTTTTTTGCCCACAGAACAAGGGCAGTTGTGACTAAGGCTTTGCTAAAGAGTGTGGCGAAAGGGCACTGGATGATTGCATCACCCACATGTGGGTGAAACTTATATTAGCCTAAAGAAACACAAGTCTTCACAATACATCAAAACACACAACATTTTCATCAGGCCTTGAGAAAACTGCGAGACACACCTGCACTCCTGTACTTTAAACCACTTTAAACCAACCTCGCTGCAACCCTTCATGGCAAATCCTTTGTGTGAGACTTGTGACTTTGGCTCAACACAGCATCGCATTTGAATATGCAAAATGACAGAAGGATTAAAACCTTTTAGACTGTAGAAACTCACATTATGGCAAACTGTAGGGGGAATATACAATCCTTTCTTTGATTTATTAGAATTATTTCAAATATAATAATAATGTCCCCCCCCCCTTTTTTTTGTCTAATACAAATAAACAACAGCAGTGGGATATTTTGGTCATGTGTTCCCAAGTTTGCAAAGCTATGGTTGTCTGAGCTGCAGTGTTTACCAATAACAGACTCACTCAAGTTGAGAAAGTTGCAGGAATTCTAAACACCAAGTAGTTACATGGCCCCACCTCATAAGTCAGTAGTTCCTCCTCATTACAGCCACCCCAATCTGCAGCCAAACTAAAGCTGTTTTACTCAGTCTTCTCAGCAATTGCCCATTAAGTTAAAATACACACACATACACTATCACAGAGCCTTGACTTCTGGATCCACAGTAGACAAGAAAGAAGCAGGAAATAACACAGAGTCTCAGCTTTCCTGCTGAATGTCACAGTCCGTAGAGACGACTTTGCTTCTCTTCAGTGACGGGTTTGTCTTGATGACAAGTTTAAACAGTGAGTTTCTCAACTGTCTAACAGAACACCCATTTCAATCTTTACATTGTACTTCTGCACATTATAGCCTTGAGCACATCTCATCCTACGCTCCCCACTGGGCTCTGCTTAAAGTTGAGCATAATGCAGAGCAAAATACAAAGTGAAATATTCAGAGCTGTCAATAGTTGAGTCCTCCAGACTCATGTGGCTTCATAAGACTTCATGTTAACAAGGGAAATAACAACCACCATAACTGACACTGCCATTTTTTCCTGGTTGAATCACTCAGTATTAAACTCTTTATTATGAAAATCTTAAACATCAAACATTGACCGAATCCCTGGTAGGCTATCTGCTGAGGAGAGTCAGTGATGAGGAACAGAACCCTGGTGAGTTCTGGTAAAAGGATTCCACTGCTGAGGTCCTTTTCTTATCAAATGTTATAACTATCGCTTTTGACAAATGTATCCTTGTTTTAAAATCAAAAGGTACAAGTCCAAGTAAAATCACGAGTCTCTAGAGGACGAGTAAAACTTCAGAGTACACCTTGAGTCAAAGTCATGTCCACACTTCTACAGGTAACACAGATTCTCAAGAAGTACTGAATATGGCACATGAATATGTTTGGCCTACTTTTGAGATAGCTCATAAATCTTGTATTCTAATTTAATAAAAAGTCCCTTCAGTATAACAGCACATACATTTATCACATGTGAGAGAGGAGCGCCTTATTTATGAATAATTCTGAGTGTTATGTCTTATTCAGTCCTGCATTACCCACTCACCCACATCTGAGAACTGGATTCAAGCTTCTGGTTGAGTTTAATATCTTTTATTTGAAAAACAACAGTTCTGTCAGGGTGCCACTTAAAGAATGCCAGACATACAAAAAACCAAGAAAAAATAAATAAAATCATTTTAATTTAGACATTAACTGACATTTAAGGAATTCAGACTTTTATGACCCAAAAGTGGCCAGCAAACATGTAACACTGAGAATGACTGCTACGCTTTTGAGCAACAAAATGATTTTAACAGGATTTCGGAGAACTTTCACTGTTAGTTTATTCAAGATCAATGCTTTATCAGAGTGTCTTAAGAGAGACTGCTTTTAAATGAACATACTTAACGATTCTAACATGCCACAAATGTTCAAAGCCCCCCTGCACGATCGAGATGTTCATGCAACGCTTTTAAAAATCAATTCCTGCTCCACAGAGGAGCACAGGAGGCGAGGATTTGGATAAATCTGAGATGAAATGTTGGCCCAGCCTCTCTGCTGGAGCTCTGATTACAGAGTAGCATTCTCATTAGCATTCAGACTTCAGAGTGCAGGTTTGCAAAGCTTCAGTCCTTCTGCTTATCACTGACGATTGGTTTAAAAGCAGAGTGATATGTGTTCATTAGTCTGGATGAAGTACAGCATCTAATCTCTGCACAAAGAGCTGGACACCAGCTGTTCCAGGTACACGCAGGAAACCACGGAGACCATTTCCTGCACAGAAAACATGTGTGTTGTTCCATTGTGTATAGAGACTCGAAAATCCTATTTTTCAGAGTAAGTCACAGTGTTTTGCACAGTTTGGCAGAGGGTGCGACTTACGTATGATTTTGATGACGAGTTTGATTTTTATTAAGAAGAAATAGGATCATTATTTGGTTATGTTCACACTAACTAGAGGCAACTGCAGGTTTTATATGCCAGTTTTGGTACTGACAGCATCACAAAAGTAGAAGCTTTGTCCAAAACAAACATAGAGGAGAATCGGATCAATCTTCTCCGGAACTTTATGAAACTGAACTTATTGTCATCATTAACAAACATATCATCATTAATACTAAACCGTAACCTTTTTATTCTTTGGATGAGTAAGATGAAAGAAACATTTCTTTCATTTGGGGGGGAAACAGCATATCTAATGGATTTTGTTTCGATGCAAACTTTTTTGGACTGGCAGGAGAATAGGCCACATAAAGAGAACTCTGGTCAACTCAACAACTGTCTCAATCTCTTCAAAAAATAAAATCTAAATTATTAAATTAATTAAATAACTTATTAATCCAGTTCTCATAAACAGTCAATGTCCCAATCAGGAAACTCCTTTGGATTTGAAACACAATCAGTCGTTTTGGACCAACATGTGAGCTAAAGAGCCAAGACTGACTTCAGGGTCACCTAAAAAGGGCCATGATTGGTGGAGCCAGGACTGTCAATAAGAGACTGTCATATTGAGTGACCACTTTTCAGAAAAAAGATCTAGAATGTGGTTTAATAAGATTCATCAGGCTGGAACATGAAAGACTCAAAAGAATCTAAAAAGCATGAAATGCATTTCTAACAGGTTCTCACATCATCAAAAGAGATATTGTTCTTTTTGTCCTCAATATGTCCTTGTTAAGTATTTGTTACATGACATGCATACCAATGAACATCATTTTTGTTTGGTGTACCTTTTAAACCTCAATGTCAAAGTAAACACAACCATACACTGAGGTTGCTGTTGGATGATCTTGTGTTTACCAAATGGTAAAATTCTTAATAATCATTCCATCCTTCAGGCTTGGGTTAAAAAAAAAGAAAGAAAGAATAAATGGCCTCTAAAATCCTGTTGCCATGGCAATAGAGAGCTAAGGAAACTGGTGATGCATGTACACTTATAACCACCTTCTTTGTAACATGTTACTTTCATAAATTCTATCAATATATTAAAGAATCTTTTACTTATCATTTTTAGCATCTCAACGTGGACTGTAAGACCCCAGATTTACCCCCAGGTCCCATGAGGAGGGATGAAAAGTAAACAGCTCTTCTGCAGCTACATTATCATCCACTATGCTCTTTTAAAATCTTTTTACAATCTACTGCAAACCAAGCCACATTCTGTGAAGCAAAGCAAACTGAAATCCTAAGGATGCTATAAAGTTCAGCTTATTCGAAATGTGCTAATTCATGGAATCAAGCTAATAGAGCTGGCAAAACTTGAACTGAATAATAAACGTGGAAATAGTGTTTTTATTTGAAATAAAATACCAAGAGCTTTTTAAAAAAATGACATGTAGGTTGGGATGAGTTTTCAGATTCTTATGACGGTTGTACTTTGGTTAACATTTGCTTTAACCAATCCAAACTGGATGAAGCAATTTATCTAAAGCTTGGCAACCCTAACCAATTGTGGCTATCAGTATTTCAACCACACCTACTGGAAATTCAGGTGAAAATTCTGACAAATTCTTGTCTTTTAATCTGAGTATTTATGGATCATTGAAATCATCACAAATCTTTATATTACTGGACGGCTTTCCATTGGCAGCAACCTATGACGTGATGAAACACAAAACCAAGTGGAGTTACAACCTGTTCCTGCCTTGATGCATCCACAATACTTATTGTTACCATGGCAACACATTTACCAAGGCATGGCAAACCTACAACAGCATTTCCACAGTTAAAAAAAAGAAAAATCCCCTAAACTTTACCCAAAGAATAACACACATACAGTCTGTTCTATTCTTGTAATATTATTAGGATTGCCGACCTTAACACGTTAATAAAAAAAAATAAAATAAAAAAATAACACATTAATATATATTACTGCTGATTAATTACACTCTGCGAAGAATCCGTCTCTCACCGGTTCAGGCTTCTGAGGCGTATGTCAAATTCTGAATGCACCCTTTGTTGGGCAAAATCTCACTTATACCATGGTCACTTACAAAAGAAATAAATATTCAATCGATTTTTAGTCCTTTATTTTTGTTATCTTTTTGGTTTAATTTGCTTTTTCACAAGAGGGACTATTTGATACATAATGTGGCCCATTGTCACGGTAACAAGGCAATGTGTCGCAGTGCCGGCAGCGACCTTGAATTGCATCAGCAAAAGAAAAGTGACGTTTGTGCTGATCGACACATTAAGTTCAATAATGCATCAGTTCAGAGAAAAACTTCACCTCTTACCGCTTGTTTTTGTCTAGATCATGAAGGAAACATTTGTTTTGAAATAACCTGCACATATAGAACATTGTGTCTGGAACTTCTTCTGGAACACCCAGCAACCAATTAGAATAAACTATTAACCTGGATCATTTTAAGTGCAGAAAGACAATGTTAGATCAATTGACAGATCGATTAAGCATTGACAGATCCTAATATTTTTTTATTTATTATTCATTTCTTGGGCTCCACACAAAGCTGCATCTTAGGAGAGTTTTTCTCCAATCATATTTCAGATTATTTGTATTGTTATGTTTTGTGAAAACTGTCTGAGGCTTTCAAAACTCATCAAACAGGCTCGTGTGCTGGCATTAAGATCTCAAGTTGATGACACCAGGGCTATTTTGAAGAACTCTGCTCAGCATTAGAACTCATGCCCCTCCACACCCCAGAAAAAAAGACAAGAGATAGACACAGGTGGGAGGGTGGGGGTGGAGGGGCTGGTTTCAATCCTAGCTATGTATTTGACTCTATTTTCATTACTTCATAGTATTATTGAGATGCTGAAATCTGTAAGGTAACATTTTTAAGAGGCAATGTAATCAACATTGCCCATCTATCCTCTCTTTTGAGGTCATGGGGTTACAGGAGCTCATCCCAACCACTGTTGCCGAGGATGGGTAGACACTGGACTGCTCACCAGTCCATCGCAGGACATATTACCAGAAACACACATATTCACTTCAATACAATCACATCAATGTGGGAGAGAGCTGGAGAGGCCAGAGAAAACCGACACATGCACGAGGAGAACATGCAAAATCCACACAGAAAGGTCCCAGATGGGATTTAAACCAACGCCTTCTTGCTGTGAGATGAAAGTGTTAACCACCAAGCAATGTAAAAGATTGTCTTTATTCCCTCAACATGCAGAGAGACAGGAAAAATGGTTAAAATGATTTAAAAAAATGATTTTGAAAAACATGTTGCAAAAGAAATAAAGTGGGGAAGGCAGCTACTATCCTTCCTTTTCCTGAGGTCACTTAGCAGTATAGGTTGCTCAAATCTGAAATAGCACAAACTTGAATGCTCTTGTATTTCCTTCAAGACGTCAGAAGTAAGGCTAGCTGAGGGGGGCTGTGAAAGATGATGAACTTGTACTCATAAACATTAGACTGCGCTCTGTGTTTGTCTCACACAGTTTGCTCTGCTGTGTTTCCTGGTAGCGTGAAGCTTCTTCATGGACTCCATCACATACACAAGGTTAAGTCCACATTCATGTCTGGCCTTGACCTCCAGCTCATCTAGTTTGCTGATTACTGAATAGGCATCAGAATGCTTAATGATAGATGACAGAAATCGGCACCAGAGCTTTTACAGATGATGCCTCCCAGCTCGCTCCACAGCTGCTCTTTGTAACTTCAAACGCCTGTTTGTTCTGTCCATCCAAAGGATAAGATGAGATATAACCACAAAAAAAAAAAAAACACTTCCAGCAAAAATCAACAGCCACTATGACAAACTAGACATGAAGACATGTTTTGTGTCATGAGATAGACACCATCATCACTTAAACTTTGACAAACTAAGATTCAGTAACTGTGAGTTACAAACTTTAATGAACATAATGCATTTGTTTTGCTTTTGCAACATGCTCGCTAGAATGATGTCAAGTTTATAACTTGGTGTCCTAGAAAACATTTAATATTTTGTATCTGAAGAGCACTCAGTGTTAAGCAGACCAAGGTTAATCAGAAGGCCCTGAAAGTTTGTTTAATTCCAAGAGTGCAGAGACAAGTTACAGAAGGGTAATTTTTACTTCAGAATCCTTTAAATGAGCACACTAGTGAGGGGGATTGATAAAAACTAAGCTTCTAATGAACCCATGGAGTAAACCTTCATTTTGTTTTTGATGGTTTTACCTCAGTTTGCCTCATTGCCAATCTCTAATTAGTAATTCCTTTTTAAAACACTCTTCAACATTATTCCCATCTACCTGGAATGTTGTGCCGCAGCCAAGAACAGTTTGAGTAATACAATGCCAAAATCAGGAAAAATAAACAGTAAAATTAAAACGCAACTGAGAGTTAAATAGAAATAATCACCCAAATGAATTCCTGGATTTTAACGAAGGCTTTTATCTCCAGTTATTACATGAAACCCCCACAGTAGCATTGGGAAATAATAGCAACCTGGATTTGCAGAGATGCGTAGGTGTATTTAAATAGCTTCACAGACTCCACTGTAATCTGACACAGCCTCATTTGAAATAGGTCACAGATTTAAGTTGTCAGCATTGATGTAGTATAAATTTTAAAAAGTACTAAATGCATCGTTTTATGAAGAAAAACCGGAAAAATTGTTTAGAGTCAAGTCAAGGATCAGAGAATAACTGTATTAATGAAAATCTGGGTGTAAAGCCCTAACTTAAACTCTGCTGCTTCCTATAGATGTGCACCATCAAGGAGACACACAAACAACATGGACATTAGCTGTCCCACTAGCAGGACATGCATTTGAAGTGATTCTTGCTATATAAAGAAACAGTACGCCAGAATTACAGGAATGAAAAATCAATGGAACTATAAAAATGGTCTAAGACATGGACTAAGCAACGTGTTACCTGGCTAAACAGTGATTGCATCAAAGCTGGCTATAACCCACCAATACGATTTTATTCACGGGAAGACTTCCCATTGTCTCCACTCTCACTGCAAATGAGGTCAACAAATCTTCCAAAAATGGGAAGATGTGGTAATCCGTTGTTGGAATACTCTCCCTGGGGACCTTTTTGAACTCCTGATTAGGCGGTCACACAGCCACGCTTTTCTTTTATCAATTTACATGTGTTTTGTTGTTCTTAACTTGGACTTATTTAAAATAAAGTGAATTAAAACAAGGTTGATTTCGTAAAAAGGCACTCAGTGGTTGCATTGGGAATTGTGTTGGCCACATTTTGTTCTGTTTGAAAAAACAACTTTCAAGCGGAAATGAAAGTGTTAATTGGAGAAACTCATAAACAAACACCCCTCTGGCAGTGATGAGAAGCAGCTTAGTGTTGCTCTAATTATCTGTTGTTTAAGATTAGTCTTTATGATTGCTACACAATTATCCATATTAAGCAGTATCAGCGTCAACATTGGCTACCTAATTAATAAGCAATTTCTGCTACTCCACAGTAATATCAACCTCTTTGGATAACAGACACCACCATATGGCAGCATCCATCTAGATATATATGTGTGTGTGTGTATGTGTGTGGGTGTGTGTGGGTGTGTGTGTGGGTGTGTGCGTGTGCATGTGTGCATTTTTTTCCAATTCCACTATACCAGTTTTAAATAGTCAATCAAAGAAACTTATTTCTTTTCTGATGTCCAATTGCCCATGAACTCACCATGGCACAGAGTTCAGTGGTGACGAGAGCAGACTGTGTCAGAGTTACAAAGGGATGTGAGAGCAGTTCAAGAAGGTAGGATTATTTTCTGTTGTTTTTATATCAAACATTCAGAGTGCAGGAATTGGGCACACTCATGCCAATGGGCACAAGCGGCTGTGGAGCATGTGCAGCATGCACAACCTCACCACAGAGAAAACGTCTCTCTCTCAACGTCACTCTGGTTAAACCTGTCCTAACCTCTTCACTGCAAACAGTTTCAATCTCTGATTGGCTCTGGCTGTGCAAGGTTAACCAATCAGAAAGTGCAAAGGGCGGGACAAGGCTGAAGACAGAGGCACAGCTGCTGCCAAGCCAAAAACAACCAGTTCAGTATCTGTCGTCAGTTTAAAACAATATGGCCAGTACGATAGGTGTCAAAATAGCCAATATCTGCACCGATGCTGATATTGGTATCAGTTGACCTCTTTTTGAACCCAGAAATAAGTACAGAATATTTATTGAACCAATAACCCCAGATAATAAATAGGATTCTGAGATTGAAGTGGGATGGGCACAATGACTGGGGTTTTCTACCAAGAAAATGCTCTAAAAATACCCATTTGACCTATATAACAAAATCATGTGAGTGTCTCTCATCTGTATTTGATGTGAACATACCAAATGTGATTCGTGCGACAGGGGCGTCCAGTTTTAATGTTAAGTCAATGTACAGATGTGATCAGAGGTCGTGCGTTGCGTTTTGAGCATCTGGTGCGGAGCATCACTCTGGCAGCAGTTTGTTTTGGGCATCACTGCGCCATTTGGGTGATGTGGCTCATTGAGCACTTAAAAATCTGAACTTAGGCAAAGAAGATGTGTTTCTGGTTGTCCTGACCAAAACTAATATGGACAGCAACAATGCAGGTAGTGTGCACTTGTTTGTTTTTAAGCATAATAATTTTTCTGTCTATGCATCTATGTAAACATTTAACGTACCCAACCATTCATCGGAGTTTAGGCCGTCTTTTGCTATACACGTGTTGCACAAGTTTAATATTGCGATGGCGTTGAGCAGGTCTAGTTTTAACCCTTTAAGAATCCTTGCTGCTGTCCACCTTTCAGCATATCCCCTCAGGGGTCACCACAGTGAATCAGTTTTCACTAATCTGCACATTTGGTAACAATCCTGTTATTATCCAGGCTGGCAACCAGCACAAGGAGACCCAGATTCGGCCCCCTTGTGGCGACATAGTTAGGCAGTGGTTTGAACAAAAAAACATTAAGCTGATAAACTGAAAGTTCACTGTACTTTTCAGAAATATAATGAGCACTATTTACTTTTCTGTAAAACTGTTGCTTCCTGACTCAAATTGAGGCCAGTCATAGTGTATTCTTAGTTTGCAGCCACTGCTTCCTGCGTTCTGAGTGACTGTCAGGGTCAATATCCTTTAACAATCATGCTAATGTTTGATCAATACCTTCTGTCATCCCAAGCTTCCTCTGAAGCTGGACCTAATTGATTACAGAAATGGAGCCAAGTTGACAGCAGTGCTAGAGGGAACAGCTTGGTAATCCCTCTGAGATGTCTCCTTGGTGGAAGAGGGGACTGTCGCTGAGTGTGGACAGTCAGCCAGTGAATTGTGCCATCACTGTCGACCAACAATGATGAAGAGCAGTAATGCTACTCCACCCTCTCTTGCTCTGTTCAAATGCTCCCAGGACAGCAGGGGAAAACTGCGAGCTGTCAAAAAAGATAAAATAACTTGAATTTGTCTGACAGAACATTCTTCATCCAGCTGCATCCTCAGCTGTGTGCGCCTTTCTTATTTAGATAGTACTTAACTCACTATGAAGGACGTTGGTGCCTCTGTGGCCATGAAAAAGTAATTTACTTCAAATTCACGCTTCAATATTCAGTCGAAGTGGAAAGAAAGTGTTCTTTCGAGGGCACTGAGTTTTATGTCTGTCTGTCCTCTGCAATCTATTAAGGTAGATCTCCCTTTTGTGACGCATTCTGACACAAAACATCTCCTTTAACACAAATTTTATCCTTTGTCTAAACAATGCACCTGAAAGTAAAACATCAATGTTCTTTTTTAATGCTTGACGATGTCGGGTTTTTTTAGAAGAACGGAAAGCTTTAATGAAAGAGAAAACCTGTTGTAACAAGAACAAAAGATATTCTTTTTGACCTTAAGGATAAATTTACTGAATGTTGATGATGTGGTACAAAATGCAAATCATTGTGTTGAAAAACAAAAATCAATTCTTTGTGTCTGTCTGATACACAAGAACTTGGATGCTGCAAATCACGACCTGGGAAAGTGTAAGGTCCTCACTCTGGGTTCTGTTAATCTGGAAATGATCGTGAAGGCCATCAGTGGAGGCTCAGACGGTTAGCAGGCTCCTGGCCAAACTCCTCAACAGATGCCAATGGTTGGTAGGGCCTTAAAACATGCACAAGTGGAACTTGTTTGATCTGTGGCTACATCCTATCCTTCCAATTTGCAGCTGGAACCCGAGACCCCACATTGACTAGTATCTGAATTAACAGTATCACGATCTCTCAGTTGTTACATGAAGCTTCTCTTCAAAGACGAGACCTATTGTGCACAGAGAAATGATCTGTATATGAACAGTATAATTAAACTAAAAGGCTCATTTGAATAGCGTTATTGTTTGTAAGAGTGTGTCCATGTTAGGCTTGCAACCCCGGAATGTCACATTTCATCCCTTAGACAGAGCCTAGGGAGCAGTTCAGCTCTCATCTGCTCTGCTGAATGAGAGGGTCAGCCAAGCTTTCAGAGTGCGGGGCTGTTAGAAACAGCAGGCAGGTGGAGGGAAATGCATCTCATCCAAAGAATGCTCCTGTGTAGACAGACACATGACATATGTCAGAAGGAAATGTTTAAAAAGTCATACATGCATCAGTAAAATGGAAACAAGTAGTTCAAAGGAACAGAAAACGGTTTATGTTTCAATCTACACGCACAGTTTACTACGTGTCACAAGAGGGTAAGAACAATTTAAAATGCAGAAAAACACAAAATCGAAATTTTATACTTAAAGTTTCAGTAGGAAAAACCATGAAATTGAACATGAAAAACAGGTGGTATGTTAATCTGAAATTGAAGTTACTGTGTTGGTTGCTCATTCATCCTTAAAACCTTCCCTAAACCTTCATGGAGGTTTTGAGGGTCATCTTGCTGACATTTTTTATTTGTTTGTTTGTGTTTTGTTCTTGTAAAAACTGTCTTTAACCGCTCTCCTCTCTGAAGTTCTCCATCAGCCTGTCTGTCTTCCCCAGAAAACAAGTGGCCATTCACAAGCTCCCGAGTCATTTAAACTACTGCATCTCAATCCAAATGCTTCTTTACCATATCAATTTATTTGATTTATTCCATTTTGAAATGGTTTTATAACCGTTTAGGTCAACTAAATTAACAACTTGCCTCAAACAGATCTGGTTAGATCACAGGAATATGAATCAATCCATCAATTAAGTTGATTAATCTTTACATGCCTATGTAAAATGGTTGAATCCTGCGATTTAGAAAACGTTAACATAAATATTCAACATGCATCTCTTTGTTTTTTCTGAATATCCTCTTCTGCTAATGTGCAGAATATACTATATTATTCACATGGTACTATGGTGCTGTAAGATTTTTTTTCTCCATAAATATTTTGTTTACTAATGGGAACTGAATGTAACTATGTCTAATTATAGTTCCCCAAAAAAGAATAGCGGTTGTCTAGGCCAGCTTATAAGTAAAAATGTTCATTACCTTAAGGATGCATTCAACCAAACACGGAGTTTACCATCAAAGTGTGCAGGAGTCTGGAGTTCAGAAAACTGTTGAAACTGGCATAATCAAACACACAAACAGGCACACACAGGCATCTCATTAGGCTTTAGCAGGAGAGCCTGTGCTCCCCCTGCACAGCATTCAAATCCTTCTGAATCTGAGAGGGATCAACTCCAGCGTTTATGTTCGCTGGAGATTCCAAAGAGGTCATGCAAGTGGATGCATGTTTTCATGCCTTTCCCAGCCACATCATCACCTCTGTCTCAGTGGCTTTGGGCAGCGACGCAGCAGCCAGCCTCCACTTTTATCTGCTCGCTCTCTGCCTGTTTCCCTGTGAGTGAGTGTGTACAGATGAGACACTCATCCCTCCACCAGCCAGCTGCTGCTCTACTCTCCCCACAAACACTGCAGAAAGGCATGCTGAAAGCTCACACAGCAGATGTGCACTGATCTGCTCTCTGGGGTGGCATGATATGCATGGGCTGAGATGCAGTGTTCTGGGACTCAGAGCCCAACGTAGTTTGAGTACGAAGCTCTATTTTTGATCAAACAAGCCTGCGCTGTCTCTGACATCAAAGCCCTTCACAGAACCAGATCCAAGCCAGTCGAGCCTGGTAACACATTAACATTTTAAGTCCCCCGCATCAACGCAGAGTGCTGCTGAAAGTGCACACAAGGTTACGTTTTACAAGTATTCTGCCAGACTGACCAGAGATGCTTCTGAGGCTCAAACTACCAGGACTCTGTTTTGCATTTTTGTGGTTTTGCTCAGTTCTGTTCGGGAAAATGAATAAAATATTTCTAAGAAAAAACTATCAGGTAGGGTCAAATCTCACACAACAAAACACATCACAGTAGAGAGCTCTAGAAAACGTACTCTCAAAACAAGTATAAAATATAGAAAACACAATGTTTTTTTCCCATAATATAAGTTAAAAAGTTTGCCAATGGAACTGGTAGAATATGGTTTTATGGTTTGAAAAGATTTCTTAAGATAAATTGTGGTGTCCCGCCCTTTATGACAAAATGTAATCTTGAAATGAGCTACTAACAAGCAAAATTAGGTATAGTGCACTGATTATTGGAAATATTATGTCTTAAAATGAGCGTGTATTTTCTGTGTAAAATTTTATATCTTTAATTTGAATCATACACAAACACACATGGTTATACTTTTCCTCCAAAACCTATTATTTTTTAAGTGCTACAACAGTCCCTCTATCCTTATTTCTAGTCCAAATAAAATATGCCATCAGAGATATTACTTAAAATAGGATGTTTCCAAGATTAAATGACTCAACAAGATATTCAAGAATTGTTGTCTTCAAACACGTCATTACATCTCATAGAAAAGTTACTTGTAAGGCAGATTTGTCTCACTTCAAGCACACAAAATATTTAAACGAAACTTGACAAAAGTATTGTGTGATATTATGTGTTTTTGCAGTGAATCTTTTCTTGTTGTCACTGTCAGAGCAAAGCTCAAACATCTTTTGGTAAAGACTTGCTTTTGGGGTGTTTCGGAAGTGATTATTGTAGACTGGCATGTTCACTTTGAAGACTCTGACTTTGAATGAGGTGAGACTTTTACCACCCAGACCTGTTTCGCTGCTTTGAAGCCACAGCTCAGGGAAGTTCTGCTTTTCAGGTTTTTAAAGTAAATCTCAGCCAATCAATTTGCAGCTACACAGCAAGGATTCTTCAACTCACACATGGGGGGGTGGCTTATGTCACTGTACTTTCATCCTTAATCAGAAAATGATCTGGCATATCTTGAAAACAGAAGAGAAACAGATTTTTCTCGAGTGTTATTCTCAGTTTAATATAAATGGGCTTTACAGAAAGTGACAGAGCCTGGAGAGACGTGGTACAGGCAGTGAGAGGATGGAACATTTTTATTTTGTTGTGAGAGTGGGATACTTAACCATGACAAGTTAGCATTTAGCTGAAGAGGGTTGGTGAGTCAATCATTGCTGACTGAATCATAGCTCTCCCTAATGGAACCATTGGATTTTTTTCTGGGATGAGAAATTTCAACAAGAGACAAGCATGAGCAGCGGACACATCAACTCCCCAAGCATGCCCAAGAGCTTCCATGTTCAAGAACCAGCACCTTCGTTAATCTTTTTTCAGCTTCAGGATATGAAGTGCTGTTTGATTAGTTGGATTTTATCTTCTTCTTAGTTATATGGTTTTTGGTCACTCACTGTCTGATCCTCTGTCTCGGCATCCTTTCCTTCTCCTTGCGTTTGGTTTTTGCCATGTTTTGGTTTCAGTAAGTTGTAGTATTTTTTCTGTGATGTTTTAGTTGATTATTGTAAGTACATATCTGTCAAATATTCCCACTCTCCTTCATTTGTGTCCTATCACATCACCATTTTATTTCAATCATGACAGGAGGTCACTTTACAGACTCATCCCCACTGAGTGCATGTGAGAACTGGAGTTAGTGAGTGTGATGGCATCAAAAGAAAATGACTTATTTCCAGCTCCAACCAAATTAAGTCAATCCAGTCACCATTTTTTTTAGCAACATGGACTTCACTATGTTGGAACCAGGTGTCGTCAGCAAGCTGTGGTTGGTCCTAGTCGGTCTGAGTGGATGTTTCTGTGGCAATCAGTCTCTCTAATCAGGAGTGTGCTTGTTGAAGTCCAAACCCCTTCCACTGAAAGCATGCTTGGGATAGTCTGTCAGACAAACGTTTCCCGTTCACCGACTTTTATTGAGGCATCTGATTGGCCAGTTTATAACTTAAATGACTTGGACCATGGAAAAATAGTTATAAAAAAGGGGATCAAGAAGATGTTAAAAATTGTATCAGAGCAAGAATGGGTTTTCTGGCAAATAGAATGACTGAGTAATAGCTGTTTATTTCTCCATAGAAATCTCTGGGATTTTGGGTTCTTGGAATCAGCGGCTCCTTCCAGTTTGAAACGCTAGGGGAGAGGTGGTCACTTGGTCCAGTTCTCATATACAGTGAATGCTCAACCCATCTGCTCTTATGCCTGCAGAAGGCTTCTAATCCTGCTAATTCCAGATCATGGTCTTCTGAATACACAAGAGCATGAAGGACAAGCTGAGCGGTCGCTCCGAGGAACCAGGATTGGGCAGCAGATCCTGAATAAATCACTGACACTTTAATCTCCAACAGACTGTTTTCAGAGTTTACAATTATCTTAAAAGTACTATTATGTAACTTTTCCCCCCAAAGGAACAGGTCAGTGTTGTGCGAGTACTTAACTGGTTCCAATAAGGTGCTTTCACAGCAACAGACCATGTCTGTTTGTTTTCCATAGACTCTGAATCAAGTCAGTTCTAAGATTAGAGTTACACCAAGCATGTGACATATGGTCAAGAGCAGGCGCCCAACAAATGGTGTTCACACTGGACAAGCAGGGAGGGGCTTCAAATTATTTTCCTACTGTTTACGAGCACATGTCTGCCAACTACAGTTGGAAGACTCTTGGTGTGAAATGTGGAAATGGTGAAAACCTTGCTCCAGGCTTTTTCGTTCATAGCTCTATTCCGATATGTGAAATACCTGGTGTCATCGTAATTCCTTCTGGGCACAAACCACAATCATCAATTTCTCCTCCATGATCTATTTTCAAATAGTTGGTACTTTTGTGAACTTACACCACTAACAAATCTGAGTCCCTGACTCATCAAAGTTTGACCTGGGTTCATTTTCAACCGACGTTCAATAACCGCACGTTTTGTATGTAGAGGCCAAAATCAGTAGAAAGTGAGGTCTGAACACAAGCACTGTAACTGTGCAAGGCTGAAAAACACATCCACAAGTGTTCAGATAGATTTTTCCTTTAAAGCGCTTTGCTGAACGCGTGTTACTGAGGGTGGTGTGAACGAAGCTTCACGTAACTACATAGACGATGGGACAAGGACTCATACAATCACTGGAAGTATGGAAACATTCTTTGTGGATTTATTTGACTTTTGCAAAGACAGATAATCACATCATGTTTTGCCTGCTTGGTTTGATCTCTAAGCCCTGAAAATGGCCACCATGATTAAAGAAACATGTTTTTTTATTTTTTTTAAACCTGTCTGATGCTTTTACACTCCCCAAATGTTGAGCATTAGTGGGTGGTTTTTCAGCGTTTGAGAGACAAGAACTGGTAGTAGTGAAAAGTCAAAGTGGAACTGCCAATTTCAGACTCCAAACTGGAACTGGAAACAAACGCTAACGCAGAAGGCCGTGGTCAGAGTTTGGAGAAAATCCAGGAGGGCGTCAGTTTTATTCTCCAGTACCACTGGGCCTCTTTGAGATCTAAGTACAAGTCTGACCTCTTTGTAGAAACCCAGCACAGCTCTAACATTTGCACAACACATCCACGTCAACTTTGAAGCCACATACCAGCCACACCTAGCAAATCTGAACATCACAAAGCTATGATCTAGTCCATTGAGTTAGAATGAACAAATGTTATAAAACTTTTAAAGCCATCCTCTTTAAAGGATCAACCAGAATAGACTGTGGGTTGGAATGCTGTTGCTTCCTTCTTTGTCCTTCTCTTGTCTTGTTTCCTGAGATTTATTAGGGACACACTGCACACCGCACACAAATAAATCACATTTATGGCTGATAGATCTTTGGAAAACATGTTGTCGGTGTAGGGAGACTGTTGTGTGGCTGTCAAACTGTCTTATCGTTGGCATTTTTGCAGATGCAGCTAAAGAAAGAACAAATTTGTTTTTTGCAGCGGTCTGCAACAGAAATTGCCTAAAGACTAAATATAATTCTTTTTGCGTAAACATTAATCTTCCTTTGACTCTGCTTCATTTCTTTAATGCTAGAGGTTTAGTATTTTTTGTCTCAAGAAATGCAAAGAAAGAGAAAAGTCAACTAATTTCAACCCACAGGTTGAAGGAGTGGGTCTTCATTACAGCGCGCTTTACTTGCTATTCTTGCGATGTTAACACAGACAGAATGAGCGCTGCAGAGCTGTAGGCGACTGGTAACAACACGTTACGGGAAGCGACATCTGTCGATTCTACTGCACAGAACGAGAGCTGCCCTTTGAGAGGATCTCTCTTAAATGCTTCGGCTCCTTTGGGATTATGAGATGGACAGCCAGAACAAATGTCTCCTTATTGATAAAAAAAAAAAAAAAAAAAGTTTTTTTTTTTTTTTTTTACAAACAGGGATGGAGCAAAGAAGATCAATTCTGAATTGATTCTCTGACTTCAATGCAGAGTTTTCTTGGGGATTAAAATAATAAAGAGCTCTGTGCGCAGGTGTCTTTTCAATTTCAGCAGCTAATGAGTCTCCTGGGCAGAGTGCTGCTCACTTCCTCTTGAAAGAACAACCTGACAGAAAATGTGATTTCCTAAAATAAAATGAATTAAGAAATGCTCTGCATCAATGCAAGCAACCACTAGTCTTTCTTTTTTTTATCTTTTATTTTAGAACGTCTGAGATTCTAATGAACCCAGAGATTCATATCAATGAGTGATACATTTGTCTTTCATTCAAAATACTTAAAAAAAAAAACTACAATAATTAATCATGTTTTCTGACCTATTCTGACTACAATGTGCTTCAAAAAGAAAATGTCAAAGATCTAGCACTGTTTGTATTTTTGAAAATTTGGAAATACAAGGATCTTAATCTATGTGTTTCTGCAGACAAGTCAGACATATTGGTTCAACACCTCAACAAAATGAAAACAAAAAGTAGCTTTTTCAGTCACTGAAAATGTAATCCACGTTTTATTCAGTATAATTACCATTTGTTCTGTCCCAGTTACTATCCCATCCAAAAAAAAAACAACAACAACATGAACAGAATAACAGATTTATGTTTCCAGGCACAAAAAAACATACACTCCCCCCATGTGAGAAGCCCTTCGACTCACAGTTCAATTTCTTTTTGCAGCAACAGGCCTTTAGCATCAGCTCAGGTAAACGGTAAACAGTTAGGTACACATTTAATTCAGGCAATTTAATGACATTCAGGTTAAAAAAAATGTATTCATCTAAAAAAAAAAAATGAAGGTCAATGTTTGCATATGGGGCAACAGAGCTAAAAAAGCACAAATGTGATCATAGCAGAGCCATAATGCAGAAATCCAAAGGTTCTGGCCCAACCAGAACGTTTAAGGCTGAGAAACTGAACAATTAGAGCAGGTAAGGGTGGAGAAGGTGAGAAGCAGGCGTGTTTTCCTTTTTTCCATTCTCCCGGAGTCCTGCGCAAGGTGCTGTTCAAGGGAAAAGTGCATGCTCTTTGTGCACCCATTGCACGCAGCCTGGTTGTTAAAACTGAAGAAATCAAACAATCAGGGCGTGGCTTGCATTGACATCCTATGAACATCTCACGGACACTTATGTATTACGTGCAAACTTCGTGCACGCAGCCTTTAGCATGGCCCGTGAGGAGCCAGTGTGCGCACTAACGACTAAAGTGCTGCTTAAAGACAAACCTGGGCTTCTCTTAAGATGCATCCCATTGTTTCTACAACCCTCTATGGGCCAAGACTACCCGAAAACCTGCAGCACAAATACAGGGGTTGACTCCGACTGGTGCATGTGGCTAAGGCTTTAGTAAATGACAATGTGACCCTATGTCTTTCTAAATTTTTATATTTGTTTCTTTTTAAATGTATTTATGACCCACAACGTGCTTCTTTTATTTTCATGAAGTCAATCATGCCAATGGTGCAGAACATTTGCATGGATCATCCACAACTGCCTGTGTTCGTATTTATGAAGGCAAAGCCAAACTTTCATTTCAAAATTCATCTTTCTTTTGGAGGGTTGGCAGTCTCCATTCACTCCACTCTAAAAATGCCAACATTTTGAAAAAGAACTTTAGTTCTATCACAGATTGTGATGTTTAAAGAGGTGATATCACAGCAACTCAACTCAACTCAACTCAACTCAACTTTATTTATAAAGCACTTTCAACCAGCAGGAAGCTAAAACAAAGTGCTGTACACACACTAGATAAAAACAAGGTAAAAAGACAATAAGAAACAAATAAAATAATAAGAGCAATAAAATATCAGTAAAAACAGCTGGAGTCTCATGTTGTGTTAAAAGCAAGGGCATAAAAGTGAGTCTTGATGCTTCTCTAATATACAACGGCAAAGAATTCCAGAGCAATGGCAAAGGCTCTGTCCCCCCTGAGCTTCCGTCTGGACCTCTGTGTTTCCAGAAGGAGCTGATCAGCTGATCTGAGGTGATATAAAATGAATGGAAGCACAGCTGCAAAGGTGAGGGTAGAATGTTTGGATTGGGCTAGCGGTTGAACACTTTTGTCGCTAATTAGCAATCAGCCAAGCAGTCAAAGTCCTGATGGGGGTGATGGTGAGGGGTTGTCTATGTGGCATTCTGTTTATATTGTGTTTTTACAGAAAACAAATCTTGCTGCACTGCATTGTACAAGCAAACGTGTCTTGGCTTAAATACTGCAACAGCGCCTACAACAGGCCGTTTTGATTAGCAACATGTAGACCTGGTTATATTGATCTAAATTTAGGGAAATAGTCATTTTTATGCCAAAAATATGTTGTTATCTTCCCCAAAACTCCTCTTCATCTTTTTCCTTTTATAGACTGAGCCCGTCAGTGAAGCTGTCCCATACCCAGAAATATCTGCAACAAGCTGCCAATTCATCTAATTAGAAGTGAAGTGTTCCAACTCTGGTATCAAGCAAAACATGCTTTTCCAGTCAAACTCATTTACCTCCCTTTTATTTGTTTGGACCTTCGCAGTTTGTTGGGGACAAATGGAAACATGTCAAAGGAAACGTTTTGATTTCATTTGCCCAATAATCTGTTCATTCAGTTTTTATTGGAAAAATATTTGTTATGATGGCTTCAGCACATCATAAGATATGAGGAGAAAATTGTATTTGACGTTTTTTAAGCATCCAAGTGGTGTCATCCAAAACTTTCCAAATCATCACAGCTGCTAAAGTTTTCTTGAAGAAGGTGCATTTGAAAAGTTAAAGTTTATTGTTTTCTTTGTAGAGAAAATCAACATCTAAAGAACAGGAGGAAAAGGTCTTCATTTCATCATGACAGTCTGGCAGAATTAGATTCCCTAAAAAAAACGTGTCAGTATTTGGTTTGCTTTGCTTTTACATTGCACCTTTGGGGGTGCATTGTTGTCACATTTGCCTTTAGAGCAGCATTTTCAGAATAAAAAACACAACAAAAAAACCCAAAACAGCTGACTAGCAAGGACAAGGACAATGCGGATGGAACATGGTGCTAGTTCTTCAGTCTTAGTCACAGCTGCTTTCTGGGTGGATGCAGACCGTCTACAAAAACAGTCAAACCTTTAGGAGGAATGCAGGTTGTGGACCCCTTTGTGATGCCATTTTTACCTGCATGTTGCAAACAACAGGTCGTAGTGAACACTTATACAACATGCAAGAGCAGAGTGAGGGTGAAGTAGGTGAGATGCAGGAGTGTGTGGATCATGTGTGGATCATGTATTTGTCAAAATCCCAAATCCAGAGGGACTGTGCAAAGGGTTCATGAATTCTGTTCACGTAAGAAGTGTGTGCTCCTTGTGGGCTCCTTGCACGTAGCCTGACTGTTACAGTTTAGACAATCAGAATGTAGTTTCTTTGCACATCCTACGGGTGTCCCACAGACACTTAGTATCACATGCACACCCAGTGCGTGTGGCATTTATGCATGGTCATTAAGAAGTCAGTACTCTGACTTTCTTAACAATTAGAGTGTGGGGTAAGGACACAGCATCACCTGTAGGTCAGAAATGAGCGTAACTTTCACTATCCTTACAAATACTTCACAACACACTTACTACACACACAACAATGGTACATTCCATTTTTGTGATGTCTCTTAAGTTGGTTGGATGAGCCTTAAGTGAACTGCAGACACACCGGTGCTTCTTTTAAGATGCAGCCTCTCCTCTCATGACCCTCCGCCAGCCAAGAACACCCACAAACCCATACTTCTCATCCCCCATGATACTTCTGAAAAAACATTCCTGATGTCTCCTTGGATTTAGACTGCAGGTTCCTCTTCTTTTCCCGCTGCATCCTTCATCTTTCTCGTAGTCTCCCTGTTGCTGTACTGTTAAATAAATTGTATATTTTTTATCATTTTAAAATGCTTTGTGTATTCTAATTATGTTTGAATCACGCTTTACCCATATACTGAGTATGAAGACATGTTTTGTTTGTGGACATAGTAAATTCCACAGGCTGTGCTGAGAATAAGAAGATGCCTTAGAAGGACAGACATCTGAAACACTGAAGATACACAGTGACAGCTGATTAGACAAGACCCTATCAGTGACCTATTGTTGGCTTTGCTACAGCTTAAACTCAGAAAAACAAAAGCACTAACTCCATATTTGTGCAAACCTTAGACTAGCCCTCCCTTTTGTATTTTGAGGGCTTCCTTTTTGTCTAAATAAAAGAAGGTGCTTTTGCAGGACAGCTCAGAGCTGCTTTGCAGAGTGGATTGAGTTTCTTCTCCTGCAAAGGTTCTCCTCCAGAGAAAATTGCACTTTGACTCTTGTTTGGTTATTTTTCAGAGTTTACTCTAACATGTACCATGCTTGATTTACTTAGAAGTTAGTCAGAAAGAGAAATTGCAGTAGAGACATTTGTCTTAATCCAAATGTTAAGACATTTGAGAGATCACTTGGTCTTTCTTTGTATTATCCTGTATTATCCTGTAGCAAAACGCCGCTGGCTGTTCATTGTCTTGTAACGAGTTAACAGCATCACCAATCCACGAGGGAACCAAAGTTAAAAATGCCTTCAAATAGGTTCTCCTTGTTTTTTTCTAAGTGCAAACACATATTTTTAACAGGATTAACACTGCCAATTCCCAGTGAACCCCGTGGGGAGGCCGCCGGCTTTCTCTGTCTCTCACTCAATGGTCACATCTATTATGGTTCATAATCTTTCATTTTGCAACTGTTAAAATGATGTCTGAAAGGATGGGTTTAAGTACTGCACAGCAAAGAGAATATTTTATTTCTTCTCTGCGTTCTCATGTTAATCCCATCTGAAACACCAGAGTCAGCACCGTGTAACAAGGAGCAGCACTCTGGTATGGAAGTGAGAGCTCAGCGGGGGTCAGCTTTGAACCAGCCATAAAAATAGCTGTCTGCAAGGCAGTGTGAGCTGATGGAAATGCAAGTGAGCATAATCTACTGAAAACAATACGGTCTCTTTTCTGTTAATGCTGAAAAGCGCCTGACATTTGTCCATTTTGCTTTAACAAGCAGTCAGTTTGTTTGTATGGGACAGAATAAGAATCTGAAGAAAAATGCCAATGCACGTTAAAATAATGCCACCAAGGGCAAAAAAAAACAATTTTTGCAGAAATATTAGATGAGTTGCAAGGTGTTGTTCCACTGAACATTGACACAACATATTTTAACAGAGATTCTAGCCTTTGAAAACATGCATCTCCTCTAAGGCTGAGCTGGCAGTGCATGCACACTGACGCTGCTGCTTCAGGCAGTGGGCTAAATTGGCTAAAAGGATTAAACTAAATTTACTACCAAAGGAAAAGCAATAACATCCTGTTTGATGGATTTACACAAAATACTGGAAAATGCATCTCACATAATGAGAAAATTATGAAAATATGCATCTGGTGTCTGCACAGGTGACGTTAAAGGAAAAGGCATCACTTTTTTACAGGACTTAGCAATAGTGCTACCGTCTCTCAAAAAAGACTTTCCCCTAACACAAGCTCCTCGCTTTGTACACAGAATAAACATTGAAACTGGACGCCCTAATTCAGCAATGTCGCTCAGTATGAACCTAAATTAAGAGTCAAATAAACTCAAAAGTAGGAACTGTCCTATTTCTAGCTGCCATATTTTTCATGCTTAGAAGTCATATTTTTCTTTTTTTTAAATGACAGTGCGTCTTATCATATGGAAAAACTAATCTACTAATTCCGGTTGTGCTTACTGATATTAAAGCATTTTTGAGAGGTACATGGTGCTCTGTCAAAACTTTTGAGCGGTATTGTGAACATGCTAACATGGCAAACATGTAGCGGTGTCAGTCTGTGGTTTTTTGTTGTTTTTTTTTTTTTCTTTTGTGTGTTTATGTGTTACTAACAATGTTGGGAGCTGGCATTGTCACAGTAACATTTGTTTTAGCGGTGTCACTCTGTTTTATCACTTGTTGCAAAGAAGGTTGGGAGTTAATGGTATAGTGAATATGCTAACGCAGGCAGCTAACGTTTCTAATGTGCAGTGTGTTATATACAAGTACTAGAGTTACTGTGAATGCAATTAATAACATTTGCCTGACAGACTAATCTCTGACTCTTTTGTCTCACCTCATGTGCTTTAGAGTTTGGTGCGCCTTCAATGTATAATTTCAGACTTAGACCATTCACTGGTTGTGTTCTTTATAATCCAATGTGCCCTGTAGTGCAGAAAATACTCTGTGTGGAACCTGGACCTGCTTGGTACATTTTTTTCTACACCAATTTGGTGAAATTAAACAATTCCTCACGGGATATCTGGTGATTTTTCACAGCACACTAATGAACTGCAGCAAACTGGTTGGAAAACACAGTTTTAGGGGATGATTTGTTGATTCGTATGAATAAGGCTCTTCGGTCTGCTGCCCTCTCTTCAGGATGGATTCTAGAATAGACAGATATGGTCTTTTGCCCCTCCCCTCTCCTTTCCCCCAGACTGTCGCACACAGAATAATAATGATCACTTTGAAGTTATCATGTCATGTGATGCTTTGTACATAAAAATAATCTCAAATAGAATTGACAGCAAAGAACTGTAATCTCTGAGATGAGAAAGGTGACCTGCAAACCAAAGTCAGTGTCTCACTGACAGTCCACTGCTGCATTGAAAATCACAGATGAGCCTCTTCCTCCCTTTGAGCTTAAAGGAGAAAATGGCCTGCTTAGAAAAACAACCCAGATGCAGATAACTACCTTGTTGACAATGGATGCAATTTGAATGGGCCATTAAAACTGCAGAGTTTCCTTTATCTTACTGATTAATGTTCGGCTGCTGGTCACCACCGGTTGCTGGTGCATCCAGACAACAGCAGCTTCCTTCACAGCTATAACCTGAGAAAACAACTGCAGGGGATTTCCACTGCTACTTTCTGATTATTTAGCCCATTTACATCCCCACTTTCGGACAATTTAATATGGAAATAGCTCCACCCTTACCCAGCAGCTGGATTGGCTCCACTGATCCCGATTCAGTTATTTTCATATTAGCTATTTTTTTTTTTGTTGCAGTTTTGTCATACGTTAATCATGCATCAAACCGAAACAAAACCGTGACCCAGATATCGAGGTTTGAACTGAGTCAAGGGGAAAATGAGTTGCTGCATTCCTTGCAGTTATGCAGTGATGTAGCTCTCAAACATCCGAATTCCAAATCTTACTCAGGACTATACTTTGTAAACATGGTGGCACCAGTGGTGGCAACATTAGTGGAAACTGATATTTCTGCAAAACAAACAACCGTTGCTGCTGTTTTCCATTTGTACTCAACCAGAAAGACAGGGCAGAGGCCTTGGATACGCTTCTCCAGGTCCTATGTATATTGTTTTTGTTTACCATGTGCAGATGGAAATTATGCAACAAACTGGGACATTGATCTGGATTATCATGGACGAGTGTAAGCGGGAAGACTCCTCTCGGTCAGAATGCAATGTTTAGGATGTAAGGCAGAAGATATTTCACAGCAATGACAGCTGACAATGATGCAGGGCGTGTGTGTTTATGTTATGGAAAATTTACGCTTCACACATGTTACGACCCCAACATGGCTCAGGTCTAGGGGTAGACAAAATAGGGTCACAACATAAAGAAAGATGGACACAAGAGAAATAAAATGAACACAGTTTATTAAATAAACAAAACTCTGTGTCCTGAAAAACAAAAAGGGAAATAATTAGAGTGTTGGTTTAAAACAAAATGACGAACCAAAGGGAACTGGAACCTTGGCCAAACATAACAAAAGGTCAGGGAGACAGCTGACCCAGCCATGCTGACCGTTGGAGTCAGCAGCTCCCTGCTAAGGGCTGACTAACCAAGACTAACTGTAACAAAACAGAAACAAAGCCAGCAAACTAAGACTACCAAGGTCCCAAACCCAAATTAAAATAACAAAACCCAACAGTATGAGACTGTTGAGCAACCAAAAGAGACAAACCAGCTCAAACGCAACGCACCGCACCGCACCGCAACGCTCTCTGCCTCCTCTGGTGTGGCATCCTTCATCTTAAATACCTGGTAGGTGCTGATCAAGACACTTGGCTTCACCTGCCAGGTGAGCACAATGAAGGGATGTGGGGGCAGAAGCAGGACATGACAACACAATCCATGATCGTTCAACTCTTAAAAACAATAGCTGGCAATCAAAACCTGGGATTTCTTCTGAGAAGAGGGTGAGGGTTAGAAGCACTTTGGAATAACTAACATCAATATTGTGCTGGAGAAATAAAAATACACCTGCTTTGCCTTTGTTTTCTCTGATTGTTCACCACAGCAGACACACATAGATTTGTTCATGTCTGCACAATGTTCTTGTTTTACGATTTAAAACATATTTTATAATTATAGATTGTTTTTCATCATTTGAATTCTATGGAAGCTCTAAACAGTTTTTCTGCTGTTCAGATTGCGTTTCTATCTATAGAGAGCTCAGCTGTGGTTAAACAAACACAGGCGGAAAAACAAAGGATTTCAATTCAATGAATTTCAGTAAAATAAAATCTACATTTTATAACAGAAAAATCTGTCACTGCAGCGTCACACAGATGTTTCACAGTTCCACTAAGCTGCACTCTTTCCACCTGTTTTTGTTTTTACACTTGCAGATGAGTCGGAGATGGAAGGTACCACTAAGACATGGTGGAACCAGACCTTTCAGGCAGCACAGTGAGGCATAACAAATACCCCTACAGAAGTAGAATCTAGTGTTCAGGAGTCGCTGCACATGAAAGAAAAGTGTCCCTATTTTCAGAGTTGATGCCCACATTTTGAATAATCAAATGGTGGGATTTCACTCCGATGATTAGCTTTTTGGAGTCCTTGTGCTGAGTTTCTGTTCTTCATCCTGTCTAGAACATCTAAATTGACCTGTCCTGTTTTCAAGTCAGTGATGTTTTCTCTAGTTCCGGCTCCAGGTCCTCCATTGTCTTGACGTAGCATTTCCTTCTCGGGCTGCAAGCTTTCTTGTTTTTTTTCTTGAGTTTTCTGAAGCGGCACAAGAGGCGTAACCGTCAGTTCAGCCACTCCCAGCCTGGGGTCAGCAGGCAACTGTCCTTCATTCTCCTAAGACTGGACACATTCATGTTGTCTTTGAGAGAACTTGCTTGGGTAACCCTGACATGCTTAATTACCTTTCTTTATTTGGTCCATAATCATTTTTCCAAAGATAGATGACTTTAGATATTCCAGCTTGTTTTCTTAACATGCACGAGTGATTTCCCTCAGAGCCAACATAACCTCAGCAAAATTTGCCCCACATTACCTCCAAAGTGTGACCACTCCAAACCCTTTCAGTACGGCAGCTTCAGAGACATGCTGGTGCTAAGAAAGTAAGTGTAAGTTCCTCTGCCGTTTCTTATGGTTGATAATCATTTTAAGTTTAGTCCTGCAGCATTTTACGGGACACCCCCCTGTCTGCTGAAATTAACTTGAAAATAACTTGCTTTTAATTACACAGTTAATATCCAGCACTGCTGTATGATTCTGATAACAGCCAATTCATCTCATAATCCAATGAGCCAGCTAATTTGAGATAATTAGGCAATCGGTTTCAGAGTTGGGTAATTGGCTTTGGCAAAAGGTTTAAGCTTGGATTTACATTAGTTGGCCGCAAGTTCACAGTGACAGGGTCTTGTCCAATTGGCAGGAGGTTAAAGTCTTGTGTTGTATTACATTCCTCTTAGCATTCACAGGCTGTGCTTTAAGGTCAAACCTTGTTTAATGAAAAGTTTGTTTTTTTCTTCTGCAGTTTAGATTAGGGCTACAGTTAACGCGTTATAAAAAATAATACATGATCAATCTACATGCTTTTATCAGCTCAGTTTTTGTCAGATATACTGCCACGTATTTCCAAAGTCAAATGAAATCAGAATCAACATTTTTATCTTTTAAAAAGTTACTGTAAGAAACCTCTAAAGATCAGTGAAAGTCACTTACATCATTAAAATCCCTGTTTTAGCGCACAGATCACCAGCCTCTTTGGTTATCCTGTCATTTTAAGGAAAGTCGAATGGCACTGCCACATAAAACTAGTTCAGTGACATTAACGGACAGCATATGGGCCTTGCCGTGACAGAGCGTGACATAAGTTGTGACACCCACTGCTTCCAGCCTGACATCTCATTAAAGTCTGACTAAAGCAGAAGGAAATGTGCATTCTGAGTTTATCATTGCAGACAAAAACCTGTTACCTCAAAGTCAGCCAAACATGAACAATTAAAGCAGATGAAAAGTTTCTAAAGCATGAGAAGAAGAGAATCCCTCTGCTTTTGTCTCTGAGCACATAAGAGAAAATGATCCTAATAAACCAGATAAATTGGGAGAACTGAATGGTGCACATTTCAACATTGCGCATTCATGTTTGTGATACTACATATTGTGGTCCCCATCCAGGGGTGGACCAAGTTTACAACATTTTCAAACTGGTTAGGTAAGTTTTCATTGTAAAGACATTAGCTGTCAACTGTTTTGGACATTCTACATATCCAAGAGGCCCCTCTTCCTTTTCTTTAGGCGCTGTGCAGACTGCTCTTTGCTCTAACTTTTACCTGACTGACATGTATGATGTAGTGTTCTTCCAGGGAAATGAGTGCCCATGCCCAAATACATGATGGAATGATCGACCATTTTGACCATGCAGCATTAAACCAGAGCCTTCTGTGCGTGTTTTAGCTCTCCAGTTTTTATTTATACACTCAGAACTCCTTCACAGTTGCAAGGTTGCAATTCAACCTCCCTCCATACAAAATGACCCCACTTCATACCATCAGCAGTGGACAACACAAAGTCTGCAAATTCTTAAATCCATGGACAAAATATTTTTGTGGTGACGGCAAAAAAAAGTAACAGACTGTTTTCAGATTCACGAAGGCCCGAGCTCTGTGTGCTGACGTAGGTCTGTTCATAACAACGCTTTGCATGCAGTCAGTGTTCGCTGACTTCTAACACACAACATTTCAGATTTGCAATTATTTTAAACAAAGCAATGCAAAAGCTGATTGTAATCAGCGGCTTAAAGAGGAACAGTATAACCTTTCCATTTCGGTTGCATGCTCTGTGGCTGATTCATTGAGATAAATGTGACAGGGTTCATACTGTCGTAAGTAAGAATGATATAGGTGAGTTGGCGTGTCATTGCGATTTTTCCTTTTTTCTACCTCCCCAAATCCTGTGCACTATGCAGGAAGCCTGTTCGGGCTGTTCAAGGTAAAGGTGTGTGCTCTTTGTGCGGCCGCTGCGAGCAACATGGCTGTTAGAAATGAGAACATTAGACAATTAAAACATAGTTTGTGCTGACATCCTATGGACATTTCAAAAGCACATCCTGTACATAAAGCCTTTGCGTGTGGTCAGTAAAGGACCAGAGTGACCAGAGTGTGACAGAATGACACCAAATTATCCTTACAAAACTGTCCATCACAATACACTAACCTCACACAACAATATGTTCCATTTTCATGACGTGGCATGATCCACAAGGGAACTGCAAGAAACACTTTTAAGACACGCTCCTTTTAAGATGCTGCCTCTTCTTTCTACCACCCTCCATGGGCCAGGGCAACCCAAAAACCTGCAGCACCAGTAGAAGTAAGTTCCTGTACGGGAGTCCAGGCCAGTGGAAGGTCATGGAGAAGATTGGCTGCATATTATGGAGAGTGCAGGTGTGTCTTACAGTTTCTTTGAAGCTTGTACTGCCACCTTAAGTGACGTCATGAAAAAGAGACATACCATTATTGTGGTAAGTGCACTGTGAAGTATTTGTAAGGAAAATGTAAGTTTTATACACTTATGACAGATGTGTGACGCTGTCATAAGTGCTCTTATGCCACAGTCTGATCACTAGTCAACTTCTTACTGCGAATTCCGCACAAATGGGGTATGCACGAGATATACAAGACGCCCGTAGAATGCCCACTCAATCCACCCTCTGACTGTTTATTTTCCACTTTTCTAAAAGTCAGGCTGCATGCAAGGAGCACTCACTTATAATGTGAATGCACTAACGGACTCTGTGCACAAAGTTTGGGGGGAATAAAAAAATTAAAATCTATACGACATGCCTGGGTCTCACCAACTTCACCCTTATTTACCCAAACGTGTTGTATAAGTGTTCACTTTGACCAATCGCTTGCATTCTCATTGAACAAAAGAAGATTGAACAGTGTCCCTCTATGGGCTGACCAAGCAGTCTACCATCTTAATTTCATTCAGCCCACTCAAGTGCCCCATACAGGTTTGTGAATTTTCCTCCCACAGACTGCCCAAATCCTCCTCTAAGGCCAGTTGTAACTAAGGCCTTAAGTGTGTCCCTCCATCATTTAAGTGCAGGTTGGAACATAAAAAAAAATCATGCCTAGGAGATCTTACAAAATATTTTTTTGTAATGTGACACTCAAAGTAACTTGTAAAAACAACAAGAAGAAGATGACAGGATAAAAAAATATCTATGAGATTGATGAATGGACCATTTATGAATATGTATCTATAAAGTTTTTTTTTATACTTCATGCATGTTTTAATCAGATATGGATCAAATATGAGAAAAACTGACTTTAAAAGCTGTAAGGAAAAAAGGCATTCTGCAACAAAAAATATATCTTAGATACAAATGCAAACTGTAGTGTAAAATCCCTTATTTATTGGCTTGCCACAGCCTGTGGTTCATGTTAGCAAACGTCAACCCACACGGTGGTCAGCAGCCTCATGAGTTTCCAGTCCTTAAGGCTCTTTGCAGTATTTTCTTGAAATTCGTCCACAACAAATGAACCCAAATCCAGTCAATAGAAACCAAGAACTTTACAGCTGAAATCACTAACATGGTCAAAACACGTTAAATCTTATGAGACAAATCTGTTATATAGGCCTATATATAAAACCAATAGCTTACTGAATCAATGAAAAAAGATAAAGAGTGAAATTCTTAGATCTGATACTACAGTTGTTTCCATCATATTGATCCTTCCTGCACATAACCTTTCCAGCATGACAAAAGCTTTTCATTTTAGTCCCAGTAAGGGGACCTCTAAAGAGCAGAACCAGTGTCCCATGTCTGTAAACTCTTCTAAAATACTGCCACCATCATTTGTGGTGACTCTTTAGCAAATATCACAGATGAATTTTACATGAGTCAAATCAGTCCTCTTCACAGTTTTTCAACCTAAGGCTTTATGAAGTCTACATGTCTGCGTCTGCTTGCATTACTTGTGCTGCCTTTTTGATTGACTCAGATCACAGAAGTATACCACAAATGGAGCCAGGCTCTCACAATATCCTTCCTGCAAAACCCCTGGCTGTCTGTGTGGGCCAAATAAGATCATTACGTCCCTGTAACTGATGACATTTTAAACCATATACATACAAACATATTAAAAAAGAAAACTTGAAAGGCTTTATTAATGCAGACATGCAAGATAGGAAGCTACAAGTATTTTACTCAACTTTATTGAAGGAATTCTGCATTTTGTATTCCCATAAAGCCTGATTAGCTGTAAAATGCTTGAAACTGAAGATCAAGAAAAAAAAGGTGGGCCCCCTTAAAAATTTCAGATTGAAGAAATGTATTAAAGCTAATATAGAGCCAAGTGCTGTTTACCAAGTAGCCACTGGGTTGTAGTAAATATTCCAAGATTCTGTTTCAAAAAACAAAGTAGATTTATCCATAACAACTTTTCTATCGACATTATGACTGTTTTCAAACAGAAGCGTGGTCTTCGATCCCTGGATGACTCAACTCATGACTTTCCTGGCCACGTTTCCAACAATGTCATGCTTGTTTGCCTCGACTTTTTTCTGAAAGAGCAGGTTTCATTTTATCCTCCGCTAAAATTGCAAGAAGCACAGAGCCACAATCTGGCTTCAATTTAGCCCAGTAAAATTATGTTTATAAAGTTTTTTTTTTTTTTTTTTTTTTTAAATATAGTAAGCTATCATTTTTTTTCCACACTATAGTGCACAATTGATTGTCTTAATGTTTCTCAAAAAGCAACAGTGACCCTTATAAATGGATTCATTTAGCTGCAAAGAAGGTTGGGTGTTATTGAAAATATGCTAACGCAGCTAGCGCTGTCGGGCTGTGTTATTTCATTTTTACATGTTAGTAACAAGGTTTGGAGTTAGTGTAGTCACAATAACGTTTGTTTTAGTGGTATCAGTCTGTTTTTTCATGTGTTGCAATCACGTTTGTTAGTTAAAGGGTCTTGTAAATGTGCTTACACAGCTAACACTTGAAATGTAGCTAACATTAAGCATGTTAAAAACAAATTCTAGGATTACAGGGAACACAGTTAACCAACTCTGACTGACTTACAGACTTTCTCTGACTTTTGTCTCGCTTAATGCGTCGTTCAGCGCAGTAGTTGTAGTTGTAGTTCAGTTGTAGCCTTTATGTCTGACATAAATTCAAAAACAGACCATTCTTTAACAGTGTGCCTCATAGTCCAGTGTACCCTATAGAGAACAAAATATGGTAATTAAAAAAAAAAAAAAAATCTTCAGCGTAATGGTGCATTCACACCAGAAGCGGCCGAGGCGTCAAATTCACGCCTGCCGCCCCTTTTTTGACGTCCGTCAAATGTACTGCTCAACGCCTTGATGCCCCGGCCATGGTGCAACCACTGACAAACTTCATTCGTTGACCACATCATGGAAAACATGGATAATGCTGAGCGAGGAGTTTGCGTTTATATGTTTTGGAGAGCCCTACAGAGAAGGCGGCAAGCCCGTCGCTGTGGCAGGGTTCACCAGAGTCTCTCCTGGTGCACAGAGCTCCGCTCCTGCAGCAGAGCTGTGCCTAATGGCCATTTTAAGCCATCTGTCCCGTCTGTCTGTGGCCCAGATTCAGCGTTAACCCGAGAGGAGGAAAATTAAAATAAAACTGGGGGATATTTTTATTATTGTCTCAATGAAAATGTCAAAAAACATCATAAGCACATGGATCCTAGGGAATCAACCCCGGTACAACAGAACCCATGGTGGCTCTCTGCAGCCACTCCCCGCAGGCAGCAGAGCAAAGGATAGCTTGTAGCTAGCAGGGTTCCGCTGGCAGGCTGCAGAGTGCCTTGCTAGCTCTGCCCCTCTGTGCGAGGACGATTGCTTGCTCTGGGGAGTGGAGCATGATATGCTGTCTACCGGGTGGCTGGCTAGCATAGCGGGTTCTTTTGCTTCAGCTCCATGTGACAGGCTTGTGACCTGTCTAGGGTGTATCCTGCTTTCACACAACAGTAACAAACAGTCTTTGGCAACCACGCAGCCCCAGTGGGTTTAGAACATGGATTGAAGTTCAGGACAAAAATCTTTGCATCGCTCGACCGTACTGAATTTATTTTTCTACCCTTTGATCGAGTCACTAAAATCGTCACGTGCCCAAAGTTAAGTCCCTGATTGGCCGCGTCAACTGCGCCACATCACGTCAGTTTGTGTCTTTACATTGACTTAACACAGAAACTTGACGCCTTCGGCCTCGGTGTGAAAGCACCATTAGAACATATTTAAAGTGGCACCATTGTGTCTCCATGGCAGTGATTTTTTAGAATGTTTGAAAATATAATTAGAATGCGAAAGCATCTAATCATTTATGAACATTGTTCGCAAAAAAAAAAAAAAAAAAAAAGCCTATTAACCACAGATGTACTATCTCTGTCATGGATGATTGGATGACCACTTGAAAATATGATTTGAAATGACCTAAATGTCCACCAGAATCACAAATGTAAACCAAATTGAAGTCCCAAAATAAGTGTCAACCTGGTGAAGCCAAATTGAACTGTGGGGGCTTCAAATGAACCCCTAATGCTGAGGTGATCAGTGTTCTCTGCCCAAAAACAACATGTTTCCACATTGCTGCATGCTTCCAGAGATGGCCTCACACCATTACTCTCTGTATTGTCCTCAGTGTTCCTGCCTCATTACTCCTCATCTATTTTTAAAAAGAAATATGTCTTTTTGCAATTAGTCTGCTTAGTGACCAATCTGTCACGCTCATTACAGTGCACCTCCTGGCCTTGTGCGCCTCTGTTCCTTTTATTTCTTCATTTGCTTTTTCTCTTCCTTCTAATAGTCTACTTTTGGGACTCATTTTCCACTTCAGGAAATAGAAGGTGGAGGACAGTAGGGGACATTTCACATTTATATTTAAACTGAATGACAAAGAAAGGTAACAGCAAGAGAAAATACTGAAAAGACTGATAAAAAGGCAGTTTGGGGGAAAAAATGTTCTAACTTGTCCTGTTTTATAACAGTGGAATAGAGCTGGAGCTAACAATAATAAAAGAAAAGACTTCCTCTCAGAAACAGAGAGCAGAATTAGTCTCCATCTGAGATGGATCCACTGAGAGCCACTGTTTACCAAGTCAGCCATTTCTCCTCTAATTATCTGATCTGGTTTCAACCTGAAATGCATTACAGTCAGCAGCCTCTGAGGACTGCCGCCTTTGCTTTCTTCATCCTTTCGTTTCCCTCCTCCCCTGCTGCTCTGTGAGCAGAGACCGTAATTCCAGCTCAGCTTTCCCCACTGCTGCAGCAAAGACACAGCAGTGAACTTTTCAGCCACCTTAAATCCACCTGATGAACTTCACAGCCCTTTCCCACGCCAGCAGAGGTGGACGTGCACACTATGGGGGAGTGTGTGTGTGTGTCCTCTTCCATGCACACGCCGCTGCAGGAGAGACGACTTCTTTCCCTTCGTTTTTCTTCTGCGTCGCTCTGCAGCAGATGATTCTTGTACCTCACCAGGAATGCTTTCTAATTGATCGTAAAATCTTAATTAGCTGGATGTCCCCTCGTCCATTCAGGCTTGTAAGAAAGCGTTTTTCGATCACTTATTTATTACGTTCTTAATTGCAATTTCACAGTGAGTGCTCATGACATTTAGAGACCTTGCAGCGCTGGACGATGCTAATTGAAAAAGAAGTTGCCAAAACTCCCCGTGTTATGATCACATCCCATCAAATGAGGCAATCTCAACAAATCTCACCCATCACAGCAGTTTCCAGGGTGGCACTTAACAAACGTGGGAAAAACGTAACCACAAACCAGGGATGAGAAGGTTGACAACTACAGTAAGATGATATTACTGAGCACAGCAGAACCCTCTGTGTTAGTCTGACGATCCCACTGCCTAAACATCAGCATGAAGCAAACCACTCCCTTAAAAAAACATGAGCTCCACTCCACATGGAGATAGTTAAGGCCTATAAACTACTGAACGATTTGACCAAACAGGTGCACACTCTCCCAGAGTGGATACAATGTGTGCATTTATTGGAGCATCTGCATGTTTCCCCGTTCCCCTTCATATTTTTAACATAATTAGAGCTAAAGAATAAGCTGACAGGGGATTACGAAAGGATTTGGAGGCCGATCTCTCGCTCCTTCCTGTTTAGCTTTGGAAAGTTTCTGCTGCCTGTTTTCTTCTTCTTAGAGAAAAATGCAGCCACTGATAAGCTGAGGGAGACATGGAGCGTGAATACATTCACATGAAGAGGGCTACACAAACAGAGCCCCATGCAATTACACAAACAAACACAAGCCTTGGCTCACTGCTGTGTTCATCTTCCTTCGGTTTTATCGCTCTTTTTTCACTCAGGTTTGCTCCCTGTTGGCCTCCTCTTCTATAAACAGATGATGAACAAGGCTGCACATTAACTCCACAGAAGCCAACAGATTTGCTGTCTATAAAAGGGTCAACAGGCTTGCAGCACAGCCATGCTGGATATAAACAACAGTTCCTTGAGTGCTTCTGGAAAATTGATCAACTCTCAGTTGTGCAGAGAGTGGGTGTGGACGCAGTCAGACCACCTGTCAAGCTCACACATTTGCATCCAAAATAGAAACACTTCTCAGGGAACTGCATCTCTGCCAAGAGGAAAACCTTCCAGACAAATGTTACTGTTAATACACACAGTAACCCAGAAAAAAACTGAAGAAAGTCCGTAAAAACGTCAAAGTAAAGAACTAAACTGTTTCCTTGGACAAGAGGCATGCTCAAATGATCCTTTCAACAAAGCATCAACAGGCTTTTGAAATTATTAGCAAGATCAAGAACATGAAAATGGGAGTCAAATAAAGAGCCCCTGGTTGAACAAAAAAAATGCAGATCCTTAATTTCTGAAGAACTCAGAGTGAATGCAGAAATACAAATGTAGTGTAACAGAAAAATACTTTAATAATCCCTAATGAGAAATCAGAAGTTGTGGAGTCACTCCGATTCCTCAGGGTGGACGAAGGGGAGTTTTACCGTGGGTGGAAATGTTCTGGATCCTCAGTGTTACCGTAAACTTGAAGAAGCCTTTGACTGAAGAGACTGTTAAGTTCCTCTTTTAAAGGGTAAAGCCTTAGTTTCATGGACCCATATGGGGATTGACCCTTATAGTATGGGTGCTGCAGGTATTTGGGTTGTCCAAGCTGTTGATGGTCGTTTAGATGAGTGGCCTTGAGGGGAGCAAAAGTTTCTCTTGCTGTTCCCTTGAAACTCATGTGGCCACCTTAAGAGACGCCATGAAAATGGCACATGCCATTGTTGTGCATGTGTTCAGTGTATCGTGGAGTATTCATAAGGACAATGTAACTTGCACACACTTATGACGTACAGTTGATTCTGTCGTATGGTGGGAGCATGCATTTGTCACGTGAACAGTGATAAAAGACTCCTTTAGCTGTGTGCATTTGATGGGGTTAAAAATCTGTAGGACACACCTGTGTTTCAGCCACCTCACCCTTATATTCTTGCATGTTGACAAAAGTCTTTGCTGCAACCTGCAGAGAGCCTGTAGTGAAAATGCATGAACCTTTTCTCTACATGTTCACTAACTGGTCTACAGCCGTGATATTACGTAAGAGCCACCTGGGTGCCCCGTACATTTTCTTCAATACAGTCAATGCTTCCATGCTGCGATCAGGCTATAAACATTTGGCGATAGCTCCTCTCAAACACATCTCATGTCGAACAGCAAATTCCCCGTCCTTCCAAATACAGTCGGCAGACGCAAATTGGATGCCAAATCACTTTTGGTGTGCAGGCAGCTAGACAGACAACAACAAGCTTTAATTGTTTTACTGCTTCTGATCACATTGCAAAATGTTTCGGTAGTTATTCTTGTGTTTTATTTTCATTGTCTCTCATTGCTTCACCATGAGTAGCACACCTTTACTAATCATGAAGAGAAATGGAATAAGCAAGAGCTCACTTCAATCACTTTTTAAAGTTAAATGTGAGGTCAGTTTTTAGTACAGTTGCCAAAATACAAAGATTGCAAATGTGAGTCACTGAGCTTTTACCTGCGTAGCAGCAAGAGCAGTCCTCGGCTGCTCTCTCATTTATGAAAGTTAGAGCTGCAACACTCAGAGAACCTTCACAAAACCACAACTACCAGCTAACTCTTGACAAGTGAAGTTTTGTTCTCTCATTATCTGGACGCTGCCTTGAAGCCCACTTTTCAACCAACCTTGAATACCAGCTTTAGCTGGTCATGTCGCTAAGCTCCTGACATTTTAAATGTTTTGTGCCAATAAACTGAAGGACAAGGTGGGTCTAAAGCAGCTTTTGATGATCTGTAACTACTTGTGAAAAAAATAAAGAGATTACTAAAGAATCATGTGTAATTCAACAATTGATTTACAAATGGAATGCAAAGTGTAACTCAACGTTTTAAACTGTGGAATGTGTTAATCTTCATTATCTTGTCATCTCGTCTGGGTGCGGACGCTTCAGTCTAACTCATCAGAGAGCCAGCTAATGCATTCAGGAGCTGTTTTCTTTCTTTCTTTCTGTTTTCTTAAAAAGGCGCTGAAGTTTCACGGAAACGCTAAATGAAGAAGGTGAATGCTTTAGAAAAGCCAATTACAAACATTTCAAAATACAGATGTGAAAAAATCGATAGAAAAGATAATTACCTTTGAATATCAATGCAGTGAAAAGAGGCTGCAAACCTAGTTTCAGAATCATGTGATCAACTTCTTTCGGAGATTTATGAATCACATGTTTTCAAATCTTAATATTTATCAACCAATAAAGTTAAATGACTCCTTCATTTAACATAGTTAATTAGACATCATCAGAAGTGTATTTTTTAGGCAATCGGAAATAAAACATGGAAGCTACTCTGTTAGCTTCCATGTTTTTTTCATTTTATTTTATTGTTAATGTTCCATGCTGGTGATATGCATATACTTAACTGAATAGAAGAAGTTTCCAAAACATTTTGTCAGTTTAGTTTTCCAGCTTTTTCTGTTGAGTTCTAGGTCACACACAGCATCCGCAGTTACTGCTGATGGTGTGTATTGGTCTAAACATTATTTTCAAACGCTTTGGAATCACTATTTAGAGTAAACTGCTTGGAAAGAGACATTTGAACCTGTACAGAAACCTCATTACATAAAACAAACTAACAGCTGGCAAAAATCCTGTAAATGATGCCAGCTCTGTTTATAGCACAAGAGAACACCATATGAAAACCTCAATCAATGCCATTTCTGTTTCAGTGTTGAGCAGTGTAGCTGAACATCAGTGTGTGAATGTGTGAATGGGACTGCAACTGTAAAGTGCTTTGGGCCTTCTAAGGTAGAAAAGAGCTAATCAAGTTAACGCCATTTTACATTTATCTTTTGGTTCTTCAGTCAAGAATCTCACTGTTTGTTTGATAAATCTTCTTGCTATGTTAAGATGGAGTTGTCTCATCCTGTTGAGTCTTGAGATCTCAGAACTGCTGGCACACCTGAGAATCAGGGCCTGATCACTTGAAAGTGCACTCTGGTGTAGTTCACTTCAGTGTGAAATCAGACTGGCTGTTTAGTCAGAATGGATTGGATTTATCTGCGCTTTCAAAGCGCTTACAGTGTGTCTCCATTTTTCATTCACACCTCTTTCAGACTGGGTGATGGTGAGCTACTGATGTAGCAACAGCTGCCCTGGGGCAGACTGACAGTGGAGTGGCTCCCAGTATACACCTACAACCCCTCTGACCATCATCGGTACGTTCATACTCATTCACACACCAATGGAGCCACACACTGGAGGTAAGGAGGGTTAAGTGCCTTGCCCAAGCACTACGATTGGCTAGAGGGAGTGGGGATCGAACCGACCAATCCTTTGATCAACCACCTGAGCCACTGTCGCCCCTTCTAAAAGCAGCAGTAAACAACAAGGATAAGTGATGTTGACAGCAGACACTGTAAGTAGAACTATCAGTCCACAGCCCCAACACTCTATGCCATTGTTTGCCTAATCTGGACTTCATCAGCTCATCCATCTTCCCAAATTATCAGAAAATTTCCCAACAACAAACTGCTTTCAGTTCTGGAGCCTATTAAATTAACCATCAAGATCTTGCAGACATAAACATTTTTATTATGTTCTTTAGGCAGCTTTTACACTACAGACTAAATAACCAAGTGAAGCTGGTTCAGTAATAAAAGACCAAACTTTTCTTTAAGTTCAGAATAATAGTTAATGTTCTCTCCACTGCTTTAACCTGAACGTTTGCTTTTCAAAGGCTGTCCCTCGGAGGTACTTCCATGTTTCGAGAGGCAATTCAGTTTTTCTTTTTCATTTTTTCCTTCCCTGGTTGTAACTATTTCCTCTGAAGGCTTTAAAATCTGCAGATCATAGGTGCCCTCTATCATTATTGAATAAGAAAAATCTCCCACTGGCAAAGCAGACCAATTTCACACGAACACAAGAGTTCAATTCATCAAATCTGCAGGAAAATCCACTTCCTGCTTGCTTTTCATTGTGATACGGTGTGTGTGCGCAGCCTTTAAATCCGCATGGGAGTGATAAAATTGTCTTGCACAGTTGGAAATGTTTCACAAGCATGAGGTCTACAAATGAATCCAAAGATGGAGCTGACACAGCTTTCTTGCATTTCCCTAATTATTAGTTAGGTGTCTTTTTTTTAACTTCCTCAGGCAACAACACTAACATCTGATTTGTTCATGTCTATTACATCCCATATGCCTCCTCTGACACACGACAGCTCGACTGAAGCGATCACATCTGCCAGAGGGAGTGATAACAGAGGGAAAATCAGGCGGTCTGTGCGATGACACATGACAGGCGTGTTTCGGGATATGGAAGTTGAATTAGTGGTTTTTAGCATTGCTGCGTCTAAGAACTTATAAGCAACCCAGCAGGCCGGTTGGCATGCAGTGAGAGTATCCCAGATCGCCTCCTCTGCCTGTACTTTAGCCTGACAGCTTTCCTCCAGGGGGGGCAAGGAAGACGTGTACCTCTCTTCCTCATTTCCTGAACCCTGCACGGTTTCCCGCTGTCACGCCGCATGACTCCTTAATGTGATTTTGACCTCAAAATGAGAAACTGTGTTGGAAAAATACCAAATATATTGGTTCACACAATCATGACATGTCATGACAGGTGATCTCCTGTAATCAGGTGCGCCACCTGTGATGACCATGAACTCCTCGTCTCATGAGAAGTTTGCAATAAGAACAGCTTGACACAAAGAAGCAGACAAAGCTCAGTGCAGAGCTGCTGCTGCACAGGTAGACACAGATTGATCCACGTAAGATATAGGGACACAAACAACATTCATTTGAAAACAATATTGTCTGCTCCTTACTTTCCTCTATCACTGAAATAACTGGTTAGGATCTTGTCCATCCATAATGGAAGACTTGCATGCTCATGACAACAGCAGAGCATGCATGAAAAATGTGGCAGCACAGCAGACTGAGCTTTACCAAAGGTTCAAACGGTTGGAATCTGGTGATAGTTGAGCAGTCCTTGATTTGCTTGTAAAGAAAGCAAAAGTTCAGACATGACATGCGAATTAACTTTTTAAACAGTTCAATTCTCACAGTTTGCTTTGATGTTTGCTACTGACCCATGGAACCCAAATGAAGTGCTACTTAACTCACTTTAGTTGGTTTGATTTGGTGGATTGAGCACACATATCATCATTTGGCATGTGGACTGATATGGATGCAGCCTCTTTAAATGATAAAAAGAACATCTAAAGCATCCATCCTGGTGGTGTGGATCAGGGAGTCAATGTCACCCTTGCTCTCAGCGTATAGCTTGAATGTAGAGGAGATGAATGATGGTTGCCCCATTCCTGAGCCGGTCTCCGTATCCAGTCTTGTTTTGCTGAGGGGGTTCAGACCTATGTAGAACAGCAGTGGGGACAGAGCGTCTCCTTGGTATCTGCCACATTTGATGGACACTTGTGCAAGTGGTTTACCATTGGTTTCAAGGGTGGTTTTCCACAGCTTCATTGAGTTTCCTATGAAGGCTCCTAAAGTCCTGTTGATGTTGTAAAGCTCCAAGCATTCAGTGATCCAGATGTGTGGGGTTGAGTCATAGGCCTTATTGTAATCAATCCAGGCTGTGCACAGATTGGTGTGTCGTGACCTGCAGTCTTTAGCGACTGTTTTGTCAACTAGGAGTTGGTGTTTGGCTCCTCTGGAATCTCTACCAATATTCTTCTGTTGCTCAGTACAACCAGTTTATCCGTCTGGCTTCATTGTCTCTTATGTACCTCTTCAGGCAGCTGCTCAAGGCCAGGAGCTTTTATTTGGCAATTTCCAGTGCTTCAGGTATGGACATCTGGATGTATCTCTTAGGCACTTGCTTTTTCATTGCACATCTTTGGGCCCCTGTCGTCTGACTCTCTTCCCCCAGAGCAGATCTTAACCTCCAACCATATATATATATATATATATATATATATATATATATATTTGTATACGTGTGTGTGTGTGTGTGTGTGTTTGATATCTAAGAAATAAAACATAAAAGTTCAAGATCTGTTTTTTGATCAGCCAAACCATTGTTCAAATATATATAAATACATATATATTTTTATTTTAGCTAGGATTAAAATGTTAGGGTTAGCTAAGACAGGCATCTCCAGCCCTGTTCCTCATGAGTTACTGCCCTGCTTGTTTTGCAGCTAATCCTGCTTCAGTAATTACTGATAATCTGGATTGAGTGAGGCCAGTTTCTGATTGACTGAACACACATGATCCAGTTGAGCAACAAGACTGAAGCAAGGTTAGGGTCAAAGCAAGCATGGCAGCAGCTCACAGGGTTTGGGTTGGAGACCCCTGAACTAAGGATTTATGAACTTGGGCTGCTGTTCTGTCTCTGTGTAATCATTCCTGGGTCCATGTTGTTTTCAGGAATCATCAACATAACCACCAGTGCTGAGGCAGTTATTAAAAACAAAACACAGTGGCTTTCAGTTCGTATGAAGAAATCTGGAACCATGTATCACTGAAACGCCCAGAGCAGCGCAGTGATGAACAGCCACATCCGATACAGTCTGTTGTTACGTAACATTCATGTCAAAAGGCAGTACATGAAATTAAAACAGAGCAGACTACAGAAAACACTCTCCGAAACAATACAGCGTAACTAAAATACTACGGAATTATGAATGAAGACACGTCTGGAATGAGAGTCTGCTTCTTGCGGCACTAATCCCGCTCAGGACTGTCTGAGTGCAGATGCTGAATGCTTCCCTGTTTTTTTTTTTTTTCTTTTTTTTTTTTCATCTGCCAGCCAGAGCACTAGGGTGTTACTCAACTACTCAGTTTAGAGGTGGAGAGCTCTTCACACAGCATTGTTACATGTCATCCAAACCTTCAGCGTGGGCTACAAACACCAAGAGATGAGTTAGTGAAGGACACGGAGGGGAAGTGGGAGGAGGGGGCGGATAATCACGGATGAAATATCTGCATGGCACAGGAGACGATGAAGCACAGCTGATGTGACAGAGGAAACCTGGGAGAAAAAGAGGCAGAGGCATGCTGGTCTGCTCTGTTAGAAAAAAATGGTCCAAAGAGCTCCTTGGTGGAAGATGAAGACTTTCACTGCATTCAAAATTCAACCTGCTTTGAGAAATGCAGTCCGTCGTGGCAGTCTGAAGTGAAGATTAAGCTTGCCTTCAGTGTGACCTTTGGGCTTGGAAAGCTGGTTTTGCTGAAAGTGCTTTGCAAAACTCAATGATCTATCAAACTTGCCCACTTAGGAGTAATTATGAGAGCCGCTGGTGAAAATGCCACGTCTCTCCTCTGTGCAGGAGAGAGCTCAGTGAAAGAAAAAGTGACTTCAGATTAGTCATGTCTGAGGTTGGCAACTCACATTTATGCCATTACTTTGACCTCCTCTTGCCCTGAGGGCTTGATTAAACCCACTGACTCATTGTTAGAGAAACGGTTCCAAGAATCGTCTTTCCAATGAGGCAGAAGACAGGCCATTCTTTTAATCTACATTTCCTTTTTCATCTAATCCCTGACTTAGTCCTTGTTTTGTATCTTTAGTATAATTTCCTCTTTCTTTGTTTGCGCCCATTTTCTTCTGCGTCTGTTTCACATCTCAAACGGCTTTGGAATGATCTCTTTACTTGTTGATTCTTTTGTATTTTTTGTGAGACTTTAATAAAAGAAGACATGTTAAGATTGTTACTAAGCTTTGTAGTTGTCTCTTGGAAAAAAAAAACAAAACATTTGCCGTTTCCTAGAACTTCCAGTACTCAACTGGAACTACATTTTTCTAGATCTACACTTTCTAATCTAAAAAATCTAAACTAATCTTAACTAAATATTTAACATGTGTGTTGGGGCTGACTTAAAAGTGCATGGGAAATCTTTACTGTGATTACAAAAAACAAACTCTAAAACAATATCAAATGATAAGCAGATGTGAATAACAGAGGGTTCCTATGGAAACTTTTTGAAAAATGTACCTCTTGACATGATTTCATCCTGAAAGTTTTTAGGGGAAACTCAGTCAACATATTAAAATGATTGATGAATATTGCAGTTTTCGGATATTCTTTTTCCTGTTTACTACTCTTTAACTCGGGTCCTCAACAACCACCTTACCTGAAAGTAATAAAACTTGTATTTTTACTCTTATTTTAGCCAGTATTATAATGATCACAATTGACTTCTGATTTAGAAAAATTCCTTGAATGTTTTGTTTCCTCTAAGAGTCTTTGAACAACGTTACCGACCTGTAGACATGCAACACAAGGCCAGTGGGGCAACATAATCTCAAATCAGTCAGTCTTCGAGCTCATTAACATGCTGTAAGTGTAGGAGGTGAGAGGAGCTCAGCCAAGGGTTACATGATTCCTCTCTAGTGTAATGAAGTCCACAGCAGACCTCAATGCTTGAGATGTTGCATGGAAGTGTTAAAATGGAAGGAACATGAGGAAGGGACAGTGTTGCATGTAGCTTTAATGACTCTACACCCATGAAACCAATATCAGCTTTATTATCATTCTTTATAGTATATCATAAACTACTTGGAGCTCATATTACCACCGATGTCTCCCTTAATGACCTGAAACACACAACTGAGCATTTTCCAGTTTATCTGTAAAGGCTTTCAACTGTAACACTGCTGTTCTTTGTCGCGCCCTTCTCTTGCCCTGTCTTTATCAGGAGTGACAGGGCGGTGGTTTAATTCCCGCCAGCTGAGCAGAGGACAGAAGCCATTTTGCAGAGCAGATCCTGGGGTGTAATTAGCCCGGCTTATTGGTAAATTACATTAGAGAGAGGAGGTGCCTCGTGGGTCGGGGATGGAAAGACGTGCTTTGGGCCTTCCCTTGTGAGAATAAATTACAACTTTCACTTTCCATGTTTGGCTCTTTTGGTTGCCTAAATGTGAGTGTGAGGTTTCACTTGTTTCATCAAGCATCTTTAAAATGAAGTCGGAGTGTCTGCAAAAAACAAAAAACTGTAGCTTTGTTTGGGTCTCTGTTACAAAATGTTGTTTGCAGCAGAAAGAAAACTCCTGAGTCCTGGAAAAGACTGATGGAAAAACATCTAACCTGCAGGGGTTATTTCAGAGAAAACCTAGATTGAAAGTTAAGGTTAAAATCATTACTGCTTTCTAAGTTGGAAAAGTTTTTAACAGTCTCTTTCATCTACAACAAACATTTATAACACTGAAAAAGAACTGCATCACCACAGTCAAATCTTACTTCACAGACTCATGGCAGCCGGGCTCCTCTTGAAGATTTGTGACATAAGCTTTTGATTTGTCCCCAAAGATTTTGCTGACCTATAAATGTCAGGGGAATTCTGCCACTGGAAAATTATTCATTTTCCGTGTTTGCTTTGCCCCTGTTAGATGATGCACACTCCTTTCTATTACCACACTAAAGCCACAGCTTCAGTGAAGGACAGAAGCTTTTAGAAGGATTGCATTTATCTACCTGTGGAGCAGATTTCTTCTGCCCACATCTACGGGGGACTGGGGGAGGCTGCTGGTTGTATAACTCCAGAACAAGGCAAGCGGAGAGGATAGGCTGCTGGTGGTGGAGGAGGTTTGGGAGGTGGAGGGAGGATCAAGGGAGCTCGTCAAGCTCACTTCATCTCCCTGAGCAGCAAGAAAGAAAGCTGTGCAGCTGCTGCAACACTATGCACCTGGGTGCCTCAAAACGATGCCCAGATGTTCTGAACCAGTGAACACGCTCATCATGCATCAACTAAACCTGCTCTGCACACCTTTACACTCACATAAACACAAAGACGACTGCTGAGAATATTACCCACTTGACTAGACTCTCCCATTGCACTTGACATGTAACGCCCATCCTTGTCTGCTCACATTTTACACTGACAACTGCAGCTGTTCAGATACCACACGTTTGCGTTTCCTCTCTGTTGTAAAAAAACAATTTTTGCAGGGCAAGTCTGCTTTGCAGTCGTCACGTTGGATCACAAAGACAAGCTTCCGGGTGCCCCTCATTTTCTCCTTAACAGGGTTCCAGATGGCTTGTTTGATTGGAGTGTAATGGTGGTATTATCAGGATGGTGGCATCATTACTTTCAGGATTTTCCAGAATTAGCATGAACATAATCTTAACACAGCATATGTAAATGTACAGCAAAGGGAAACTACATGTGTCATCCCAACTCGCATTCTCTTTAGGACCCAGCTGTTCAAGATCAGCGGCCTGCAGGACTTCAATGTCTTTGCTCTCTGAGTTTCCCTCATCAAAGTGTGAAAAACACAAGTGGAACAAACTGTGGCTTAGTTCCATTCTGTGTTCTTGGAAGGCATCACACTGAGACACCAAAGCATAGCCTCTAATAAATGGAAAGCAGCCACCATTAAAACCCATTCAAACAAAAAAGAATGTCCCCACAATAAATGCACAAAGGTCTGTGTTGATTATTTAATGTGATGTTGAAACAGTAGAGTTCATTTTGATTCTGTAAAGATAATTCTCAGAATGTGAGAAAACTTTAGCAAAGGCGGCAGCCGCAGTGAGGAGCCAGGCGATATCTCACTGAAAGAGATGTCTGTCAGATGAACAGAACTAAACTACAAACGCTTCAGACCTTGCTAGATGACCATGAGGAAAATTCAGTCATTCTGCCACATAATTAACGTTTAAACACCGGAGATGTCCCCGGCGACAGCTAAATAACTAGACATGCTAATCTTCTCCCATGTCTACGATCATTGTAAATCAGCTGTTTCTGACGTAAAGAGATGCATTTCGGTACAAAGCCAATATGAAGTATATGAATCAGCTGATTTACGTTGAATGGGTAAGCACCTCTCCACAAGTTAGGGATACGGAAAACCAACAAAATAATATTCAAGATGTTAGCGCTCAGGATATGCATCAGTTCGAGTAACAACAAATACCAGTTCTCCCATTTAGTGTTGGGTAAATTATGATGAAAAGCAAAAAACTAAGAAAGAAAGGAGATGTCAACAGTGCTGTCACTCTCAGTGCACACATACACCTTTCCAAATGGCTTTGTCCCTGAGCACATGCCACTGCAGTTGGCACTGAAAACGACTCAACATATCAGACAGCTGCACTCCAGGTATTCAATTAGATTCCTCTAAAACATTCCCATGGATTTGTTTTGGAGCCGTTGACTGTAGGTGAGAACTGAGTGACGGTGACGTCACCTTAGAAAATGGCTTACTTCCTGCTCCAATGAAATTAAATCAATTCAGTCAGCATTTGTGCGCAATAGGGATGTTGCCATGGTGCAGCCTCCACACCAGCACCAGCCGCCATGGAAGACAATTTTCCCAGAAGTGTCTCCATGGTAAACTCAGCCCTACATACTCCATCTATCCCTCATCATTGTCTAGTTTTGAGACAGCTGTCAGATTTGGAAGACGTGTTCATTGTTCTGTTTGTCTCGTGTTTTTTTTGTACAGAGTAGATGTGTCAGGGGTCATAGCTGTGCCTCCCTCTCTGCTCACCAACAGGACCAAACCATTGACAATCACCCACGTGGGATGCAGCAGGAATCAGTCTTAAGTCTTAAGCAGCGCACTGGGCCTCACTCAGTACAAAGTATTGTTTGTGCCACATTGCCTACATTTCCAAGCAGTATTGTTTTCTGATTCTACTCCAACTGTTTGCCCCGACCCACACCTGAACCAAGATTACTGAAGCCTGACCCCTGAGACTGCTATGCTCGTGATTGACCTCTGTCTGCCCAACCCTGAGCTCTGCAGACTTCTAGTTGTGTCTGACTCCTGCTCTGTCAACACGTCTGCTGAATAAACCTGCTGCACTTGGAACCAGCCCTCTGCCCTGTCTGTCCGTCACAAGATGAATGTGTGATCCATTAGTGTGTGAAACGATGTGACTGATGTAAAATCAGTCAGTCAGTAAAATCAGGAAGTAAGCCATTTTCTAAGTGTGACGTCACCGTCTTAGCGTTTTCCTTGCATGGTTTTCTTGTGCTTTTGTAGGCTAGACACCAAACCACAATACAACGGTTTACACTGTCTTTTAGCCAGTGCTGTTGCACCACATTTTCTTTTTATCTACTTTTTGGACAGCATGTGCAAAGCTTGTTCAGCGGTTCTGTGAGCAGCGATCACTGTCGGCAGAGCAGCAGTCAGTGCAGGCTGCCCTTCACCACAAGGAGACCTCTTTTCTGTTTTATCTCAGTTATTCCACTTGCTGCTGTAAGTTCTGATATTCAACTGTACTTTGGTCACTCTTATCCTGATAAAAGACATTTGCCACATGCAGAGAGAGAAAAGAGATTTGATGCATTTTGACATTTTTCCCATGATTCCCAGCCTGGCGGTGCAAGATTATTCATTCATTTATTATCAAAGTGGACATAAATGGAAATAAGTATAATTCAGCATAAAGACATTTATGGGGCGTATCTTTTTAAATTGCTGTGAGCCATTTCTTCTTACTCTGAAATCACTGACAGCCACATAAATGTGAAATCCATCGCCCTTTGTTTGTGTTTGTTTACATATCAGCTCTTTGTTTACAGCGGTTGTTTCAAAGTACTTGAGCCTGCGGACAAAGTGAACCATGAATTAGAATAAAATAAATGAGGATAGTAAAAAGAAAAAAGCATACAACGGGCTTGAAATGGAAATAAGAGAAAGCGACAAACACAAAAGTGAGACTTTAGGGAGATTTGGTTGTGCCTCACTGAGGTCTCTATACCAACTTTACAGGGAAGGGGGGGGTGTTTAACACCCACTAATAAAAATGACAGGGAGATAAAGTAGAACTGGGAAAAAAAGAAGAGCAAAGACATTTTTTTCTAGTTAACTGCATTACTGCACTGCTGTCTTTGTTCAGCAAATGCTTATTTGGCCTATTTATCCCTTATTTCCTCCATCTTTGCCTCTAGAGGCAACGATTGTTGCAAGAAAATGACAGTTACACTTTAGAAATAGATTATGGATCCACCTTCCAGAAATTACTCACTCTGCAATAAAGGCGAGGCAGTTAATTCACAACCAGTCCTTGGAGTAACTTATTACAAAAGAAATGTATTACAGCAACATGTTACTTTGACTTGAACCCAGCTCCTGTCAGACAGGAGGAAGCCATTTCAATGAGTGGTGAGACAGCTCAAGAAAAAAGACTTCTAGTCCAGATGCCATGACTCAACTGACAGCCAAAAATGTGAGACCATGAAACATACAAGATAGATGGTGGGTAATTTATTAATGACTATATAGACATTAACTGAAGGAATATGAGTCTGGATGTCTTACATCAAAATGATCTTAAAAGCCCAAACTGAAGCATTTCTAACACCTTCGCGAATTATTTTCTCGATATATTAGCTGTGTGCTCTGCGTGAGCACACACCTGAAGTGCCAAAAATCCAAAAGCTTTGGACATAATGAATGTCAAAAACACAAGGTTCCTGTGATTTTGGACTTTAAGATCCAATGGAAACAATGGGGCATTAAGGGAAAGAAAAAAGCCGGTGTGAATGACTTTGCCATCCAGAATGCCCACAGCGGCCAAGAGACTGCCAATTGGTCAGAGGAGTTGATGTGAGGTTTTGAAGCCAACTTTAGTGCTCTTCTGTTTGCCTCATTTATTCACAAGCAGCCTTTGAACAGAGAGCAACACAACAGGCAAATAAACTTTGTTCAAGTCATTCACAATAACACTCAATATTATTGGATTGTAAAAGATAGATAACAAAACAATACAATTCTAGTTCATTATGTTTATTATGTATCCCTCTGTGGGGCTCCAGATTATGCAACAGTTTATTAAAGTTTATTAAAGTCAAACTGCTTGAACTCCGTGTACCACATCAAATCAGCTGGTATATTTATATATATATATATATACATATATATATATATATATATATATATATATATATATATATATATATATATATGTGTGTGTGTGTGTATTTAAGTTGTACCTTCCTCTTTACTTTTTAAATGACTTTTTTTCAATATCAAAAGTCAAGCTCACATCTTTCATGTTTTTTGTATTGCACTGCTTCCATCTGCCGTCTTTGTTTGAACAGTCCTGAGCTCCTCAGGTCACACTGGACTTTATTTCAAACAGCCTCTGAATTCAGTTGAAGGAGCAGATTGTTGTTTTTACATTACTTTAAGTTTAGATGGTTTACACCATTTTAAACTTTGTAAGTGTTGAGAACTGGATTTGTTGGTTTGTAATATTTAGATTAAAATAAAATCTGCTGACAAGAAATAAGGGCATTTTTAGGTTGATGGTTTTATTTTCAATTTATTCACATTTGAATAATAATAATAATAATAATAATAATAATAATAATAATAATAATAATAATAATAATAATAATAAATAGCAATCATTTCAACTTTATTTATCCCTATTTTTGGTCAACTTATGATTTTAAAGTCCCACTCCAATCATCTTTTGATCTCTTTTCAAAGCGTTCCCAGTCATCTTTTATTAATGATTGTGCTGTTTTTGCCAAAATAAAAAAAAAAAAAACTAGGACAGTTTCTGCAGAGCAGCAAGAGCTCATTAAAAATTCACTCTAAGCTGTGGGCAAGACCATTGGTTTAAAACAATCCCGCCCCCCTTCGCCTCCCCGCTTGTGAGAGCTTTCTGTTTACATGCTCTCCAACAGCCTCTCAAACCTAACATTGTTGGTGCAACACACGTGTTGAGCAATAGGCTATTGAAGATGAGTAAAATAAAAACATACATGGATTTGTTTGTCTGCAAGTGGATGCTACAGAATGGAGCGCAGCAGGGAACTCCGCCCAACATATTTTCTATGTAACAGATAAAATCTTTTTCAGCAACATGTTTTTGTCTGCTTTTGATTCACAAGTATTTTAATAAAGATTGCATTTACCAGTATCTGTTTCATCTGAAAATATCGTATCAACAACTAAGCCATTTCACTGATATCATGGATTTCCAGAACAATGTAGGATAAAAACACTCAACACCCCAATAAGTGATCTTTTAAAACAGCCTTATTAACAAAACCTCAGAAACTCATGCTTTAACAATGACATACAATAAACATGTGTTGCTTCCTGATGTGATGCCTTCAGGAGCTGAACGCAAGACATTTGATCCCTGCCATAAGGGGGAGCACTCAGACTGAAGTCAAAGCCTCAGTTCGTGAAAACAACCCTGCGTCCTCACAGCTGTGCACACTACAGTCCCACACCCTCTTTGACAGAGTGATGCAAAGGTGAATGGTGCAATAGGAGCTCCCCGTTTATTTCTATATTCGGTCAGCTAGTTCCAATTTAAAGTCTTTGATCTGTGAAAGAACGGCAGCAGACTGCAACACTGTTATTTCCCACAGGAAGGAGTGAAGGAATTGAGGGGGACGAGCTGATTCCACCACGCTCACAGCAAACTGGCACACATAAAGCTGAGAAATCTTGCACAAAAAAGTAAAGCAGGAGGAACTAGAAAGTGGCACAGAGGAGCAAAGACTGAGCTGCATAAAAGGGAAAAATAGAAGCTTAGAAAAATGACACACAGGGTCTAAAGGATGGTGGGATAGAAACACAGGAGAGATGACAGGGCAGATGAGCAGGGGGAGAGACCAGGTTAGGGTTGCAGAGGAGGTGCGGTTATTCTTTCCTTCAGTCATCACCAGGTGAGATGAGGGCAGACACTTTCATTCTATCTCAGGACAGACCAGAAGCACCCAGGGGGCTCAGAGAGCTGCTGAATATTACATGAGATGGTCTGTCTGAAAGCGCACACTCCTACAGACAAGAAAAGATAAGGACACGAGCCAGAGCATCCTTTCACACACATGTTGTAGAGGAAAGAGGAAACCAATGAGGCCAGTGGATCAAGAGAGACTTAGATCTAACACAAAGAGGCATGTGGATCAGGCTGAGGGAGGTGGGAGACGTAGTGTCTGGATTCATCTTTACTGGGTCAGCGCACGCACTCCTCCCTGACCTGGATGAATATTCATTCATTCTGCACCCATACGGACCGCTTCCCCCAACTGGCTTAAAATGGTTTACCGAAACTTTTTCTTCCACTGTTTAAAAGACTCCCAAGATAACAGATGTTATAGCTTTGTGTTGGGACACCAGGACAGTGGAAGAAACTTAATGCTTAATCTATCACCAAAATGTCTGTCAAAATACATTTACAGGTGTGAGTAAAGCTGAATAAAAGGCAAACCAAATGAGGAAATCTTTCTAGAAGTAAATTTCAGAAATACTGGTGTAAAAAAGTGGAATTCCCAATATTTTATGAAGAGTGAAATATCTATTCAACTGGTGACTTAAATTTGGAAAACTACATTCATCTTGTTGGCTGTATTAAAAAGATTGGCCAACAAAAATCAATTTATCCAAATTTCTAAATCCTCTGCCTGAACAAGTAAAGACTCTCCTGGTATTAAAGTGCCAAAAAAACTAGTTACAGATATGAGTAAAAGTACTGTCGAATGCAGCATAAATCTAATTAAAAAAAAACAAGTACGATTGTGTTAAAATGTTATAAAAAGAAACTCTGATAAATGAAAGTCACTGATTGCTTTGTTATCACTATTTGTGCTGGACATCCCTTTAAGACCACATGGGCAGTTCAAGGAGCTTCACAGAGAGACAAACGCTTTGATAAATATAAGAATGAAAGGAATGAAACATAATTCATAAACATATAAAAGTACACTAAACACAGATGAATAGTGCACTACTTTAAAGGCACTGAAAGAACAATGTCTTGTGTTTTTGAACTTAATTAGAGGAGAACTTGGAGAAGATCTGAGTTCATCAGGCAGCTGCTTCCGTCTGTGAGCAGCAAGTGAGCAGCTGTTTGGTTCTGATTCGGTTCTGCTCGGTCTGTGAAGCACAAACTGGCAGCAGAACTCTGAAATCATTTCTACACCTGTTTGTTTTTCAGAGTAAACCTGAGAACAGGAAGGATGAGGTCAGTTCTCCGTTCTGAAGGATCTGCAGCTCTTTGGAGGAGCAGAGAGATTCTTCCAGTCATTCACCCTGCAGGAGATGAAGACACAAACCAGCTTCTCAGTTTGAACATGAGATCGTTTTGTTTCACTGCTTGAAGCAGAAAAAGCAGAGTTTTTTGTTGTCCTTAATGTAAATGCTGAAACTCAGCTCTGAGTCCGTCTGCATTTCAAAGTTAAGTCAATGTATAGATGTGATCAGATGTCCTCCGGCGCGGTCTGCAGACATAGTTTATCAGGCAGCATCACAACGCGGCACGGCAAAAATTCAGACACGCGTCAACTATTTGACCATTCAAGTTCAGATATCTGAACTCTGCCGAAGAATGTATGCAGCATTAACTAGTCAGGAATTCAGCTTTGACCCCTGAAATGCTGATGATGTATTCAGTAAGTGGAGTCCAAAGCCAACATGGAGGAGAGTCTGATTTTTTTCCTCCTGAAATGTGTGGTACTTTTCTTGTTTGCATCCAGACAATGAAAAAAACGTCCACAGATTTGATTCTTATTTTACATTTTCTCCCTTCTCAGACTAATGCAGAACAGCAAGTCATCAAACTGGGTCACAGAGATAGAAGTACAGCAGAGAGCGGCCGTCATTCAGACGCAGCTCCTGCAGTAGATGGTGAACTTCACTGTACTGAGAGAATCTCTGAATGATCTCATGAACCCAGACATGGAGACATGATTACAGATGCTTCTGTAGAACTCTTTAAAATAAGGAACCTGATCTCTCAACGTCATCTGTGTCTTCCATGTACAGTAAATGATATCTACAGTCAAAGCTTCCGTGCCATGATCCGGCTAAAAACTGGACAGGAGCTCCTCCCAGCGTCAACTTTATGAACACATTTTTAGACAAGCGTCCACCAGCGAATTCATCCCCCATCTAAACAAGGGCGGGTGACATGAATTCACCGTGCAAATGGTGTTCAATGTGAACGCAGTTTTAGTTGATCTCTAATCAGGAAATGATTAGTAAAGGGCTTGTCATCATTGAAAACAAAACAGCGCATGCTTATTTTCTAACATCACGAATCATGTATTCAATTGTAGTCAATCTTGACAATGTGATGACCGTGACATCAGTCTGACTATGGTGATTTCTGATTTCTGATTTCTGTTATATTTTGATGGTTAATTTAAATGCAGCACTTTCATTAGTAGGACATAGTCATGTATGTATAGACCAGGCTTTGTTAAAGGAAAGCTGTAGAAGAGTCTCTCTGTTGAGACTGACCCTCTGATGGGTAGTGCCTTCCTTTTCTGTTTCATCCATTCATGTATTTTGTCTGGGGGCACTTTTTTGATTAGAATAAAGAACCCAAAAGGCATTGTTATGTCCTTAATATTCCTGCGTGATTCAATTTTTCACAAAGCTGCATATTATTTGTCAAAATAAATTACAAGTAGGAATTACATACATATTTCATTGAGTGGATTTATTTTGCTTCAAGAAAGTTTTTCGAAGAAGAAAATCCTAGAATGGAACGGATTAACTTACCTCTTGATACCTTACTGTCTAATTTCCTTTTCATTTGTGAGTAAATGGTAAATACTTGTACAGTGCTTTTCTACCTTCCTTGTAGGACCGAAGCGCTTTGCAGTCACTAAACCATTCACACAATGAAAGTGGCTCCAATGCTGAACACTGGAACCAACCTTCCAGCAGAGGCAATTTGAGGTTCAGTGTCTTGCCCAAGGACACTTCTACAGATGGGCAGGCGAAGCCAGGAATCAAACCTGCAATCTTCCAATCAGAGTTTGACCGTCCTACCACTGCAACAATACAATAAAATAAATAAGCAAATCAGCAAAAGAGTAAATATGCAGCACTTCTTGCCTGTTCTTATTGTCTACCAAAGACATGAAGTTTGGCTGATTTGACGCCTTTCTGAACTCTCTGGCAGTCTGTTTTATAATTTAGAGAATGCACAGCTGTCGGTGAGACAAAGTGCCAGGCACAGACTGAGTGCTTCACTTTGCTATCAATCAAGCAGTGTGGTCTGCACAGCGCTGCTGCTGAAAGGGAGACAGCAAATGAAGTCTGTTATTTTTGGGCAAACGCATGCAACACAAACAAGAGAAACTTAACATTTAAGCAGATGCCAAATGTCAGAAGTTTAAACCCAAAAGCTATCATCAATTACATGTTGATTCGATATTTTTTTAAATTTCTGGCACTTTTCTGCAAACGATCAAGCCGAACTAATAGAGCCTTTTTTTCCCAAGATTACTTTGGAGGTTGTAATTCCATGTATAAGCATGTAACTGTGCACTGATAGGTCTTTGTAATTCCAAGCCCCGATAGAGATAGAAGAAGCTCCTCCTGCCTGTCTCCTTGTTCCGAGGAAACTCCAGCTTTATGGATTAAAAGCTGTCAGCGGTGAAGGGATGTTGGTCTGCGGACAGCTTTGATGGTGTCTCCCCTCTGGCTATTGATTTCCTTGGTGCTGGCCATCACTCAGCCTGCCTGTAAGTGAGTTGTGAGACTTTGTGTGTCAGCACTCTCTGTAGATCTCCGGCTATTTGGAGAGCACTTGTATGTGGCTAGAGTTACTAATGTCATTAGGAGTGTTTGTTTGTTTGGAAAAAGACACAACAAAAATCAAATGGGACTTTCCAAAGGAAACAGGTCAATATCGTATGGTTTGTTTGTTCATTTAACTGTTTTCAAACACTTTTCTTAACTGGTGTGAGGATCCTTTCCTCTGCCCTGATACCGTTTCCAGCTCTCAAGGGGCTCTTGTGAAGCCTTCCCAAAGCAGCTGAGAGATAACAACACCTCCACTTGAAAGCATCTTAAAGTCCTCCTATTTAGAAGCCCAACCTCAGCTGGCTCCGTCCAGAACAGAGGAACTGTGGCTTTTTTATTTAAACCCATAGACATATTTACAATGAAACCGTATTCTTTGATGTAATCCACTGGATTCTGAACAAAGAAAATGAAAGTTGGACGAGGACTCAACGACGTTTCAAAATTGTTCAGTACAAAGGTCCACCAAAAAAACAGACTCCTAACAATTCAGAAAGCTGACCTCTCATGTCCTTTAACAGATAACAGACTTGCACCCTTGTGAAAACAAAGCTACATAAATGACTGAGCAAAAATTCAGAGATAAGAGATTAAAGAAAACTTATCTTCTGATTGACCAATTAAAACTTCAGAGGGAGACATATTTCTGAAACTGTAGCAGCAGCCATCTCCTCCAGAGACACGTTTTCTTTATCAAGCTGCTTAAACCAGATTCATCATTTCTTGTAAACAATTTTGCTTTAATTTTAGTTTTTTTCAAAGGAAATTTTATTTGGGTATACAAACTGGAAAACCTGCATGAACCAAAAAAAACAAAGGAAATGTAAAAGAATCTCTCTATTGTTTGAATGAAAATTTACAGTTACCTGATATTTTTAGTTACAAGCTGCGGACGAGAGAGTATAAATACATTTATTTAATATAAAGTACTGTTACATTGTCAAATAGTTAGCTAAGAGTCAAAGTGCTGACGCATAAAAAGTACTGGAACAAATGCAAACAGAAATCCTAAGAAACAACTTCAAGTGCTTAATTACTAGTAGAGTTTGAAAGATTTACTAAGAAAAAAAAAAAATCTTTGTTAGATTCTTTTCAAAGACATGGAAAAAACACAAAACATTTTCTTTTGTTATCAGAAACAAATTCCCTGAAGTTAAAACATTTTTTAATGAGAGCAAATCCCAAAAACAAAGACAAAGAAAAACAGTGGAGTAATGGGAGTTTATTTAAATGTAGCAATGAAGACCAACACAGTTACTTTGTATTAAAACACAAGATAACAACTGTGTTTTATTACAAAATAATGATCATTCTCATTAAAGCCATAGTCCCAACTTCCCTTATGGAAGGATAAAGGCTATCCAGAAGTGAAAAACGGGCAAACCTGTACAATGGTAACCCCCACAACATATTAGGAGTGTAGACCATTCGCTCAGCCCGTTGAGAGAAAACGTTCATGCACCTTTTTTTCAATAGGCACGCTGTGGGCGACAGCTTGTAAGTAAGGGTAAGTGGGTGTCACCCAAGCATGTCTTATAGATTTTTTCATTTTTTGAACTCCCCAAAATCCTTAGAACTCCTTAAGCATCATCTGACGATCATCTCATGAGTGAAGCATTTGTGATCGATCAGTAAGGATCCAGTACTCCCATCTTACTAACAACTAGAGTGTGGCAGTATGACAGCATCACCTCCACGTCATGAGCGCATGCAAATGCCATTAACTTAATGAATACTTCACAAAAGCTCCAAAAGAACTGCAAGACACACCTGCCCCCCATGAGATGCATCTCCATGACCCTCTATGGACCGGACAAGCCAAAACCCCCCATGAATCCATACAGGTCAACCCCCATAAGGGTCCATGTGACTAACGACTGTTAGTTTCACGAACTATTACCAACTTTCCTTGTAAATCCAACTCATCCAGAAAAGAGCTGAAATGCTTCCTTTTTTATGCAAAATCTTCAAGTTTCTGTTTTTACAAGGGGATTAACCTGATGCCATTCGTCAGACAAAACCTTTGTGTACCTTTTGTTTGGACAAACCAGACAGAGTCAGCTCATTTTATAGGTTTGAATCAACAGTAAGTCATTATGTTGTTAATAATTATCATTAATTACCGTCTAACTTTTTGTTTATGGTTGAATTTACATAATTACTACTGTAAGTAGCCTAACTAGGAAGAGTGTAATGGCTTAGTGCTCAATGAAAAGATTCTTCACAAATTATTTTGTGAAGATGAATGTATTTCTTGAGAACACCTCCAGAAAAACTCCATGCAGACTTGACTGCAATTTGAGCAGGAAATTCCTCAAATGCAATAGCAGAGCTGAGAGCCACAGCACAGTTCAGCCAGATGATAAAATGCTCTGCCTGTTGATGTTAACATCATGCAACAGGGAACTATTAGCAGACGAACAATGTTTGTGAGCTTTAGTGCTTGTTTTTGTTGAAGGACAGCATCGTCGGCATGAATGGATGAACCACCACCTCCCAGGTCTCTTTAAGGAGCTTTGTGAGAGTGTGAAATCAGTGTTGCCAAATGAAAAACCCAGCCTCATCCTAGTGTTTTAACTTACCACATGCTGTGTTCATTCGCACAGCCACTGATCAGCAAAGGAGGACTATGGTTTCTGGTTTCTTCAGAGGTATAAAAAATAAACCATGCAACAAAGAAGCGATTTGAAAATGTCTAAATCCTAATCTTTTTCAAATAGTACTCTTGATCAATTAAAACATGAATAAGATTAATCACATTTCTGGGTTGGGATTAAACATGTCTAATCACAATGTTTTACTAGCCTTTGTGTTTTCCAGTTGGCAGAGGGGTCATCTGGAACCCGCAAGAAAGCGCTCAAATTTCTTTCCATGATTTTTAATTTTCACTGATGTCCATTTCACTGATGTCCACCTTTGTCATGGGAGGGATAACAAATCAACGTAAGGTTGGGGTCATCTGGACCGCACAAGATAGCACAAGAGATAGGTAACTTTTATATGATATGCAGCTTTTGAACAGAAAAGGCCAGAGAGAACATTGCTCCTTCATTTTTATTGTCTGAAATGTTTTTATTTGTAAAGTGTTAACTCAGAAATCCCAGAAGTGTAATGTGTGTGCACGAAACACATCAACAGTAAGATAAGCAGAACTGTAAATATTTTAATGTCTGCAGTATTACTCCAAGATAGCAAAGAGGCTGATATAAAGACATAAGAAACAAACTTTGTGGGTTTTTAGTGTTTTTAACTGTTTTTGCTGTGATATTTTTCTCATGGCAGAAAGAACATAAAAAAAATTCTGAGTATTTCTTTATTAGATTGCTGTGAATCAGGAGCAGTTTAAAAAATGGGTATTTGTGATGTAGAAAATATGCTGGGTGGGGCAAAACTTCCCTGCTCTGAGCTCTCAGTAATGGGGAAGGGAAGGGGAGGCGGGGTTGCTCAGCACCAATGCTCCCACACTCAACTCAGAAGTGAATTTCTCATTAACTCTGTCTGCCCTGCAGAAACTGTCCTCGAAAATGACAGCTTTTTTTTTTTTTTGGTGTTGTTTTGACATTTTGAGAAATGTCAGAGAAAAAGTGTGGATTCAAACAGAAACATTTTTTTTATTCACTATGGTTTAGGAAGGAAATGACCTGTAGAATAAAAAAGTAACATTTTTCTCTCTCAATTATTTAATTAGAGGATCATCATTGAACATGAGAGGTTGTATTGTGAGTGTGTGGACATGTGGAGGCGTTAAAAGCAAAGAGAGTGCGTATGCCGCAGAAAACACGGGAGTGGGAGATGGCTTCAGGGAGGACGGCGCAGGCACAAGCCATGCAATTTGTTCCTAATGCTATTAAGGGGAAACTTGCAACTTTTAATGGCTTTTTTATTTTGCTAAGATGAACAGAGAGGCGTCAAGATGACTGTTTTGGGGTATTACGGCTATCAGGATGTAGAAAAGTTCTTTCTTTTGGAAGACGTGCCTTTCCCAAGAAGCTTCAACAGTTGCATTACACTGATAAACAGCCTCATTATCATGTTAACTATGTGAGAAACTGGGGGAGAGAGGATGAGGCGGGATGGCAGCAGAAAAAGGCATATTTGAGGAATAACTTCAGACTTAATGGACAGTAGAACATTTCTTTGAAAAATAAATTACGTATTTACTAGATAATCCAAAATGTCACAGATTCAGTAAACTGAAGTATTCTTTAATAAAGCAACTAGTAACAAGGAAAGTAATTTGCATTACTGTAAAAAACATGGTGTTTGTAAAAAGTTGTATTTTTCTGGTCAGTTTTCATTAGAAATGAGTAATAGACATGTGTTTCTATTTAAAAAAAAATACTTCTTTGTCTAGGGCGCCATGCAGCCCAGGGCTGGGCCTGCTTTGATGTGAGAACACCATGCAAGCAACAAAAGTGTCAAAGCAGAAGAACTGAAAACCAGACACCAAAACATACTGAAGGTAAATAACAGGAATGAGGAAAACAGTAGATGGTCTTCAACCTTAATGTGACTGACAGGGGAACAACCTAAACAGAACATGACTAGAACAAAGAAACACAACTGACAAAACCAAATCCAAGGGAACAATCCTCACAGAAATAGAAATATGAACAAAAGAAAAAGAACAGAAATGTCCTTTTTTTCAGTCTATTTCTACAGATCTGAACTGATTAGTCAAATAAATTGATGGAACGAAATTGTTACATTTATGTGGAAATTTGTGATTTTATTGGGTTGATTAAAGACAGATATTCCAATTTCAGTATTTGAACCTTTGCTTTTCTTTACTGAGTATGTTATATCCAGTCCTTATTTCCAGAAAATAATCCATGTGTTATTAGATAAATGTCAGTTTGAACCAACCACACATCCCTGCTGCTTTAGCTACTAATGGGTTCATTGTAGTTGGACAGTCAAAGCTAAACTCTGTTAATGAGATGTACCTGTAACTAAATAACTGAGTGCATACAGCTAACTGGAAATGACTAAAAGTACTGGGTTTTCTCCATAAACGTAATCAATGTAAAACAGTGCTGTAAAGCTTCTCTTTGGATACAATTTTTTTTTGTTAAGAAAGGTAATTGTATATTAATATAAACATTATAAAACAAATGTAAAGATGGTAGATTTTAGCCATAGGCTAATTTCCATCTGCAATCCCCCGACAGGTCAATGTTATGAGGAAAAAAGAAGAAACTACACATAAGAATACAAATCAGAAAACGAACCCAAACATAACACTTCTGTTTAGTAATAACATATTCCAATTCCTGGTCTTGACTTTTAAAAATGGCAAACACGTACATTCTCTTATTGTGAAAGGTTCCAGACAGTTCCAGACAGTAGAGTCCCGGTAAAACTGAACATTTTATGACAAACACATTTGTCTGAATGGGAGTTCACGGTCACCTCTAATGCTACATTCACAGTGACCTCGGCCATGCACATTCAAGCAACCACTTCCAATAATAAGTCTCTAAAAATGTGGATACTTGCCTTTCAGGCAACAAAACTCTTCCTGATTTGCTACAAACGTTTTTAAGATTGTTTTTGGAATTTTTAGGCCATTAAACAACAAAGCAGTTTAAGTTTGACCAATCAGGGACTCTGCTTTGGTAGTGGCATACGGATGGCTTCCCTTTTAAGGAGACAAACCAACCATTTGTGACCATAAAGGAGAAATAATAGATGTGGTTTGTACGTGGCTGAAGTTCTATGACACCAAGTCTTTCGTAAATCAGAAAAGAGCTGCACCACCACCACCACCACCATCATGCAGACTCTGGATGTCTGTGGTATTTGTATAGTTGCGAGGCAGTGTAGCAAAAAAATGCTCATTTAATTTAGCATTTAAACTTCTTGTGGCATACGCCAAAGAGCATTCTGGGAGGAATCAGCACACGGACTCTAACCTAATCAGCGCACTGTCTTTGGAACAGAGGAGCCAGCAAATGTTCAGATGATGCAATAATTTATATAGGATAGAATGACGGCATGTAAATATGTGTGCTGCTTCATCTGTCAGGGATGTGAGCACAAAGTTACTGAAGTACATGTGACGGAGTGATTCCCACCTTTATATTATAACTTGTTTACACCAATTATTTCAGCTCGCTACTTTTTGTGTTCAATAACGCTTCTTGTACGCTTCTTGTACAGCTTTATCAAAGTAGTTTGTGTGTATCGGAACTATAAAAGAGAACAATTAGGTAAAGATTAGTTTTCTGACAGGTCAAATTGGATGTTCTGCCTGTACACATGACCAGCATTCCATCCACCTCTGACCTCTTCACAGGCTGAGTTCTTCACTCTCACATTCCCGCTCACTTTCTCTGACAGTTGCCATTATTGTAAGGTGACACTGGGAGTCAACTGCCCCACACCGTCTCATCTGAGATGGAAGCTGAGATGTATGAGAAGTATTAAGCTATCACTCAGTGCTGACAGGGCCCCAGTAGCATGCAATAACACCATGGCAGCGCATGCCACCTCAGACAATACACAGAGTGAGGTCTATGCAGTGACTGATGATGACATCCACAGATTAAAGCTTGAACAGAAGAAACTGAAACAGGGATGTCAAATAAAACGTCACTGATTTTTGGACTTTTACTGCCACTTAGATAAAAATAATTACATTTTTTGTGCAGACTTAAGGTATAAGGTGTAGCTTTACCAGTGTTGCAGCTACAGTACTGACTCACAAGCGCTCAGCAGGAGCTGAAAAATGTGACCACTGCACTGTTTGAAGGGTAAATGTTTCCATAATAAAACCTTTTCTGTCATTTAGTTTACTCTAAACTTCGCCCAATCATTTATTCTACCTGTGGAGCAACTCACTGCTGATTTTGACTTTAGTCCTTTCTTTCGTGCTCTGGTGCAGTTCAATAGATAGGTTGCAATCACATCATCAGTAATTTCCCACCACCGAGCTGAAGGGCAATGGCGGAACTATGTGCAAATGAACACAAAAGTGTGAAATATCAACAGCAGTTACAGCCCAAAGATCTGGTAACCTATCAGCAAAAATTACCAGACATTGACATCTTTACTTTCTAAAGAAAGTCCAATTTACAATGGAACCGGCTGCTTTGCCAGAAATAGCATATCGCCAAACCTGGTTTACGAAATGCAGGAAATGCGTGCAAACAAGGACAGAGGCACATGATAAGGTTACACCAGGATGGGTTTGTGATGTTGCTTCGGTGTTCCCCGAACTGGACTTTGCAGTAATCACAACCCTGATGAGTTGTCTTGTGTACTCATACACTGAAAGTCATGTAAAACTTTTGTACTGCTGCTTATCCACTGCACAGTGTATTTCCACACACACATGCATCAGCCACTCTAACACGACTAAGACCTAAACTTAAAAGCCAAAGCTGGCCCTGCACTTACCGTTAAGATACACATGTGATCAAACAATACATGGCAATAATACCATTAGGTATAATTTAAAAATACTAACTTAACCCATAAGAACTCAGACCCATTTTTTTCTTAAAGAAAATCTTTGTGAGATCCATCAAAGACCGAGTGGACTAAGAAACACAATTCTGGACGATCTTCTGTTGCACTGATATCAACAAAGTTTCCTGTGACCCGAGCAAATGAACAGGTTAGCCAGAATTCTTTGTGTCATGTCCCTTCAGTTTAGCCTCTCCAGCCTTTCTCCTCATCACCCAGTCAACAAGTTTTTCACTTATTCTTCCTGATAACTGCAGATAATCTATAATACCCATAATATGAGTCTTGTTTTTTTTCCGGTTGTTTAACCATATCGACCATTATTGCACCTCAAGTTGAACAGAGTTAACTCAGTGTCCGAGATGTTGATGGGTTGCTAGCGGTTGTGAGCGTTTGCTTGCCCACTGACATGGCAGACAGAAAGTTTTGTGATGTCATTTGCAAACCCTCTATGATGGTGAGAGAAGATAACCACCCAAACGCCATCCAGAAAACCAACCAGAGAAAGGCATCTCTATTTCAAGCAAGAAAAAAGTAATGTCCACAGCTTGAAACTGATGAAGTTCTCATTGTAAAAAAGATGAGATTTTGGCTTGTCAGTAACAGTGGAGCCATAAGTAGACAAAGTGATTTTCATCGTCCAGTCTACAGGTTTTCTTTTTAGAAAATGTATTTTTTTAAAGATGTCGATCATTTTTGGGCAGTCCCGCCTCCAGCTGTTCCAGGCACAATATGAAAACAAACCTAAGAGAAACTTCAAGATGTTTGACATTGAACGTTGGGCTTTTCTTTGTAAACTGCAGAAACAGTGTCAGCTCAACTCCTGCTGGACATGTGACAGTCATACACCTTATTTCAAACTAGTTACTTTTTCCAGTTTCTTCTGCAGTGAAAGCCAGTCTAAGACAGCTGTCAGGCTCCTGTGATCCAACCCTGAGACAATATTGTTTTCATCTGTACAGCATCCAGACTCCACTAAGAGAAAGTTATTTTTCATGCTCTCCTTTGTGAATGTCACATTCTGTAAGGTTCTGCAAGGTCTGCATTTTTTCATATTCTTTAAACCTGTCCTTCACTTAAAGAAAAACATTTATAAAACTGATCATAATCCTCTAGTTTAATATGAAGGTCATGGTTGGTCCCACTTTTCATAATGAATCAAACCAGAATATTCACTCAATTGAGTCCACACCACAAACATTTCCGAACTTTTGAATGTTTAACACCTGACATGCATTCTGTCTGCAATCATTTGTTCTGCACACCAGCTTGGATTTGGACTTTTTTTTTGCTGCAGAATGTGTCACCATGACACCGCCGCTGTCACTGTTCTCCAACCCTCAGACAGCTGTCTGTTTCAGCATGGAAAATAACTGTTTGCAAAAAATTCTTTGTATTTGTTTGAGAAGAAAATAACATTTCAAAAGAATTTTTTATTACTCTATTTTCTGCACTATAGGGGACACTGGATTATAAGGCGCATGAATGATCTATTTTCAAACTTATGTCATATATAAGGTACCTTAAGCTACATTAGAAGAAATTAATTAACACAAACGCGTAAGAGATACACTGTTCAGCATAAGTGAGTACACCCTCGTCAAAAAGTACTAATTTAATCAGTAGCACGATGAAATAAAGGAAAATTTCCAAACTCTATACAAGGTTGAGTTTTATTGAACATTTATTTGTGAAATAAATAAAATGAAGGTACATAATGTAACTTTGATCACAAAATCTTCAGTTTGACTCAAATTGGTTGAAGCAGAAATGAATCCATCCTGCATCAAAAACTTCTCCATCTAGTATTTTGTGTGGGCACCGTGATTTTGAAGGACAGCACTGAGACTTCCAGGCATGGAATGAACAAGTTGGAGACATTTTGCAGCATCTATCTTTTTCCATTCTTACAAAATAATCTCATTTAAGGCCTGGATGCTGGATGGAGAGAGATGCTCAACTTGTTGCTTCAGAATTCAAATCAAATCAAATCAAATCAAATCAAACTTTATAAAAAGTGCTTCTCATACCTGGCTTAACTCGAAGCACTTTACATTAAAAAAATTGGATTCAGATCAGGAGACATACTTGGCCATTCATCCCCTTCACCCTGTTCTGCTTCAGATATGCAAAAGTAGCTTTCCAGGTTTGTTTTGGATCATTGTGGTGTTGGAAAAGTGCACGAGGACCAAGTGCACTGAGGGATGGCAGCATCTTCTCTTTGGGATGTACTCATTTTTGCACCATGGACTTGAATTAATACATTGGGAAAAATCCCTTTTTTGTATGTACAAATTAACAAATCTTGTTTTCAATCAATTGTCCACATTTGTGGAAGTTGTCTTATAATGAAGTATTTTGTAGTAGAATATCTTATAGAAAATGTTGATTCTGAAAGGACACTAAAGGTTTCCTGAAGACTGTAGTGGGGTGTACTCATGTATGCTGAGCATTGTAAGTCTGTCCATCAGTCAGACTTTGTTAACTGCATTCACAGAAACTAGAACTGTTAGCATATAGCTACCAACCGTGTTTGCAACACGTAAAAAAACAGGCGGATACTGCTAAAACAAACGTTCCTGTTTCTACACTAACTCCCAACCTTGTTAGTAACATGTAAACAAACAAAACCAAAGAAAACCACAGACATATGCCGTTACATGTTAGCCACGTTAGCATATTTACAAAAACAGTACTGTGTACCTCTCAATATCACTTCAACATCAATAAGCACAACCAGAATTAATCCATACATACTGGATTATATTTTGCACTGTTTTTTTTTTTTTATGTGCCTTATGTTACAGAAAATATAATCTATTATGCATGTGCAGCTTTCCTGATCCTGCCATATAAAATCAGCAAAAAACAAAGATCCAGAGCTCAGTTTATCATTATAATTTTGAATTCATCAGTATTTCTCGATTACAAGCATCTCAAATGTAGCTGTTATCAGCTTAAATATACCTGACATTCATGAGGAGACAACCTTCATTAATTGGAAATTGGCTCCAGTTAGTTTTTTTCATTCTCTGAACCGCTTTATCCCTTTCGGGGTCACGGGGCTGCCTGAGCCTAACCTGGCTACTCATGGGTGAAGGCAGGGGACACCCCTGGACTGGTCACCAGTCTGTCGTGGGGGCCACAATCACACACTCATGCACACTCACATCCACACCTAGGAACAATTTAGAATGACCAATGAACCTATGAAGCATGTTTTTGGATGGTGGGAGGAACCTGGAGTCCCTGGAGAAAACCCACACATGCACAAGGAGAAAATGCAAACTCTACACAGAAAGGTCCCCCATTGGTGACACTGTCCCCCAGCCAGGACTTGAGCCGGGAACCTTCTTGCTGTGAGGCAAGAGTGCTAACCACTGCGCCACCGTGCAGCCCCCCAGTTAGTTTTTTTGTAAATCAATCTATTTTAATTAACCCAAAGAGAAAAAACAAAACAAAAAAAACAAGAAAAAAAAAAAGGAAATTCGAAGAACGTTTTTGGACTGAACCACATCTCAAACTGAGGTGTGGCTGCTAGTCCAATGACAAAAAGCTAAAGGGAAGCATGAAAATGACATTCTGCAATTTATGCATTTGCTGTTTAAACCGAGAGTGGGTAAGAATTGTGTTACCTTGCGGGTATGGACTGCAGCGTTGCATCATGCTGCAGCATGTACTGTCCTGACTGCATAATGAGCTGGGTAAAGCTCAAAGTATCACGTCAGATTTCTGACAAGAAAGGTAGGCCTTCAAGAAATGGTGATCCATACAGCGGTACAGCTAAATCTTTGATGACATAACTTTATGTATTTCCATATGCATTCCTGCAAACTTTTTTCTAAACAGCTGGGTTGTTTCTTGAATGTCAATAAGACAAAAAAGAGCCGCTTCCTGCAGGCTGTTTGCTTCACTAAAGATTCTCTGGCTGTCAGTCAGTGAGTGCCTGGCCTTGTACTGCCAACACCCACGCAAACACACACGCACACATACACACAACACCACAATATAACATGTGCATGTGCAGGCAGCCGCACAGACTCAATCATCCTCCTGCCAGGTCCAAGTGCATATGCTGCGCTAATTACTTTCCCATTTGTACCTAATACCACGAGGAGCTTTTCAACAGTGTAGATTAACAGCAGTGAGTCACGCAGCCATTAAGCACACGTCTTTGCCTGCTTCCTGTGCAGCCATTCAGCAGAGATGCAGACCTTGAGTCTGTACAATCAGTTCTATGCAAAAGTTCTGAGTTCAACAGCAGTGAAGACCTTTTGTTTGTGGGTTTGTTTTTTTATGGCTCTCAACAATCATTGGGACCGGTTAGATGCCTCGTTAAAATATTATTGGATTGTGTCTTTGTGGTTGTGTTGGAGTTCAAAACCCCTCAAAGACAGATTTACTATTGTCTGGTGATCAGAGCTAGCCTCAGTCTCACATAAAAGATGATTTGTCAGCATCCACCATCCCAGTGGTAGTTTGGCACTTGACAGGCAGAGTCACGGGGATGTTCATGTTTTTGTGAAATTACCTTCCTGCATTCAAAGTTTTCTTTTAATGAATAAGATATGTGATGGAGGGAATAAACACACACACATACTGTGATACTGGCTTGAGTCTGAAGGCCAGATGGAAAAAACATGTTAGCCTTTAATGGGCTGTAGGATGGAGCAGCACGTGTGCAGTGAAAGAGAATAGGACATCCGTGCATGCAGGAGAGAGCCTCGTTTGAATGATTTAGATGAGGGGGCAGATGCAGCACAATGAGAGTCAAAGCTCTGAAACACTTTGAGCTTTCCGGATGTGCAGGGCCAGCTTTGGCTTGTTTTTGTTGTCAGCAGCTAAATTATTAACAGCAACCCTTCCCTTCACTTTTGAATGTTGTGAAACAAAGTTGCCAACACCTGCAAGCCAATTAAAGTTTCATTCATTCAGTTAAATCTTTGTCCAGCTGGGTGTTACAGCAGCCTTCACAGACAGTTTGGTAAAAAGTGACAAGGGCAAGCAAGCACTCCCAATCTGCATATATATTTCATGAAGCACCTTGATCGGAGGACCTTAACGTCCGACTGGAAATGATCTTTAAAGAACAAGGAAAACAACTTTTTTTACAAAGTGGTCCTTGTTGTCTCCAGTTAAACATCAAACCTTGTGTATGTATTTAAACCTTAACCCCAACCAGCGTCAGCAATTTATTCATTCTCCTGCTCCCTAACATTTCTTTTTTTATGTTGCAACAATTATTTTCTTGGCAAAATATGCTAAAATAGGTTCCTTAAGATCTCGATGTTTATCTTACTGACTGTATGAACCCATTCAAAGACTCCGTGGAATGGCAAGAATGTTTTTGATGTTTTTAACGTTGTAGCATTTTTACAAATATGAAGAAAATGAAGCTCAAAATTGCATTTTTGAGTAGCTCTGACTTTGGTGCTACAACTGGTGGGTCACAAGCTCCCTGCTCCGCTCTGTTCTGATGCATGCACTTGTCTGAGCTGGCATCTGCCTCTAAACTAGCTCCACTATTACTCATCATTTTTGTGGCACTGCTGCAGTTAGATTGGGATTGCATGCTATTATTAATACATACATGTATCGTTTGTCATATTTCTTCACCTACATACACACCAGGCATGTGATGCATGTTCAAGAGCACACTGAACACAGGTTCTTGAACATACTATTTATTAGCATTGTGTCTTCACACTGGATTGTCACTACTCAATGTTAGCACTTGTCCAATACCTATAGTTTGAAGAGACCTGGTGTAAAATGTTGAAGTGGAGCAAATATTGTGAATCTTGCTCCAGGCTTTTTCTTTCACAACTTTATTCTGATATTTGAAAGACTTGGTATCAGCTGGGCACAAACCACAATTATTCATTTCTCCTCCATGTTCAATTTTCAAATGGTTGGTTCTTCTGTGAATTAACAAGGTTGCTACTCACGTTGTACTGTATGTCGACATCAAATCAGAGTCCATGATTGGAAGTTCAAACCGGTTAAAATTTTAACGCGAGTTCATTGGCCGTGTGTTTTGCATGTTAGTGATTTAAAATCTTACATAGCGACGCATGGACACAGAGATTTGAACGCCAGAGCCCGCGAGTTTACATAGACTTTTATTGGAAGTGACCACTTGAATGTGCATGTTGCCGTGTCGTCCAACTGTTTAGTTTAAATGTTGTCAGGGCAGAGATTATCATGTCCATTGTGCCATCATCAGCTGTTTTTCGGCCCCTCGGGTCATCCAACACATTTCTTGGAGCGACTTTTGTGCTTTGGCATGTTGTATTATTGATGAGTAGACGTTAAGCTGCCTGTTCCATTAGCATCTGACCACATTCAGGCACCTTTGGCAGCATTGGTGGAGGGAAACAGAGTCATAGAAAGGCAGGGAAGGTCAAATCAGCCTTTAGCCATAGTTGGTGATTAAATTCTAGCTTACAAAATAAGAAGAATGACGTCATCAAATCTTCACAATTTGTGCTTTTTTAAAATTTGACTTTCAAGTGAAGAAAATGAGCTGAAAACCAGCATCCTAGGTTTATCCATTTTAGATATTTCACCACTGATTCTAGTTCAGCTTTGACCTCTGCACAGTAGTGCATTGGGTCACTTAGATTACTATGGTGATGGTTGCAATTCCCTTAAGGCTGGGGCAGGATTTTAGGTTCACAAGGCTATAAGGGGGTGATAAGGCAGCGGGGATAAAACAGCCCCGACATGCTCACAGGCAGGATCTGGCTTGAATCACACCCAAGAATGGTCATGGATGGAACTCCGAGGTCACCCAGCATTTCACACACACACACACACATATCTAAGGTATGTGTGTGAAACGATGAGCTCCACTCCATCTTTGTCACATTCCCTGTGGGACTGCAGCCCTTCCAAGTGTAAGACAGCCTGCCAAGCAATCAGGGCTCAAAATGTCATCTGCTGCCCGGGCTGTTCAGCCCAGGCCAGCCCAAGAAGGACCATCCATTTATCTGACCTACACACATCCATAAAAGAACACATACACTTTTTTACTCCAACTACACCACAAAGTCTTAGAGCCAAGGTGAAAGCCATATTTTACCTTTGCTCCTTTAAAGCATGAGGCAGAATTTTTGAAATCCATCATGAAAGTAATCTGTCCCAACACCAAAACCTCCATTTGATTTGACGCTGTCTTTTATCCTGGTTCACAGAGGAGCCATAAATTGACTCACCCCGTTGTTTAATGAGCCTTCAGACTGGCTTTGGTCCTGTGAAAAAAGGATGCCTTCATGGTTCACTTGATTATTGAACAGGTTTTTATCCCAAATCTGACATAAAACCTCTAAGAGGCGCAACAAGAAGATTTTTTCCGGCTCAGTGTGTTGGTTGTGTTGCCCAGGAGAGTCGGCATCACTAAAAAAAGTCACTTGACAGCAAACCACGGTCAAGACTGAAAACTAGACCATCAAACGCTAATCTGAGGAAAAGGAGATTCCAGTTATTAAATGCATTTGTCCCTGCTGTAAGAGCAGACTTTCGACACAGACCACAAAAAACAAAGCAAGTTCCTTTAGTGTTCTAGTACCTATGTGATGGTTTGATGGTTTTTGAGAACACATCTTCAAAATAACAATCGAGTTACCTTGATTCTACCTCAGCATTTGCCTCTAAATGCAGTTTTTATTCTTTATGTTATTTGATCTTTTGAGAAAAAGGATTAATAATGACAAAAGTAATGAATGAATACGTCAATAATAAAAGCCTGTATCTATTTATTATTCATATATATATTTATATATATATAGTTCGTGTTTGTTTTTCAGCCCCTGCGACAAACTGGCGACCATTCCAGGGGTGTCCCCTGCCTTCGCCCATGAGTAGCCGGGTTAGGGTCCGGCAGCCCCGTGACCCCGAAAGGGGTAAAGCGGTTCAGAAAATGAATGAATGAATGTTTGTTTATCAGACTAGATAATTTGACCTGTGACACTCATTAAAATGCAGTAAAAATATTCTGTGAAAAGTTTGCATTTTAGCTGTGAACAAAAACATGCAGTAACGCTGTTGCAAAAGCACAATAATTGCTGAAGGGCTTTCACCCGACTTTTTCCAGGAAGTAACTATCACCTGGTAGTATCTAACTGATCAGGCGGAACTGGTCCCGCCTGATCCTGGGTGAAGGGTTGCAGAGGAATCAAGTAAAGCACCATGTGAAAATGCAGTTCATTTGCATTGGAGCCTCATTGCCTTTCCTTTAAGTTACAAAGACATAATCAGGGACTTCTTTCTGTTTGGGTTCTGTTTTATGTTGTACAGGGGAAAGTTGATAATCATTTTTATTCTTTAAAAGTAGCAGGAAAAAAATGCAGGATGGAATTAAAAGCTTTTACCTAAACAATTTATATGATGAAGTAGCACACATGGAAAAGTCACACTGACGCAAAAACTTTACAAAGTACCTGCAGTTAGATGTCACACATCCTGAAATGGGTGTTTATTTTAAATATCTGTTGATGAACAAAGTCTCCAACTAACCTGCCATGAAACGACATCAGGTCTGACCAGGCCTGACATTTTCCTGTGAATCCATTCATCTTGATGAAGAAAGACTGAGGTTGTTTCAAAAATGAAAGACTTTAAATTGTTTTTAGTCTATGTTTTCTGCAATAAGATTGACTTTTGGTTGATATAAAAACTGTTCTGATATGACAAATGATAATCATTTCTTTCAAATATTGTAGCAGTTGTTTCACATGACAAAAAAAGTGCAGAATATATCACAATTAAATGCATTATCATTTCTATCTCTGCATTTGTGGTGTTTTTGGAACATCCTTCCATCTAAAGGGGAATAATCTAGAGGCTATAAGTGACAGTGGTCCTCATTTCTGGACTCTGTTAACTGTGGGGATCTTTTTTAGAGGCGGTGCAGTCTCTTATGTTTTTAAAGTCTCACTTCAATTGTCTTTTCATCCATTGTAAAAGTGTTCCTAGTGGTCTTTTAAGTACAATAATGCATTTTTTAGACAAAATCCAAAAGTCTGCATCGTTTTCTAGCACATTCTTTTTACAGAAGTTTATTAGAAATTCACCTCTGAATTGTGGGCGAGACAGCTGTATAGAGTGACGCTTCCTCCTTCCCATCATCCATCTGTTTTACTCTCTTGCCCGCTAGCTTTTAGCCCCTCACAACACCAAGCTAACAATGGCAGAGCAACAAAAATGGTAAACAATTTCAGAGCTATCCATCTGTACAGTTTTGAGCCAGATGCCAGCTCAGATGAGGAAGACGTTCATGCATCAGAATGGGGCAGTAAGCTGGCGGGAGAGCATAAAAACAGAGAGCTCTCAGCAACAGTGTGGGGGGGCTGCCCCATGGCTCTGCCCACAACCCAGATGTGAATTTCTAAAGAAATCCAGAAACTATGTCCTAAAAAATGACATAATTTAATACATTTTTTCCTTAAAACTGCAGAATCATATGAAAAGACCAGTGGGAATATTTTGAAAGTAGATTAAAGGATGATTGGAGTGGGACTTTAAAGGTCTCTTCAAAATGAAAAAAACTGAGATGATGACATGGAAACAAATAAATTCTATTATTCTTTTTCTCAAAAATCCTCATGCTCAGAAGTCTCAGCCAAAATTATCAGCATCTTCTCTCCAGACTTCCATTCACTACAAACACATGGAGAGCAGTGTTTGCTCCTCTGCAGTGAGCTGCCGTGCCCTGAATACCAAGCTGAGCGATGTTTCAGAGGAGGGCCTGACATTTCCATTTTCCCTGTGGCGTGAAGTGCTGCCTCACCTTGGGCCTGTCCCGCCTCGACTCATCACCACGGCTGCAGAGTCAACACCCAGCGTGGTGTCATCAGTCATACCTGAGTAAACCCCAGGAAACCACAAACAAATTCAAAGAAGAAAGCATCCTGGTCCTCCAGCCAATCTTAAATTACCTTAAAATCACAAAAAGGAGGAGGACCTTCTGCCCCAAGCACCACGCATGCAGGGAACAGGGAAGGAGAAGCTCACAGAAAAGTCTTACCACCTTATTGAACATAATTATCTTGGTCACTGAATAACAAGTATAAAGAAAGAGAGAGACATCACGAGGGAGCGGTGGCTGGCCTCTGGCGGCAGAGACTCGGTCCAGTGAGGTGAAGGACAAAGTCTCTCAGAGCTCCTGCCTCTTCCTCCCTTCACCCTTGTCTTCCCATCAGCTCAGCCTGCAGCGTGTGCTTTAAAGCAGACTGCACACTTCATGTCCTAATTTCACCTGTCACACTCGCTCGCTTTAACTACAGACGTGCTTTCCTTCAACCTCCCGCCGTCCTTTCTCATTGCTGCTATTGCTGCTGCCTGGTGTGGAGGCAGTGAATCTGAAAGTGTAGGTCAGAGCCCCGGGGGGGGGGATTGACGGATGGGTTCTGGTGGATGCTAGGGAGAAACACAAATAAATAAAAAATGTAGTCTGGAGAACTGTTTTTGTTTGGAACTTCCGCCTGGTTAGATCAGGATGTCCAGAGCACATTTCTAAATAGAGTGCAATCTTGTGTTAAAAATCAATCACTTCTCCATGTATTAAACTATATGGCTGTAAATCAATCATCACGTCATGCTAATCACAGATTCTCCTCTTCAGGTCAACTGGACTTTAAAGCTTGATCTGCATAGCAGACAGTTAAAAAATCTAAAGTTTTACCATCACATGAACAGTGTCAGTTACACTTTCATCAATGAGGAAGAATGCGTTTCAGCAAATAAACGAAGGTGGGCGGGGTTTCAGTTTTGGGGATCTCATCGGAAGAAGGGAAGAAATCTGCTTTTGCTTTGACTGTGATGGAATAAAGTGCGATGAAAACTACACATTTGTAACATGAACAAAAAAAAATCATTTCTAGATAAAATGCATGCACGTACATGGACGACATTTTTGGTGCCCTTCAGTTAATGAAAGACAAACCCATCATGGTCAAAGAATCGACTTCAAAAATAAATTCAATTTTATCAAATGTAACCTATGTAAGTCAGATATGTTTAAACAGAATTACTTAAAAAAATACAAATCATGAAACATGGAGGCACTGTTATTTTCTGGGCTGCTTTGCAGCATCCTGCACAGGGTGTCTTAAATGTGTGCAGGGTACAATGACTCCTCAAGACTATCAAAGTATAGGCCCAAGCAACGTCTTCAGAACTGCATTTGCTGGAAAAGGTGACAGAACACGTATTAATGCAGCAACCTCATAACAACTACAAACGTTTCCAAGCCAACTATCTGAGCTTATTGGAAACAAAAACGCAATAAGAAATGGCACAGAACTTGCTAAAATGCTGGAATATTTGCCAAGTACTGAATATAAAAGCAAAAAGTTTGAATTTTATTTGCAAAAGAAATGTTTATATAAAGAATGTCTAAATATATTAGAGAAATAACTAAAATGAGGCTTTCCAATGGTAGTGCATAGAACAAAACAAATCAATAATTCTTCAGAATTTTTGCAAAAAAGCTTCTCGGTTTTTGAAAGTTCTGTCTGGGTGATGTCCATAAATCTCAATGAGCTCCTTAAACTTGAGCAGAAACAAACAATTTTATTCAAAAAATAATGAAATGACCACATCCATGGAGTGGAACATCTCCAACAGGTGTTGGATCAGAAGACCTGCTGTCATTAGGTTCAGACCCTTTCCACATGTGTGGACCTCTACAGCCATTTAAAAAAAAAAATGTTGTTAGACCAGATCTTCTGCCTGTTAGACGGCTTCAGTATATAACCGCTCATCTTTAAGCCCTGGAATGCAAATAAAAGATGGGAATTCAGAAACTGTGTTGTCTGTGATCACAAACAGAATCAGAGAGACCTTCACCTGCAGGGCAGGAAACAACAGACGGAAGTGCTGCAAACATCCGTGCTTCATTAGAGCGACACTAAAGACATGAAATCACACTCTTAAACTCTAATGGAAAATAAAAATCCTTGCAGCTTTATAGGCTGGAAACTCTATTGAGAAAGTGGAGGTCATCTGTAAGCTGTGATGACGGCATCAACATGTCAATGCAACTTCTCGAAGGAAAACATCAGATGAATATGAACTGGAATTCTTACATGTTGTCTTCTCTCACAAAACAGAAAAAAAAAAAAAAAAACTTAAAGAAATGGTCATTTTAAGCCTTCTTCACCTATGGCAATCAGTTATGATGGTCCACAGGGCTCTGTCTTTGGTCCAATACCTTTTAAATCAACGTGTGCCTTTGATTTTCAGCCAAAACAAGTTTTCTTTCCAATAACTGCTCGTTTTCACTGCCCCTTTTCCTTCATACTTTTCTATTATTCTTTAAAATTATGAAATGTATTTTGCTTCTTCCTATGACAAAAAAAAAAAATAACTAACAAACTCCTTCCATCAGTTGGAAAAAAAACAGACATGTTGATCTATACAACCAGAGCTCAAACTTTTCAATATGATTAAGCTTATAGCTAAGGTTAGGAGGGGTGATTTTGAGCCCCCTGTCGGGTTCACTCCCTCCAGTCGATGGTCTTACACACCAGTATGCTTGTCCTCTAAATAACGTTCATTTAACTGCTGTGATTCCTCAGTTCCAAATTTGAAATTACATAAAGCACTTTGTGGCTTAATGAGGAAGACCAGATCTGGTGTGATCATGCAAGAATGCACAACTTATATTGGATGTGAATTGCTTTTTCAACACACATCAATGTGCAAACAACAATGTGCTCTACACGACAGACCACATGGATATTATAAAATATGCATGTAGGCAAATGGGCCACACCTGTACAGCACTTTGCTACCTACTGCTACTCAAAGCCCTTCACACTGCTTCTCATCTACACACTTGTTCACACAACCTCGCACACAGTCGCACACCAATGGGGAGCAGCCACGCATTTCAACCTAATCCAGCTCAGACAACTCCGAGTCACAGCCACCAAATCCAGAAGACTGCTTTCTATGCTCTTTTCAATTCAGTGGTGGATGGTGAATTGCTGTGGGTGAGTGAAGCAGTGACATCCACACCCACTCGGATTGTTATACAGGAAGCAAGTAATGTTTTCAAGCAAGAGCTGGCCAGACATAGACTAGACTGGAGATTCTGTAATGAGATGGACATACTTTGTAGATCTTTCCACTCTTTGCTCTTTTTCTCATTATTCATGTGTGACAGTATGACAGTATCTAACCTGTTTACTTTTCACCTTTCCTGATAAATTACCTGCAATCCCCCAATGTTCAACCTAATAAAGAGCCAAATAATTACAGGACAAAAAAGATGATGACATTAACCAACAGAGGTCTTGATTTTATGATTATCCATCTAATGCCACTTTCCTCTGTATTTTGTGTCGAGGTAAATCCTGGACAGGTTGTCAGTCCATGGCCTGGTAACACATGGACAGATGACCCACATTCTTTTTGAGGGTTAAAAGAATTAAACCATGAACTGTGTTTCTGGAGCCTGGAAAAATCTGGCATGCACTGCGAGAACATTCAAACTACACATGGGGATAACACGACGTGTGGTGCAGTCGGTTTCTCCACTCACACACTTCCTAATTTTTCCAAAAGAAATCCAATTTATGAATTGATGGGTTTTTTTAAGGCTTGGAATGACGGAGTACAACCTGGTGAACGCACAGCAATATTGAGTGAAGTTTGTTCTAAAATCCATGAACACGTGCAGCTTTGGCAGGACTCAAACGTTTGATTGATGAAAAAACGGCAGGGGATTAAATGCTTCTTTTGCTGCACCCAAACACTAGAACCACTGTGCTTGACGAAAATATGATCATAAATTGCAACCTCTGTAGAAAAAACAAAAAACAAAAAAAAGACTTTTGCTGTACCCTTGAACGATACCCCAAATTCGTTTTCAGGGGCTGGGGGGTTGATACAATTTGTAGAGTGCTTGCGTTGCAGAAAGAAATAGCTTTTGCTAGAGGATGAAAAATGAAAATAAATGGAAGGATCTTGACTGTGGAGGTTTGTGTGTGGAATGACTCCAAGCTGCTCTAAGAGAGTAATGCAGAGAGAAGTGCATTTATCCCAGCAGTCTCAATTAAAGCTCAGCTGGACCTCTCTGCATTTCAGCTCCTCTGGAGGCGGTTCTGCAGGGCTGGACTGCAGTGAGTGCATGAAGAAAGCTGTTTAATCGTTATTGGATTCTGAATATCTTCCTCTAAAATCAAACACAGGTAAAGGAAGAATGCGGGAAGAATCAGATTAAAGACTAAAACTGGACACAAGTGAGAAAGGCAAAGGAAGAGGAAGAATAGAGCATGCAGAAATCAACAGTTTCAACATCTGCCAGAATAAAAAGAAATCTTCCAGCCAATGGGTCTTTCAAGACAATAAATGGCAGTGATGCAAACAGCCCAGACCTGTATTAATCTCTTCGATAGCCTTCATGCCTGCGGTACATTAAAGGAAAGAGCACACTAAACCTCAGACCTATTCCATTTCCCCCGCATCCCCTCTGCTGTCTGCAAAACAGTCAAGGCCCAGCGCAATAAGGTATGATGAAGGAGTCGAGCATACCAGCGGCCCCATCCGCCGCCGCATTTTACATTTTTATCACATCACACAATAAGACAGGTAGGAATCACACACAGGCAGGTGGAAGGAGCAATTAACAGCTGGCAGTTAGGAGAAAAGGAAAAAGATGAAGGAAGGGGGAAAGGAAAAGGTCCACTTTCCTGGTCATTTTAGCATGCAGCCTTATCCAAACGCTGTTCATCTAAAGGGTTTTGATCAAAAGGCAATTATTCATGTTCATGCATGACCTAAAATAGAGGAGACAGTTGATAGACTGTGGAACCAGACTGAAAGGTTAGTGTTTTACAACTGGAACTGTACAGTTAGACCCTGAAGAAGTCACATGTGCAGCTCGGTTTAATGCAGACGGATTTCCACGTTTTCAGAACACCATCATCGGTCTTGAATTCTGCAGGGAGGGGGTTGCCGCTGGCCTCATAAAGCATGCTGCACTCAAGGTTCTACTCTTAAGTGTGACAGATGAAGAGCAAAGGTGATCTGCTGAGCTCAACTTTGCAAACTGATGCTGCAGAAACGCTGGTGACAAAATAACACAACTTGGAAAGCCAGCAGGAGCTGTATACCTGTGAGTTTGACACGATTTGTTTATGTAAAAACATTTCCTCCTAAGTGATGCTGATTCTTTTCTACAAAAGAAGTACCATCCTGAACTAAACTTATGAGAAGTCATCAAAATTTCCCATCAATCCTAGGTTCACCAGACAGAAACTTGGACTACAGGAGATGCCGGAGACTTCAGTGTTTCTTAAAACATAAAAATATGTTTAGCATTGTTAGGCATGATCATTATCATAATTATGAATAACCCAGCGTTCAGGATCACTTCCAATACAAACACTAAAATGGTATCAAATCCAATTCCCAAAAAGTTGTTGTTCACCTTTTTGCACATCCCATCAGGGGTCGCCACAGCACATCAGCATTCACTGATCCGCACACTTGGCTTGGCAGAGTTTTTCACACCGTATGCCCTTCCTGACACAATGCTGTATTTCATCGGGATTGGGAACCAAAACAAGGAGACCCTGAATCGAGCTCCCCAGTGGCTGCAAACATAGGCAGTAATAGTGTTTATCTAAGATATTTTTCGCTTACAGACACTATAATAAAATTAGAAAATTGTCTCGTGATATTTCCTGCAGAAACATTTGCTAAAAATTATTAGTTTTTTTTTTTTTCTTTTTGCATTGAGGATATTTATACATGGATCTTTTTTCAAACACTTATTGTATAAAAAATATGTAAGATGTGTTTTTGATACAAGTTTCAGCAACAATTTCCTTTGACAATAAAAAAGAACTCATCAACCAACATCAGTACACATTTCTGATCGCAAAGGTTAAAGAAACCCATTCTGGACACAAACGTTTTATTTCTGCTATTTCTTCTTAAAAAGATTAAAGAATGTTTCTCCAAATGTTCAAGGCATTTCGTGTTCAAAGAACAAAGTTCTTCATGGACACAAAACACGTAATGCATTTGACAAATATTTTCTGCTTTCCTACTAGCTGTAACACCTTTTTGTTTTTTAAACTGTAGACATAATTCAAGTTTTTTTTGTTTGTTTTATTTTCTATTTAAATTCTCGCCTTTTTTTGAGCAAAATAGGACAGCCAAGGAAATAATTCAAGAATTTTAATATTCAATAAGAATAAATTTCAATTTAACTCAGTTATTTTTAAATTGTCAACCTGCAGAATAAAAAGATGATTTAAAAACATTTAGAACAAGATAAATGAAGTCAAGTATATTCCAATTTAAAATTCAATTATTTTCAAATACGATTAAAAGAAGCCAAATTCAACCTGAATAGAATCCAATTCAGTTGATTCTACTCCACTTGTAATCTACTTCAATCAAAGGCGTTTTAATGTGGCTCAGCCTGCTGCACGTATCTGCTGAATTACTGACTAATTGGCCTTTTCAAAGAAAGGAGTTCATCCAAACCACACACTCCAGGGTGTTGTGTGTTTACTCTGCAGCTCCCCGAAAACCTAGCTGTTAAATTTGGGCAACGTCTCAGCCGGAGTAATGGAGCCACTCATCCAATAACCCGCTCAGAATTCAGGGATGGAGGAAACCACAGATGCTTTTTAAAACTGAAACTTGAGAGCAAATTTGACATTATCAACATTTTAAAGGAACAGATTTAAGGCAAGGAAAGTGTACTTGACAGCACAGCACTCTGAGGTCTGAGAGCAGCTGAAGTGGATAAAAAGTGGAGCGGAGGGTGTTGCCTGGGATGTGCCCTCTGCTGACGAGCACATGTCAGCTCTGTCACGGCTGCAGGTGCTTCAGCTTGTTAGTGCCCGGGTCAGCTGCTCGGGTTAACGTGAAGATGAGGGGCAGGCAACAGAGGGGAGGAGGGTCAGGTTTGAACCCGCAAAGTCAGAGCACTAATAACGCATCAATCGATGCGACAGGGCTTTTCTGGCTCTCCTTCAGCCTTTTCACTGAATCCAAAATCCACTTTTCATATAGGTTGGTATTAAATTCACTGTTACATAACACCCCATCCCCCAAGTAAGAAGAAGCGCGTGACCTTTCGAGTATCATCTCTCTGCCCACGTCTTTAACCCTGAGCCTGTGGAGAATAACCTCCCTAACAGAGAGACTGGGATGCAGGGAGAGCCAAACACGACGAGACTGCAGGAAGGTGGGATGCCAGTAAAGGTCGCATTTATCTGCCTCCCTGCCGCGCCCTCACCCCCTGTAGTCTTTCTCATTAGTTCTGCACGCCGCCTGGAGGAGGGACAGGAGGGTAAACCACTTATCTGAAAGAATGCACTGAGCCTCCAACCCATCAGAGTCCCTGTAGGCTGTGATTCAGCCCAGATGAGGAACATATGCTGTTTCTATGATAAATGATCATGTAAATCTTTACATATATGAATATTTTGTCATATTTTAAATATTTAAACATCAGATTTTGATGAACATTTTTTGTTTTTTTTAACCTTTACACACTGTAGCTTTAGCGCCACTGTTGACATTCTTTTGTCCACTGTAACTCTTCAAACGTTTACTCAATTACTGTAATGTGGATAAAATCAACTTTGCACTGATATGCAAGACTCCACAGTCATTAAGTGTTTACTCAATCAACATACATCAGCTGATGCTGTCATGCAGAAAAGCAGTTTGCACCGTTGTGCAACATTTCACGTTAGTATTGTCTTACAAAGCTCTGGATCAGAATCAGCTGGTTCACGATGCTCACGTAAACAGTATGTCCAAGAGCGCGTGTTTCTTAGGCGTCGTCAGTGACATCTCCGGTGTTAAAGGGATAGCATCCATAAGCAGCATTGGATTAAAACTTTAACTTAACGAACTGGCTATTTCATAAATTGGCCACAAAAAAAAAAAATCCCAGTTTCCTTTTTGTTTTTACTTGCTTTGAAGTCTGAAAAGATGAAATTCTTTTAAAGGATTCAAAGTAGAATCCTAATAGTTTGTTGGGAAATTATAGCAAAACTTCATAGCATAATATTCATCAATATGGTGGGGTAAGTTTATCTTTTTGAAGTAGTTGACAACATGGACTAAACAATGCAGGCTTACAGGCTGAAAGTTGTGTTTTTTGGTTTACATTTCTCTGATGGTGGAGGATATACTGTACTATATAAAAATTCAGCTTAAAATTGCATTTCTGAGTATGTTTTATATGAATTGGTTTGGATCAGGAGCAGGCAAAAAAATGACATTTGAAAAATCCCCTAATTGTGACATAGAAAGTACTCTGGGCATGGCACAATCTCCCTGCTGCGAAACACAACGGAGTTCCGCCCACAAGTCTGAGGTGAGTTTCCTGCCACTCTGCAGAAACTATATCCTAGAAAACCATGTCTTGGTTAAGGAAACAGCTTTTAGGTTCTTTAACTTTGCTCAAATTTTCATGTAATTCTTAATTTAAGAATAGAAAGAACAAGCTATCTTTGGAAAACAGCAGTTGCAGCAAATATCCTGCTATTGATCCTGAACTTGAAACTGAAAATCCAGCACAACGCAAATTATTTGCCATTCATTCATTTTCTAAAATCGCTTTGTTCCTTTCAGGGTCACAAGGGTGCCAGAGCCAACCCGGTCACTCGTGGGCGAAGGCAGGGGACACCCAGGACAGGACGCCAGTCTGTTGTAGGGCCATAATAACACACACTCACATCCACTCCTAGAGACAATTTAGAATGACTAATTAAGCTATGCAGCATGTTTTTGAATGGTGGGAGGAAGCCGAAGTTGTCAAAAGGAAACGTAATCACAAAGATAAAGTCGTGCACAACTTTGCAACTCGTGCTTGTCTTGAATACAAATTTCTCCTGTGAACAAACTGTCAGAAAAATGTCACAGTGTCACATCGAGTCCCGGAACATTGATTCAATTGAGTGAGCGTGCGCACTTAGACTATTTTATTAAACTGAAACAGAATTAAACTTTTTAGAATGTTATTGATCCCTTGGAAGGGAAATGTTCTTGATACCATAGCTCTGATGGAAGAAAGAACACCCATGTTTTACCATTGTTTTTTTTTTTGTTTGTTTTGTTTTGCTTTTTTTTGTTTTTGACAGGAGAGAACAGCAGATCTACTTAATAGATAAACAATGCAATGAACCATGAAGTGGAACCATGAAACCATGAAAAAAGAGCATCAGACATCCCTCATAGAAGGCATAAAAATGTCCAAGTTCATAAGAGAATGATGAAAGAAAATAAAAATGCCCAAGAGGCAGCGGAGGGGTCCCTGTCTGTCTGCCGTTCTGCTGTCCACCCGCCGGGCCAGCGGCAGCTAGGAAGCGGTGGGATCCCCACTAATCCGGCCACTTTATTCCCGGGACAGGCGGGACGGGCGCATTCGTTCCAGCCCCCAGACCTGTCCGGATGTACCCTTGCCTTAGCCCAACAGTAGCCAGGACAGGCTCTCGGCAGTGCCGTGATCCAGAAAGGGATATAGTGGCATAAGAAAATGGATGGAAAATAACAAAAACAGCTAAGCTAACTCTGAGCTAAACAAGGACTGGCAGCCAATCGTAGTGATACTTAAAAAGAAAGAAAGATAAAAAAAAGAAGGAAATTTGGATGTTCTGATCCTACAGACTTTTTAAATATATTTTTTACTGCTAAAAACATTCGGCTTCCAGTTAGCATATTTTAATTCCAAGTTAGCTTAGCTGTTTTTGTTTTGTTATCCTCTTATCAACTAATTTTGACAGACATGTGTTTTTTTACACCTAATAAGTAGAACAATATGTCTGCTACTCCTTTTGGGCTGTTTTACACGAAATTTGGGTCTGAAACGATCCGCTGCTGAATTTTCTTTACACGGATCAGTCTGTCACATTACAACCACAAAATGCAGCCGGAGATCCCTGCTGTATTAAGATAAGTTTTATTCCATTTTCAACTGAGCTATGGTAATAAAGAGAATTTCCCAGTATTGGATCAATGACATTCTAAAATTGTATTTTAGTTTGATTTAAATTAAATAAATAAATGACACACGTGCCCACTGTGAACGATCAATGTTCTGGGACTCGATGCATATGCCTGTGACCCCATGAAGTATATTTGACAGTTTGTTATCAGGAGGAAATCCATATTCAAGACAAGCAAGAGTCATATTCATAACAAAGACAAATCGTATTTAAAACAGACACGCCAAACGTAAAACTAAATGATGTATTCATTCTGAATAGGTTTCTTATTGACAGTTTCTTTACCTCATACCTTACCTCTTCTTGCTGTGAAACGAGCACGCTAACCACTGCATCACCATGCTGCCCCTAAACTTTGTCAACAGCAAAATATATAAAGTCATGTAGTAACTTCTCCCCATTGCAGACTCACATTACACTTGAACATTTTCAAGACACCTTTATGTGCACGCACGTGTGTGTGTGTGTTTCTTTGTACAAACTGTCCTGACAGAAAACTCTCCAATGACAGTCTATTAAAGTGACTTCTTTCCAACCACAGACATCTGCACAAATTCTCTACAACAGCTGGCAATCTAACACTGCCAAGATAAGTGGGCCGGCTGAGGAAGAGGCAGAATAAATTGCTAAAGGTAGTGATGCACTAGTTTACCCTGAGTTGCTGCAGGTGTTGATTGTAGCAGTATCTGTGAAAAAGTGTGTGTGAGTGAATGGTTAAATTATGTCCCCAGAGCACACCCCCATCTCCTATTCCTTCTATTTTATTCAGGAATTAGACCAATATCAAAAAATCTAGATACTCTTGTTTTAACAAGATGTGTTTGGCCTTCAGAATATGTTCTCACCTTGAGTCTGACCTTTATGAACCTATAAAACCTGAGAGAAGAGCAGCAAACCACGGCTGATGTCTTTTCTCCACAGGGTGGAAATAAATTAGCCAACCAACCAACATACAAGCCTCCAGATCATTCAATAGAATGTTTCTTTGTAACTTTTCTTCTACAGACCACAGTGGGAATGAGGGACGTTCCTTTGACTGTGATAACATGTTGTTAATGGTAGCGCAGTGTTAATTAGCAGACATGTCTAAACATCAACTTCTGAATCCTTGACTCACACAGACTTTATCAAGAGTTACAAAAACCCCACATGCCATTAGAGGACTTCCCTTGGAGAAAAAAAAAGCAAAACATATGTTTTGCGCAGAGAAGAACATAGGGTATCTGTCTGTAATAGCCGACAAATTCCCCTTTGGATTCTGACAAAAATGTTGCTGAAAACTAGCATTTTAGAGTAGTAGGGTATTTTCATTGCTGCTAAGATGATGTTGTCCAAGACAAAGGCAAAAGTTTATCTAGCATTGCTTGGCTGGACGTTACACAGCGCAAGGATAGCAACATGTACAACAAGGTGTCGCAAAGGAAGGAAGGTCATCACATTGACTGCCTAAAGAAGAAATTCCAGGAGATGTATAATCTTCAAATTAACAAAAAGATGGAGAGGCGCAGGTTCCAATCCAGAATTCACAAGAAATGTTTGATAAATGAAGATGAAGCCAAAATGTTGGTGACCTAAATAAGTAATCTGAGATTGGATTATGTGGCATCAGCAGTGACACTGATTTTTACAAAGGTCGTCTTTCAGTTTGCCATATTCACAAAATGACAGCTAGAGACTGGGTAGCCAAGTCACAAGTACTGTTTAGAAACACATTAAACTAAATGTCAGATAAACAGAAATCTAAAGCAAAGTCAGCAGCACACCTCATCATGAAATGCAATAAGTGCAAAGGTTCGCATGCTGTTCAGAAAAAAAGTATGTCCAGTTTTTGACAAGTGTCACAGATGCAAGAAGCTTGATCTTTACTAAAGCTGATGCAAAAGCCAAAAACCCAAAAGCTCAACCAGCAAGATTCCAAAGTATTATGAGCATGATGTTGCAACAGAACAGCCTCAAGAAGATTTTAAAGACCAAGTTTATATACATTTGTTGAGATTGAATGTGTAACATCCAAATCTGATGACAAGGATGAGGGATTCATCAGTTTATGCATCAGCGGCATACCAATCCACAGGAACCTTGACACAGGAGAAACGTGCAACGTGCAACCGCTAAGAAGTGTCTTAAGAGATCAAAGACAATGAGCAGATCATAAAACAACAAGGTGACGTCAATCTTGTTACAAACTACTGTTAGGATTTGATGCCTGGACAAGAATGGGAATTTTCCTAATGAACACAGAAGTGTACCTGCTTACTACTGAGAACCAGGCACTTTCAATAACATGAGGATTTGTTCTGTGATAAAACCAGAGAACTCTGTTATCTGGTTAATGAGAGCGGACCAAAGTATTCGGCTGGTAGAAAGACCAGTACACCAGACCAGCATACCTGCTGCAATGCAATTATTAATGCAGAACTGGAGCCCAAACAAAATATGGCCAACAAAGTTGCAGTTCCTGAAACAACAGACTGTTATTTTTCTATGGTTGCATTAAACACTAGAAAGCTTACCAAGCAATAAGGCTGTGCATTATTCCAAA